>SJYV01045960.1:4188252-4236151 GCA_006410875.1 Neotragus pygmaeus | reverse complement strand
GGAGAAGGAAATGGCAACCATCTCCAGTGTTCTTGCCTGGAGAATCCCAGGAACAGGGGAGCCTGGTGGGCTGCCATCTATGGGGTTGCACAGAGTCGGACACGACTGAAGTGACTTAGCAGCAGCAGCAGGAAATAATATTTTCATCCCGTTTCATTTTTTCACTGTTTGTTGCTAAAATACGCAAGTACAACTAACTTCTGCATATTAAATTTTGATCTGCAAAACTGCTAAATTCACTTATTTGCCCTAGTAGGGCTTTTTTTTCCAGTAGATTTTTTAGGATTTTCAACACATATCATCATGTCATCTGAAAAAAAAGTTTTACTTCTTCCTTTCCAACCTTTCTATTTTCTTACTTTCTTCAACGTTTTCTTACTTTGTTGTACAGATTAGAACCTCTGGCATAATGTAGACTTGAAATGTTAAGGGTAGATATCCTTAACTTGTTTCTTGGAGGTAAGTTAAGTATTTAATGTTTCACTGTATGATGTCTAAAGTTTTGTGTAGAATGTTTGCTGTAGGTTTTACATAGATTTCTTTTATCATACTGACAAAATGCTCTTTAATTTCTAGTTTTCAGTAGTTTTTATGATGAAATGTGTGCTGTTGATTCTCTGCATCATTGAGATGATCCTGCACAGTTCTTTTACTCTGATGACATCGTGACCAATATTGGTTAATGTTCTAATGTTAAAGAAACTTTGCATTTTTGGAATAAAGCACAATTGGCCCTTTTTAGTACTGTTAGCTTTGATTCACTGATAACTTGCTGATGATTTTGTGTCCTTGTATAAGGATGTGAGAGTTGGACTGTGAAGAAAGAATTGATGGTTTTGAACTGTGGTGTTGGAGAAGACTCTTGAGAGTGCCTTGGACTGGAAGAAGATCCAACCAGTCCATCCTAAAGGAGATCAGTCCTGGGTGTTCTTTGGAAGGAATGATGCTGAAGCTGAAACTCCAGTACTTAGGCCACCTCATGCGAAGAGTTGACTCATTGGAAAAGACTCTGATGCTGGGAGGGATTGGGGGCAGGAGGAGAAGGGGACGACAGAGGATGAGACGGTTGGATGGCATCACCGACTCAATGGGAGTGGGTTTGAGTGAACTCCAGGAGTTGGTGATGGACAGGGAGGCCTGGCGCACTGCAGTTCATGAAGTCGAAAAGAGCTGGACACGACTGAGTGATTGAACTGAACTGAACTGATATAAAGATATTGAAATTTTCTCTTATCATATACTTGCCAGGTTTTAGCCCTTTGGATAGTCTTTATTGTTTTTTGTTTTGTTGATTTCTGCTTTTATCTCTTTTATGTTCTTCCTTCTTAGTTTGATTTAAGTTTAGTCTTCATTTTCTGGTTTCTTTAGATGAAAGCTTATATAATTGATTTCAAACATTTCTTCATTTCTAATATGTGTGTGTTCAGTTGCCAAGTCATGTCCAACTCTTTGCACTCTATTTTGTTAGTTTATATTTCCTTGGTGATTTTGTTTCACATACTTGCTTATTTTTCTTGTGATTTCTCTTTTGATTCCTTGGTCATTTATAAATGCAGTTTTATTTCAAAAACATAGAGGATTTTCTATATATTTACTTTCAATCCTTTGAAATTTACTGAAAACAAGGGAAAAAAGTTATGACCAACCAAGACAGCATATTAAAAAGCAGAGACATTATTTTCCCAACAAAGGTCTGTCTCGTCAAAGCTATGGTTTTTCCAGTAGTCATGTATGGGTGTGAGAGTTGGACTACAAAAAAAGTTGAGTGCCAAAGAATTAATGCTTTAAACTGTGATGTTGAAGACTCTTGAGCAAGGAGATCCAACTAGTCCCATCCTAAAGGAAATCAGTCCTAAATATTCATCGGAAGGACTGATGCTGAAGCTGAAACACCAATACTTTGGCCACCTGATGTGAAGAACTGACTCATTTGAAAAGACCCTGATGCTGGGAAAGATTGAAGGCAGGAGGAGAAGGGGACAACAGAGGATGAGATGGTTGGATGGCATCACTGGCTCAATGGACATGAGTTTGAGTAAGCTCTGGGAGTTGGCAATAGACAAGGAAGCCTGGCATGCTGCAGTCCATGGGTTCACAAACAGTCGGATATGACAGTGACTGAACTGAACTGAATACAAAACAAATGTACTGAATTACTGAAATTTACTGAAAACAAAACAAAATTTTGTTTTATGATCCAGAATCTGATCTTAGTGAATATTCTATGTGCTCTCCAAGAAGATGCAAGGATTTTTCTATGACCATCAAATAGATGAATTTGAATGATGTTGTTCTAGTATCCTAAACACTTACTGATTTTTTGTCTCTTTGTTGTATCAATGACTAAGTTATGGACATTAAAATCTCAATTTATAACTGTTGATTTGTCTATTTCACTCTTTAATTTTATCAATTTTGGCTCAGATATTTTATTTTCAGTTTACCAATAGTAACTTGCTTTATTTACATTTCTTTTATGGTATAACCAAAGTACAGTAAGCAGGATGTATTTAACGTGTACTTTTGACATATGTGTACACATGGGAAACGATTACCAAAATCAATATAATGAACATATCCTCCCCAAAAGTTTCTTCATAATCTTTTGTAATCCAGGCTTGCCTCATCCTCTCCCTATCTCAAGTTATCTATTGACCCTCTATCACTATAAATTTTCTAGAATTTAATACACATGAGGACAAATAGCATGTATCCATTCTATCTTGATGCTTTTGCTCTGGAAAATTATTTTGAGATTCACTAATATTTTTATACATATCAGTAGTTTATTTCTTTCTATTACTGATTATATTCTACTGTGTGGATATACAATAATTTAGTTATTCACCTGGTAATGGACATTTCCTGGAGGAGGAAATGGCAACCCACTGCAGTATTCTTGCCTGGAGAATCCCAAGGACAGGGGAACCTCAAAGGCTACAGTCCATGGGGTCGCAAAGAGTTGGACACGACTTAGCAACTACACAAAGGACATTTGGCTTGTTCCTAAGTTTGAGTTATAATACATGAAGCTTTTGGAGACTTTTCTTTTAAGTCTGTGTGGATATATGCTTTCATTTCTCTTGAGAAAATACCTATGAATAGAGTGACTGGGTTCCATAATAGTTGTACACTTAACAATAAAGAATTGTCAGTTTTTTGCAAGGGATTGTACTAGTACTAGAAGTTCATAAGAATTCCAGTTGCTTCACATCTTTGGCGACAATTAGTAGTCAGTCTTTCTATCTTTAGCCATTGTTCTGTGTGTTGTGTTTGTCATGTGGTTCTACTTGCATTTTCCCAATGACCAGTGATGTTAAGCATCTTTTCATGTGTGTATTTGTCATCTATATATTACCTTTGGTGAAGACTACATGCAAAATTTTGCCCCTTTCTTAAAATGGGTCATTTACATTTTTACAATTGAATGGGAGGGGGTTTTAAAAATTCTTCATAAAAGTCGTTTGTAAGATACACATTATACAAATATCTTCTTACAGTCTATGGCTTGTCTTTTATTTTGAAGAAGTTTTTAGTTTTGGTGACTTTTCATTATTGAACTTTTACATTAATAGTTTGTTCTTTTCAGACAAAAAGATTTAGAAAATCTTTGCCAAGCCCATGCACTAAGATTTTCTGCTACGTTTTCACCTAAAAGTTTTGTACTTAACTCTTGCACTTAGGTCTGTGATCCATGTCAAGCTAATTTTAAAATATGGTGTAAGCCAACAAGGGGTCCTCCCTGTTGAAAGTGAAAGTGAAAATGAAATCATGTCCCATTCTTTGCAACCCCATGGACTGTAGCCTACCAGGCTCCTCTGTCCACGGGATTCTCCAGGCAAGAGTACTGGAATGGGTTGCCATTTCCTTCTCCAGGGGAATCTTCCCAACCCAGGGATCAAACCTGGGTCTCCCACATTCCAGGCAGATGCTTTAACCACTGAACCACCAAGGAAGCCTCTTGTTGACTCAGATGGCAAAGAATATGCCTGCAATGCAGGAGACCCAGGTTTGGTCCCTGGGTCAGGAAATTCCCCTGGAGAAGGGAATAGCTACCCACTCCAGTGAACCAATGATGTTAAGCATCTTTTCATGTGTTTATTTGTCATCCATATATCATCTTTGGCATAGACTACAAGCAAAAGTTTGCCCCTTTCTTAAAATGGGTCATTTACCTTTTAACAATTGAATGAGAGGGGGTTTTCAACATTCTTCATAAAAATTCTTTGTAAGATACATGTTACGCAAATATCTTCTTACATTATGGCTTACAGTCTATGGTATTAGAGATACCAAGGGAACACTTCATGCAAAGATGGGCACAATAAAGTACAGAAATGGTATGGACCTAACAGAAGCAGAAGATATTAAGAAGAGGTGGCAAAAATACACAGAACTGTACAAAAAAGATCTTCACAACCCAGATAATCACAATGGTATGATCACTCACCTAGAGCCAGACATCCTGGAATGTGAAGTCAAGTGGGCCTTAGGAAGCATCACTATGAACAAAGCTAGTGGGAGTGATGGAATTCCAGTTGAGCTATTTCAAATCCTAAAAGATGATGCTGTGAGAGTGGTACACTCAACATGTCAGCAAATTTGGAAAACTCAGCAGTGGCTACGGGACTGGAAAAAGTCAGTTTTCATTCCAATCCCAAAGAAAGGCAATGCCAAAGAATGCTCAAACTACCGCACAATTGCACTCATCTCTCACACACTAGCAAAGTAATGCTCAAAATTCTCCAAGCTAGGCTTCAGCAATACATGAACCATGAAATTCCAGATGTTCAAGCTGGATTTAGAAAAGGCAGAGGAACCAGAGATCAAATTGCCAACATCCACTGGATCATGGAAAAAGCAAAAGAGTTCCAGAAAATCATTTATTTCTGCTTTATTGACTATGCCAAAGCCTTTGACTGTGTGGATCACAAGAAACTGTGAAAATTTCTGAAAGAGATGGGAATACCAGACCACCTGAATTGTTTCTTGAGAAACCTGTACACAGGTCAGGAAGTAACAGTTAGAACTGGACATGGAAAAACAGACTGGTTCCAAAAAGGAAAAGGAGTACGTCAAGGCTGCATATTGTCACCTTGCTTATTTAACTTATATGCAGAGTACATCATGAGAAACGCTGGGCTGGAGGAAGCACAAGCTGGAATCAATATTGTCGGGAGAAACATCAATAACCTGAGATATGCAGATGACACCACCATTATGACAGAAAGTGAAGAAGAACTAAAGAGCCTCTTGATGAAAGTGGAAGAGGAGAGTGAAAAAGCTGGCTTAAAGCTCAACATTCAGAAAACTAAGATCATGGCACCCAGTCCTGTCACTCCATGACAAATAAATGGGGAAACAGTGGAAACAGTGTCCGACTTTATTTGGGGGGGCTCCAAAATCACTGCAGATGGTGATTGCAGCCATGAAATTAAAAGACGCTTGCTCCTTGGAAGGAAAGTCATGACTAATCTAGAAAGTATATTTAAAAGCAGAGACATTATTTTGCCAACAAAGGGCTGTCTAGTCAAGGCTATGGTTTTTCCAGTAGTCATGTATGGATGTAAGAGATGGACTGTGAAGAAAGCTGAGCCGAAGAATTGATGCTTTTGAACTGTGGTGTTGGAGAAGACTCTTGAGAGTCCCTTGGACTGCAAGGAGATCCAACCAGTCCATTCTAAAGGAGATCAGCCCTGGGTGTTCTTTGGAATGAATGATGTTAAAGCTGAAACTCCAGTACNTTTAGAAAAGGCAGAGGAACCAGAGATCAAATTGCCAACATCCACTGGATCATGGAAAAAGCAAAAGAGTTCCAGAAAATCATTTATTTCTGCTTTATTGACTATGCCAAAGCCTTTGACTGTGTGGATCACAAGAAACTGTGAAAATTTCTGAAAGAGATGGGAATACCAGACCACCTGAATTGTTTCTTGAGAAACCTGTACACAGGTCAGGAAGTAACAGTTAGAACTGGACATGGAAAAACAGACTGGTTCCAAAAAGGAAAAGGAGTACGTCAAGGCTGCATATTGTCACCTTGCTTATTTAACTTATATGCAGAGTACATCATGAGAAACGCTGGGCTGGAGGAAGCACAAGCTGGAATCAATATTGTCGGGAGAAACATCAATAACCTGAGATATGCAGATGACACCACCATTATGACAGAAAGTGAAGAAGAACTAAAGAGCCTCTTGATGAAAGTGGAAGAGGAGAGTGAAAAAGCTGGCTTAAAGCTCAACATTCAGAAAACTAAGATCATGGCACCCAGTCCTGTCACTCCATGACAAATAAATGGGGAAACAGTGGAAACAGTGTCCGACTTTATTTGGGGGGGCTCCAAAATCACTGCAGATGGTGATTGCAGCCATGAAATTAAAAGACGCTTGCTCCTTGGAAGGAAAGTCATGACTAATCTAGAAAGTATATTTAAAAGCAGAGACATTATTTTGCCAACAAAGGGCTGTCTAGTCAAGGCTATGGTTTTTCCAGTAGTCATGTATGGATGTAAGAGATGGACTGTGAAGAAAGCTGAGCCGAAGAATTGATGCTTTTGAACTGTGGTGTTGGAGAAGACTCTTGAGAGTCCCTTGGACTGCAAGGAGATCCAGCCAGTCCATCATAAAGGAAATCAGTCCTGGGTGTTCATTGGAAGGACTGATACTGAAGCTGAAACGCCAATACTTTGGTTACCTGATGCGAAGATCTGACTCATTCGAAAAGACCCTGATGCTGGGAAAGATTGAAGGCAGGAAGAGAAGGGACAACAGAGGATGAGATGGTTGGATGGGATCACCGACTCAATGGACATGAGTTTGGGTAAACTCCAGGATTTGGGGATGGACAGGGAGGCCTGGAGTGCTGCTGTCCATGGTGTCGCAAAGAGTTGGACACAATTGAGTGACTGAACTGAACTGAACTGATCCCACTCCAGTATTCTTGCCTGGAAGATCCCATGGACAGAGGAGCCTGTCCGGCTACAGTCCATAGGGTTTCAAAGAGTCAGACACAACTGAGCAACTAACAAGTTAAGGGTCAAGATCCATTTTTCTGCATATTGTGATTCCTCCAACAAAACTGGTTGAAAAAGTAATTTCAATATTAAATTGCATTGAGCTTTATAGAAAATCAATAGGTCAAATAAAGGTGCATCTATATCTTCAGTCTCTATTCTGTTCCATTAAACTACACACATATATGTATGTCAATATTACATTTCCTTCATACTGTCACTTCAAAGCTTTGAAATCAAATTCTTGTCCTTTCTTTCAAAGTTGTTTTGGTTATTTTGGATCTTATGCATTCCTATATAAACTCCATAATCTGCTTATAAATTTATAGAAAAAGAAGACTGCTAGGATTTAACTGAAATCTATGCATCAATTTGGAGAGAATTGACTTCTTGACATTATTGTTTGTTTACATCCATGAACATAGTTTACATCTTCAGTTATCTTTAATGCTTTCAACAAAGCTCTTTAATTTTCAGAGTATAGCTTATACACGTATTGTCAAATTCATCCCAATGTATTTTACATTTATCTATTTTTAACACAGTTGTTTTTTAAAATTTTCGTTACCTGTTGTAATGTTGTATATACCATTGTATAGAGTATACAGAACTGATTTTTGTGTCAATCATCAATCAAACCCTGCAACTTTGCTAAGTTCACTAATTAGTTCTTATGTTTTTTTGTTCTGCAAATTCCTTAGAATTTTTTACAAATTCCTTACAAATTTTGTATGTGACAGGATGATCATGTCACCTGAAAATAAAGTACACTTATTTCCAGTTTGGAAGTTTTTTAATTTTTTCTTGCATTAATGCAATTGCTAGCTCCTCCCAAACAATGTTGAATAGAACTGGGCAAAGCAGACATTCTTGCTTTCTTTCTGATCCTAGGTGGAAAGCATTCATTCTTTCAGGATTAAGAACACTATTTGTTAGAGGTTATTCTTAGGTGCACTCTATTAGGTTAAGAAAGTCTAATTCTATTTATAGTTTTCTGTAACTTTTTATCACAAATATTACATGCTTTTGCTGCATCAATTGAGGTGAGCAAGAGGGGTTTTTTAGCCTGTTGATATGGTGAATTACACTGACTGATTTTTCAAATGGTGAACCAGTCTTGCACTTGGGAGTTTAACTTCTTTGGTCATGATTCTTTTTTTGTGGTGTTAAATATAATTAGCTAAAACTTAAATTTTTTCATCTATTTTTTATAAGGAATACTGGTCTGTCAATTTTTTTTTTCTTGTTATACCTATCCTTCATTTCAGTATCAGAGTAATTCTGGCTGCATAGAATGAGTTGGTTTTTTAAATTTCATTCTCTGATTTTCTGAAAGAGTGTACAGAATTGGTATCATTTATTTTAAGTATTTCTAGAAGTCACCAGTGAAGTCATTTGAACCTAGAGTTTATTTGTGAGAATTTCTTTCACCTATGAATTCAATTTCTTTAATAGACATAGAGATTTTCAGGTTATCTAATTCTTTTAGAATAAATTTTAGTAGTTTGTGTCTTTTGAAGAGCCTGTCCATTTTATGTAAATTATCAAACTCACAGTCATAAAATTGTTCATAAAATTCCTGTATTATATTTTCTTGCTCTTAGGATCTTCAGTGATGTTTCCTTTCCTATTTCTGATATTGGCAATTTGTTTTTATTTCCTGCTCTGTATGACTTGGGTTATCAATTTTACTGATCTTCTCCAGGCACCACATATTAGTTTCATTGATTATTCTCATTGTTTTTATTTTTTTCTTGTTCATTGATTTCTACTCTATTATTTCTTTTCTTATGTTTACTTTATGTTTCATTTGTCCTTTTTCAGTTTCTAAACTGGAAGCTTAGATCAATGGCCAGCAACATTTTTTCATAAAGACTCAGAGAATAATTAGGGTTTTGAGATTCATATGACCTCTGTTGCAACCAATCAATTCTACTGTTATTGCATGAAAGAAGCCATAGATGATTCATAAGAGAATAAACATGTCAATTTTGCTCACCTTCCATAATTTAACAATTCTTGGTTTATATTATCCATGTGAGACCTTTCATCTTTCTAATATAGGCACTTGGTATTATATAAAGTCCCAAACACTATTTTAGATGAATTCCACAAATTTGACTTGTTATATTTGTATTGGAAAATGGAGAATGTTTTGATTTCTGACTATGAATCTGGTCTTTACTATTCTCAACCACCACCACCGTTGTGGGCTCAGAGTGACTCCTTCCTATGATGTCACTGAATGCAGGCTGGGCATGAAACCTCCACCACTGCTGTTGAAGCTTCTGTGTCCTTCTGTCTCTGGGTCCTGCATGTGATGTAGTGTCAGTTTCTAAGATTTTCAAAGATGCCCAAACCCTAGACCCCTTTCCAGTCTCCCTTCTCCAATTATTGTTCCTCTACCTCTTGAATAGAATGGCTTGATCCCTCACACCAGCATCTCTTGGTTCCATTATCGTAAAACACAAAGATTGCAGGTTTACTTACTCCTGAGTACGGATAGATTGGGCAAGGGACTGCATTCAGTTAGGTCCCTGAGAAGGGGAAGTCAAAACAGGAGTAGACATTCAAGAGATTGGTTAGAGAAGGGAGCAGGGGAACGGAGGAGCAAAGCTTCATATTATGGTGCAGAGCTGATATTTCTGAAAGGAGAGAGGAAGGGAAGGAGGACTTGGGGGGAAGCACCTTGGACTGCAACACAGTTTCAAGACAGATTCTGCAATCCCACTGCAAATACTCGAGCCAGGGACTTCCACAGTGGTCCAGTGGTTAAGACTCTGCACCCTCAATGCAGTAGACACAAGTTTGATCCCTGGTCAGGGAACTAAGATCCTGCATGCCACACAGCTCAGCAAAAATAAATAAATAAATAAATACTCAAGCCAAATTCACCTGCCGGGGCCATCCTGCATCTTGCTGAAATGGTTCTGCCTTAGCACGTATGCTATGCTTAGTCACTGGTTAGAAGCAGCCTTCAGGAAGTATGACCCTTGGGTGAATACAGTGGTGGAGTCTGTAAAGACCTTGAAAAGAACTTTCAAATTATCTACAGCTTCTGAACTCTATCTCCTGTCAATAAAAGAAGTGGATGGAAAAAAGCAGATGCCTTTATTTCTCATTGGTTTAGGACTGCTGCACTCATCGAGATCTCAGTCCTCTCACCATGAGTTACCGAGGGAACCACACACCATTGAAAGGCCTTCTCCACACTGACAATACCTGCCCTCCACAGCAATGACACCTGGCAAGACAACACTTCCCAGATATAGCTTGCCTTCTTCTGAGCTGCATGAACCACAGAAAAATATACCTGTACCAATAAAAGAGTCCAGTGTTATTACGAAGGCCACTAAATGTACTTCTGGGCACTTTATCAGCAGAATGTTCTGGCACTGTTGTATACTGTTATGTACATCATGGCGATGAATTTCTTGACTGTAGCGCAATGGTAAGAACCACTGAAGCATTTGAGGATGTGACCCACGCAGTGATGGGTGGGCACAAATTCTGTGACTGTGTAGATGGCAACCGAGATTAGGTGATATGTCTTTGAAAGGAAAGCAGATTCAGCCCAGTGGGCCCTTGAGTCTGCACTAAAGGATTAGTGAAGCCAGAGCGGCAGAGACTAAACCAGCCAGAACACGATAAACCTTGTGCAACTTCTTCAGGAGCAATTTTCTCATACGCTACAGACAATCTCCTAGAGTCTCACAGGCAAAATGCCCCATTGGGTAAACAGAGGCAGGGAAGTAAAACCAAAACTTAGCACCACACTCCCAACACCCACTCCCCGTCATGTACAAGTTATTGGGCCCCATCACTTTCTGTTTCAGCAGAGCTGTTATTATCTAGCTCTGGCCTGCAATATTTGTTGAAGATCTAATTGGTTTTCATTTCTGGAAATAAACACTGCCCTTGGTCATTCCAATGCCTCAGATAACAGCTTATGATGAAGGCTGTATAGTTCCCCTGCTGTGTGCCTGCTCCCTGAAGTTGGGCTCTCTGAAGGTGAAGGGTGAGGCAGAACCTGTTCACAGATCAGCCCAGGGCTCTGACCAGCTTCTGGCAGAGGCCAGATTGCAGATCTAATTGAACAATTCCCAGGGCTATTATCAATGATATCCCAGGAAGGCAGTCTTTCTTGGTGACTCAGACAGCAAAATCTGCCTGCAGAACAGGAGACTCAGGTTCAATCCCTGGGTCAGGAAAGTCCCCTGTAGAAAAGAATGGCTATCCACTCCAGTGTTCTTGCCTGGAGAATTCCATGGACAGAGGAGCCTAGCGGGCTATAGTCTCTGGGGTTGCAAAGAGTCGGACATGACTGAGCGACTAACACATTCACATTCATTCCCAGAGGCACTTTACCAAAGCACTCTAACCTGCAGAACTGACGGCATGCTGTTAAAGACTGTTTTTCATATTTTTATTTAATTCCTTCATTTATTCATCATATGTTAATATCTACTGAGGTCCTGCTCTATGAAAACCCTCTTCTAGGCACCTGGGATACAACAAGGGACTGTGGAAATTGTCCAGAGAAGAAGTATGGTTCTGGATGAAGGTCATGGAAACTGAAAGGAAGAGATATGGGTGGATTTGAGAGATACTGAAGAAGAATAAGATTGAACAAAACCTGAGCACCTATCAGAGCAAGGCATACAGTTTGTCTTCAGCAAAGTACAGTTTGCAGGGCTAATTACAACATGAAAATACAGGAAACACAGGGCCACTTGTTCTGAAATCAGGAAAAGCTGTTCCCTTCTTCCTTACTCTGTTTATCTCTCTAGACTGCAGCATCCTTCCAGAAATTCAGCAAGGCTAGCCAAAGGCCTCAAACCAGAGCTTTGTATGGGAGAAGACCTGCATCTTAGTGGCATGAAGCTGCCTTAGAGATACTCCCAGGGCAAGTGCAGTCCATCACAGGTCTTGTTCTGTGACTCAGAGCCACACCCTTGCCCAGGTTCCTTCTGGGAGCAGAGGATGGCTGAGATTGCTGGTCAAGGCAGAGGAGTGAGCAGCTAAAAACCTGTCCTGGGGATGTGGTGTGGGTGTGGGACCCCCAGCGCATCTCCATTGTTCCACTGGACTTCACTTATAAAACACAAGCTCAAAGACAATATTGCTAAGACTAATCCTTAAATATTCTGTGTCTGACTCTTTGTGACCCCATGCAACCCTGCCAGGCTCCTCTGTCCATGGGGATTCTCCAAGCAAGAATACTGGAGTGGGTTGCCATGTCCTCCTCCAGGGGAATCTTCCAACTTAGGGATCGAACCCATGCCTCTTGTGTCTCCTGTATTGGCAAGTCGATTTTTTACCATTGTGCCATCTGGGAAATTGTATCTCAGAGTAACCACAATGGAAATGGAGTGAGGGAAATGAGATTGGAGGGGTAAATGGGTAAGGGATCATGACAAAGTTGTTCACAATGATTTTTTAATTTATCCTAAAGGCAAGGGGAAACAACCTAAAGTGTTTTAAGCTGAGACATGATCTAATTTGTATCTGTGCTCCAGAAATAAAGCTCTGGAGGTTAAATTGGAGCAGGCTAGGTCTAGGGGTGAGGAATTTATCTCAGGATAGGTGTATGATGCCAGGTGTGGCAACAGTCCAGGTGAGGGAAGTCATGGTAGCCTGGAGTAGTCGTGTAGTGAAAACTAAAAAGGAAATATCAGTGCAACGCACTATGGTAATTCCACACAGGAGAAATCACAGAGTGTCATGAAGGCTGAGAAGAGGGATCCCAGGTTGGCAGGTCAGGAAGCCAAGTCTATCCTGCCTCACAAGAAATGAGTCGATGTTTGTCAGGAAATGAGAGTAGGCCATAGATAAAGGGCTTCAAGCAGAAGGAAACTGTAGAGGTGGGAAGACAAGCACAGGCTGTCTTCTGAGGACTAAGCGTCCATGTGGCTAGAAGGGAGAGTGAAAGCAAGACTGGCCAGAGATGAGGATGGAGAAGTCCCCAGCAGTAAAACAATGATTCAAGGTCAGTCTCGGTGCTGGAGACAATGGGAAGCAAAGGTTTATGCAGGTTTCACTATGGAAAGGTCGCTTGGTCACAGGAATGGGGTTGGGAAAGCCTGGAGGTAAGGAGCTCGGTTAGGAAATGGGTAACATAATCCAGGTCAAACACCCCAGTAGCCTGAGCTAGGGAAGTGGTACCAGGATTGGAGAGAGATCAAGGGGGCAGCTTTTTAAGAGCAGGTGGACAACTGAACGTAATAGGTGAGAGAAGACGGGGTTCCAAGGGATGCCCACATTTCTGGAGACTGTGGAGACAGTGTGGATGGTGGTCCCTTGACCCAGTGGGAGAAGCAACCCAGGGAGGAAGGAGAAGAGCTCAGTTTTCCCCCATGTTCTGCTGGAGCTGCTCATTAGCCATTCAGGTAAGATGTTTAGTAGACATGGAGATGTGGAGATCTGGCATCAGGTAAGGGTTCTGAGCTTGGCCATGAGGTGGTTTTCAATGAAACCATGAGTGGGTGTGACATCTTTGCTACAATTCTAATTTCTAACAGAGGGAACAGCAGCCTCTCTGGATAAGAAGCACCATCACTCATGCTTTCAAGAAAGCACTGGGATCATGTGGCTGAGGGGAGGCTGGAATGCAAGACGTCAAAAATCCCTTCAGTTGAGCCATTGAGTTATCAGCCTTTTCTAGCATCTAACATTTATTTTCCCTTTCACACCATAAGAAAGTTCAATTTAACTTCAGAGTCAGACTCACTAGTGCTCAGATATCAAATTACATTTCCTAGAAGACCGTGTGCTATCTCCTGCTATCTTCCAGGCTTCTCCTCCTCTTGGGCACACCTCCCCTCTTAGGAATTTTCTCATTTTCTTTGTACCCCCAAAGATCTTCCAGCTTCTTCTATCTCCTTTCCCCACTAGCCTGCCTTCCATCTCTCCCGCCTGCCCTGGTAATTCCCATCATATATCTCTGTGACTGATGAATAGGAAGTTAATCAGAGTGCAGTCAGCTGTACCTTTGAATCATGGACTCATTTTGAGTTGTCTTAATTGAACCATCTCCCTGCAAAAGATGAACTGTAGATAACAATCAGGAAGGCTTGTGCAAAGGATAAAGAGACGAGTCTTCTAAAATGAATATATGTCAAAGTCAGATGACAAGAACCTTAGGTTCACCTAAAATCATTCAGTCAGCTAGTCATCACTCAATAGGTTTTTACCATGTACCCCACACCCTGTTGGGATCTCCAGGAATTCAGGTTCGTGGCTGCCTCTGCCCTCAAGCTATTTCTCAGCCTTTGCCTAGAGACAGCTGAAGATTATTCAGGAAAGTATGTGCTTGAAGGTCAGCTTCCTTGAGATGCCAAGCAAAGAGATGATGAGCTGAGAAAGTGGCCCAGGTGTGAAAATCCTCTTAGTATGGGCTGATTTCATCTACTAGAAAGAAGCAAAAGGGATTTCAGCAGATATTGGCCAGTTATTTTCCAAACTATTTCTCTTCTTTTGCCAAACAGAGCTGCCAGGCTACATTTCCTTCCCTTGCGGCTGGATACATGAGAGTTCGGGCCGCTTGGTTCCACTGGTGCCAGTATATTCAGGCCAATCCTCCTCCAGTTAGGATCATGTGACCGACTCAGCACTCTAGCCAGTGTCTCCCTCTTATTGGCAGAAGCAGCATCCAAGTGAAGCCAAACTGATCTGCAAATTTCATTCCCAACTGTTTCAAGGAGTGAATGAGCCCATTCCACTTCCTAGATAAAGGAAAGTTAAAAAAGCAGAGTCTTCAGGCAGTAGAGCCAGGACATATCTCAGCTTTTCTCTCAAAGTACTGCTCAGAACTCTGATTACTCAAAATCAGAAATAACAAAGGCCAAATTCAACTGCAACTAAATTCTGGTCAGTGACTGCACTCAGCAAGAATAATTAGCACAGACAATCAGGCACTGTTTATCCCTCTATTGCAAGGAAAAATCATTGGTTACCTTCAGCAAGTCTATGTATCACCATTCCAGATGTCAGTTCCAGAGAATACTAATTTAGCTTGGGCCCCTGCTATGAAATGCAGCCCAGCTGATATTCAAACATGCATAAACATCATCATTTGCTAATAGTGGCTAATGGCTTTAATCACAGAATAAAACAAATCAATAATTAACCTTAGCAGTAGAAGTGCAAGTTGGATTCAAAAGTAATGAATTCACTAATGGTTCTTGCTGCTATTAGTACATACACATAAAGGTAAATATGCAGAAATGTGCCCATTTCCAAGTAGCTAATCTATTCATAAATGTTTAGATTATGACACCAATTTGGACATGAAGGTGGGCAATAAATAATACATCCACCAAGTTTCCTCTAATTTATTAAGAAAGCTATAAGCTTACATGTCAAACCATTTATTTATACCACCCCTACCCCATTATATACCAGGTCTGGGCCAGAAGCAGGTAGTAGAGAACAGTAGAGAGACATTAAAAGAAAATTAATGCCAATCCTTCTCAAACTCTTTCCAAAAAAAGAAAAAAACTAAAGAGGTAGGAACACTCCAAAAATGCATTTCATAAGCCTATCATTACCCTGATAACAAAGCCAGATAAGGACATTACATTAGCCAAATCCCTGATGAATACAGATGCAAAAACTTTCAACAAAATACTAGCAAGCCAAATTCAACAGCACATTAAAAGGATCACACATCATGATCAGATGCGGTTTACCATTGGGATGCAAGAATGCTTCAGCTATACAAATCAATAAATGGGCTACACCACATTAATAGAATAAAAGAAAAGTCATGATCATCTCAACAAATGCAGAAAAAGCATTTAATGAAATTCATTATTCTTTCATGATGAAAACTCCCAACAATTTGGGTATAAAAAGAAGCATATTTCAACATAATAAAGGCTGTATGACATGTCCAGAGCTAACACTATACTCAATGGTGAAAAGCTAAAAACTTTTTCTCTAAGATCAAGAACAAAGCAAGGGCGCCCACTCTCACCAGTACTACTCACAATAGTATTTGAAGTCCTAGCCAGAGTAATCAGGCAAGAAAAAATAAAAATAAAAAGTATCCTAATAGGAAAGGAAGGATTAAAATTATCTCTGTTTGTAGATGACACATGTGTGTGTGTGTGTGTGTGTATATGTCACATAAGGAACATATATGTATATATAACATATATAAATATATTTCTACATTATATATATAGAAAAGACTAAAAGATTTTATTTAAAAAACTGTTAGAACTAATAAATAAATTCAGTAAAGTTGCAGAAAGGAAGTGAAGTCACTCAGTCGTGTCTGACTCTTAGCGAACCCATGGACTGCAGCCCACCAGGCTCTTCTGTTCATGGGATTTTCCAGGCAAGAGTACTGGAGTAGGGTGCCATTGCCTTCTCCATACAATATTATTATCATTATTATTATTACAATACCATAATAAATAATAAAATACTTAAGAATAAGTTCATCCAAGGAAGTTAAAAATCTGTACATTGAAAGCTATAAAACATCAATGAAAGAAACTGAATAAAACACAAATCAATGGAAGGATATTCTGTGTTCATAGATTGTAAGAATTAAAATTGTTAAAATGTCCACACAACCCAAAGCCAACTATAAATTCAATGCAATCCCTATCAAAACTCCAAAAGCATTTTTCACAGATACAATAACAACCAAAAATCCCAAAATTCATATGGACTCACAAAATAGCCAAAATAACCAAAGCAATCCTGTGAAAGAACAAAGCCGGAGGTATCATATCTCCTTATTTCAAACTATGTGTAATACAAGCCCATATTAATCAAGATGGTGTGATACTGACACACTAACAAACACACAGAACAATGGAACAAAATAAAGAGCCCATAAATAAACTCATACAAATATAGCTAACTAATATTTGATGAGGAAGCCAAGAATACTCAATGAAGGATAGTCTCTTCAGTAAATGGTGTTGGGAAAACTGGATTTTCACAAGCACAAGAAGAAAATTGGCTCCCTGTCTTCCTTTACTTAAAACATTAACTCAACAGAGACTTAAAAATTAAGACTCAAAACTGTAAAACATAAGCTGGAAGCTCCTTGGCATTAATCTTGGCAATTATCTTTTTGGATATGACACTGAAGCACAAGCAACAAAAGCAAAAATAAACAAATGGAACCACATCACACTAAAAATCTTCTGCATAGTAAAAGAAATAATCAACAAAATGAAAAATCAGCCTATGAAATGGGTCAACATATTTGCAAATCATTTATCTGATAAGGGGTTGATATCCAAAACTCATGCAACTCAACAGGAAAAAAAGAGTAATCCAATTTAAAAATGGGCAAAGGATCTGAATAAATATTTTTTCAAAGAAGACTTACAAATGACCAACAGATACATGAAGAGGTACTCAATGACACTAATCACCTGGGAAATGCAAAGCAAAACCACAATGAGATATTAATCACCTCACAGCTGTGAAAATGACTATTCTCAAAAAGACACGAGAGACTAGGTCCTGGCAAGGATGCTGAGAAAAGAAAACGTTTATGCCTTGTCGATGCGAATGTAAATTGCTACAACAGCTACAGAAAACAGTACGGATTGCTAAAAGAAAAAACTGCATGATTGAATAAAGAAAATGCAGTGTCTATGCGTGTGTGTGTGTGTGTGTGTGTGTGTGTGTGTGTGTACAATGGAATATTACTCAATAACAAAAAAGTAGGAAATTCTACCACTTGTAACAACGTGGATGGACCTTGAGGGCATGAAGATAAGTGAAGTAAGTCAGATAAAGAAAGATAAGTACTGGATAATCTCACTTAAATGTGGAATCTTAAAAAAACCAAACTCATAAAATTAGAAAATAGATTGTTGGTTACCATAGGCTGTAAGGTGGGGGGGGGGGGGGAATGGGAAAATATTAGTCATAAGGTACAAATTTCTAATTATAAATAAGTTCTTAGAATCAAATGATAACTATAGATAAATTAATGACAACTATAGACAACAATATTGTATTGTATATTTGAAAGTTCCTAAGAAAGTAGCAATGTTCTCACCACAAAATTATAAACAAATAAGCAAACAAAAACAATTACTATGTAAAGTGATGGATGTGTTAGTAAACCTTTCTGTGGTAATCACTTTGCAAGATACATATATATCAAATCATCACATTGGACATCTTAAATTAAACAGTGCCGAAGAATTGATGCTTTTGAACTGTGGTGCTAGAGAAGACTCTTGAGAGTCTCTTGGACTGCAAGGAGAGCAAACCAGTCAATCCCAATGGAAATCAATCCTGAATATTCATTACAAGGATTGATGCTGAAGCTGAAGTTCCAGTGCTTTGGCCACCTGATGGGAAGAGCCAATTCATGAGAAAAGACTCTGATACTGGAAAAGATTGAAGGCAGGAGGAGAAGGGGACACAGGGGACGAGATGGTTAGATGGCATCACCAACTCAACATGAGTTTGAGCAAACTCTGGGAGGTGATGAAGAACAGGGAAGCCTGGCATGCTGCAGCCCATGGAGTCAAAAAGAGTTGAACGAGACTGAGCAACTGAACAACAACAAAAACCTAGGGAAAAATTGGTCAGAACCAAATCCTGGAGAACCTAGAATGAGAGTGGGAGAATTTATTGTANGTGATGAAGAACAGGAAAGCCTGGCATGCTGCAGCCCATGGAGTCAAAAAGAGTTGAACAAGACTGAGCCAACTGAACAACAACAAAAACCTAGGGAAAAATTGGTCAGAACCAAATCCTGGAGAACCTAGAATGAGAGTGGGAGAATTTATTGTATTTGGAAAATATGAAGTATGTTTACCTATTTAAATCTCAGGAAAATGGCTGACATTATCGATCTGCGTCAGAGTGATCTTCCTGATGTAGAGCTGAGAATGGATTAACTAGGAGTCAGGGAGTTCAGAACCATAACTGAAACAGAAGCTGTGGGGATGGAAAGGAGGGGTCAGGCTAGAAGACATTTAGGAAGTGACGCCATAGGACTTGGTGACTCACTGGTTATAGGGAGTGAGAAGGGGAGGTACTCCTTTCTATATATGATAAGCCTATATATATGACAGGTACACCAGGTCACCATAACTGACATGATGGAAAAAGACTATAATGACATCTTGGCAGACAGATATTTCATGTCATAATGACAGGCACCATCTATTATGGTGACACACAAGTATACCAATTATTATGTCACGGACACCATGTCATAGTGACAGATATGCCATTTTTTGCACTGTTTTTATAGACAATCTGGGGCTTCCCTGGTGGCTCAGATGGTAAAGAATCTGCCTACAATGCAAGGGACTCAGGTTCAATGCTTGGGTTGGGAAGATCCCCTGTAGAAGGCCATGGCTACCCACTCAAGTATTCTTGCCTGGAGAATTCCATGGACAGAGGAGCCTGGAGGGCTGCAGTCCATGAAGTAGCAAAGAGTCATACACCACTGAGAAACTAACACTAGTTAGACAACTTACCACGGCATGGCCATGACACTCATCTATCACGTCTTCATTACACAGGGATATTGATACAATGGGTCAACCTGAGAGAGAGAAATGGGCTGTGGTATGCAAGCAATATCATAACAACCAGAAGACACAGTGTGACAGACTTACTGTACTACCGTCACAAGCTTAATAGCTTCCACTCTTGATGAAAGTGATACTATTCGTTAGTACTCAGTATAACTGTGTACTATTCATGTACACAGTTATGAAGCTAATTGATGGTTCTGATAGATGGAGAAGTTTTGCGTTTTGCTCAAAAACTCCTTATAATAAATGCTGAGAATTCTTCACTGAGAAGGTACTATCATCAGTTCCACCTCTCCATAGAGGTGGCACCCAGAAGGGAAAGTAAGCTTCTCTATAATGAACACCAAGTATTTTTCACTGCTTCCTTATTCTTCTTGTTTTTCAGACATTATGTAGCATTTACTGGGCTTCCCTGGTGGCTCAGAGGGTAAATGTGCTAAGCACCATTTTAAGTGCTTTTATATTCTAACTTGATTCTTATAACAATCTTCAGAAGAAGAAATATTATATCCATTTTACTGATAGATAAAATGAGGCATGATAAGGCCATTGAAACTACTGGGTGGCTTTTAAAAAAGCNGCTAAGCACCATTTTAAGTGCTTTTATATTCTAACTTGATTCTTATAACAATCTTCAGAAGAAGAAATATTATATCCATTTTACTGATAGATAAAATGAGGCATGATAAGGCCATTGAAACTACTGGGTGGCTTTTAAAAAAGCTACCCTTTTTTAATTTCAGAATCTGAGCTCTTAACCTCTACAATCAGGGGTCCCCAACATCCAGGCCACAGAATAGTACCTCCTGTCAGATCAGTGGCAGCAATAAATTAGAAGGAAAGTGCACAGTAAATGTAATGTGCTTGAATCTTCCTTAAATCATCCCCTTTCCCCAGTCTATGGAAAAATTATCTTCCACGGAACCAGTCCCTAGTGCCAAAAAGGTTGGGGACTGCTGCCTGCTTCTGCATCTGTTAGGATGCTTTTAGCTGTAAGTAACAGAACTCATCTCAAACTGGCTTGGACATTAAAAGGGATTTATTGGCCCCCATAACTGAAATAGGTGTGGCTTCAGGCAAAACTTGATTCAAAGGCTCAAGGGACATGACCAGGTCCAGAGTTCTAACCCTCAAATGCTCAGCTAAAGGTTTTTGGCCTTGGCTTTAACATCAGCAGGCTCTCCCTGATCATTACCAGATGGCTATTCACACTCTCTTCATGTGCTTCCAGGTTCTTATACAGAGGAACAGAGAGGTCCATACAAGTGATATCTCAAGCAACTGTCTTTGGATTGACTCCTGATGACCTTCGATAACCTTATAAGGCCAAGGAGCCCTCATTAAATTAATCATTGTGACTAGCTGCTGAGAGGATGGTGTGGTGTCAGTGTAGTTCACTGATCCAGTTAATCTGAGTTACACCTATGCTTGGAGATGGGACAATCCCTTTTAAACTACTTCCATGGAAAATTTCTTTTTGGCAGAAGAAATGAGGGTATTAAATCCTGAGGAGGAAACCAGGAAGTGTCCATTATATCATCTTCTCCCCACCACCTGGATTAACACATGGCATAGAATAAGTGTTCAGGGTATGTTTGCTACTTGGATGGAAGGGGTAGATGGATGGATGGATGGGATAAATGGATGGATGGATGGAGGAATGGATGGAGGGGTGGATGGATGAACTGATGGATGGAAAAACTCATGATTAGGACAGAAAAGTTATACTGCAAGCTCCAAATCAGTTACCAGGAAGAGTTACATGGATGATGGAACCAGAGGGCAGAAGGGCTGAGATGTTTTCCTCCCAGATGTCACAACTTGCCCAGTGTTTCTTCTGCTATTATGATGAGGGTATTGACCTTTCTTTTCACTCTTGAACTTAAGAAAGAAAGATTTATTCGCATCTCTTTGAGGTTCTTAGTAAGTCCAACTCTTCTGGGTTTCATGGATTATAATGTAAGTCTCAACTGTCTTTACCCTTGAGCAATCCTGGCCCTCAAGTACATTCTATGGAGAAACTATTGCATTCCAACTCTACTTGAAAATCTCCTGGATCTGGCTTAAGTGTGTTTTAAATGATTCATTCTGGAACATTCGGCATTTCACCGAGGAAGGAAAACATACTGCTCATTAAAGGAAAATGGCAGATTTCCTCTTTTCTAGCAAGGAATGTGAAAGGTCAGGACTCACTCCATTTTCCATCCTGAATGAAACCAACCCATATGTGCAAATTGAGCCTAGAAATAATTAAAGCTCCCAACGCCTGAGGCCAGGGCCGGCGGCCGGGAGGAGCAACCCGAGCAGCGGTGGCTGCGCAGGTGCAGGAGGACTTAGAGGAGTTATCCCACATTGAAGGTCAGGAACCGCGGCAGAGAGGAGATACCACTCGACCAAGGTAAGGAGCAGTGGCTGGGCTTTGCTAGAGCAGCCGTGAAGAGATACCCCACGCCCAAGGTAAGAGAAACCCAAGTAAGATGGTAGGTGTTGCAAGAGGGCATCAGAGGGCAGACACACTGAAACCATACTCACNCCCTTAAATCTATTTCTCACTTCCACTGTATAATCATAAGGGATTTGATTTAGGTCATACCTGAATGGTTTAGTGGTTTCCCCCACTTTTTTCAATTTCAGTCTGAATTTGGCAATAAGGGGTTCATGATCTGAGCCACAGTCAGCTCGTGGTCTTGTTTTTGCTGACTGTATAGAGCTTCTCCATCTTTGGCTGCAAAGAATATAATCAATCTGATTTCGGTGTTTACCATCTGGTGATGTCCATGTATAGAGTCTTCTCTTGTCTTGTTGGAAGAGGGTGTTTGCTATGACCAGGGCGTTCTCTTAGTAAAACACTATTTAGCCTTTGCCTGCTTCATTCTGTAATCCAATGCCAACTTTGCCTGTTACTCCAGGTGTTTCCTGACTTCCCTCTTTTGCATTGCAGTCCTCTATAATGAAAAGCACATCTTTTTTGGGTATTAGTTCTAAAAGGTCTTGTAGGTCTTCATAGAACCATTCAACTTTAGCTTCTTCAGCATTACTGGTCGAGGCATAGACTTGGATTACTGTGATATTGAATGGTTTTCTTTGGAAACGAACAGAGATCATTCTGTCGTTTTTGAGATTGCATCCAAGTACTGCATTTTGGACCCTTTTTTTGACTATGATAGCTGCTCCATTTCTTCTAAGGGATTCCCGCCCACAATTCAGTTCAGTTCTGTTCGGTCGCTCAGTCGTGTTTGACTCTTTGCACCCCCATGAATCGCAGCACGCCAGGCCTCCGTATCCATCACCAACTCCCGAAGTTTACTCAAACTCATGTCTTAGATAAAATGGTCATCTGAGTTAAATTCACCCATTCCAGTCCATTTTAGTTCGCTGATTCCTAGAATGTCAATGTTCACTGTTGCCATCTCCTGTTTAACCACTTCCAGTTTGCCTTGATTCATGGACCTAACATTCCATGTTCCTATGCAGTATTGCTCTTTACTTCATCAGACCTTGCTTCTGTCACCAGTCACATCCACAACTGGGTGTTGTTTTTGCTTTGGCTCTATCTTTTCATTCTTTCTGAAGTTATTTCTCCACTGATCTCCAGTATCATATTGGACACCTACCGACCCGGGGAGTTCATCTTTCAATGTCATATCTTTTTGCCTTTTCATACTGTTCATGGGGTTCTCAAGGCAAGAATACTGAAGTGATTTGCCATTCCCTTTTCTAGTGGACTGCATTCTGTCAGGCCCATACGGCATGGACTAGTTTCATGAGTTAGACAAGGCTGTGGTCCGTGTGATCAGATTGGCTAGTTGTCTGTGATCGTGGTTTCGGTCTGTCTGCCCTCTGATGCCCTCTCTCAGTGCCTACCAGCTTACTTGGGTTTCTCTTACCTTGGACATAGGGTATCCCTTCACAGCTGCTCCAGCAAAGCGCAGCCACTGCTCCTGACCTTGGACGTGGGGTATGTCCTCACACCGCTTCTTCCCATTCCTGCAACGCCCAACTGCTGCTAGCCACTCCTGTGCCAAAAAATTAATAAAAATAGCTTAAAGTTTTTCTTTGTTTTCAATATATCTTTCAGGGACAGAAAGAATGTTAAATGTAATTAAAATGAAATAAACCAGAGATCTTGGGTTGGCTTTAACTTCTAAAACCCTTGAAACCAAGAAATAATGTCAATATCTTTATGTGTCTACGTTTTATTATAGAGATAAAGATTCATTTATCTACAGTGTAACTCTCAATGTGCTGATAATATTATTTATTTGTATAGGTGGTTGAAATTTGAAGAAGATGTGGAAGATGGAGGGGAAAGGTGGAGCAAGCCTTATGTGGCTACTCTTTCACTGCACAGCTTATTTGAGTTAAGAAGTTGTATTCTGAATGGAACTGTGTTGCTGGACATGCATGCCAATACTTTAGAAGAAATTGCAGGTATATCTTTTATTCTCCTTAGTCTATTTCATCCTTATAGTGCAGCTGATTTTTTTTTACTCTTTTTTTCCTTATAATTCTATATATGTATAATTTTTAGGAAATTAATTCTCATGATCAATGTATGACACCTTAAAAATAACTTTGTTTTACCACCTCATTTAAGATAAAAGAAGTTGAATCTCAACTTACAGTGGCAAGTAGAACAAGAACCTATGTATCTTGGCTCCTATCTAGACTATACTGTTTTTGTTTTTCAACATAGTGTGTAATTAGGCTGNTCATGATCAATGTATGACACCTTAAAAATAACTTTGTTTTACCACCTCATTTAAGATAAAAGAAGTTGAATCTCAACTTACAGTGGCAAGTAGAACAAGAACCTATGTATCTTGGCTCCTATCTAGACTATACTGTTTTTGTTTTTCAACATAGTGTGTAATTAGGCTGCCATGAGAAAATAGAAAGAAAAATCCATAAAACTAGAGATTGATTTTTTCAATATTCAGATACATGAAATAACCAAATGAAAAAATTTCAATAAATAGGAAAAATATTAGCTTAGAATAGAACAAAAGGTATGGCCATTTATTTTATTTTATTTTATTTTAATTATTTATTTTTAATTATTATTAATTGATTTATGACTGTGCTGGATCTTTGTTTCTGTGCACTGGCTTTCTCTGCTTGTGGTACACAGCTTCTTATTGTGGCTTCTCTTGTTCTGGAGCACCAAGCTCTAAGTGCACAGGCTTCAGTAGTTTCAGCACATGGGCTCACTGATTGTGACTCACCAGCTCTGGAGTGCTGGCTTGGTAGTTGTGGTACACTGACTTACTTGCCCCAAGCATATGGGATCTTTCCAGACCAAGGATGGAACCTGTGTCTCCTACATTGGCAGGCAGATTCTTAACCATTGGACCACTAGGGATGCCCCCAACCATTGTTTTAAATTTTATTTTTTAATTGAAGGATAATTGCTTTACAAATTTTGTTGTTTTCTGTCAAACCTCAACATGAATCAACCATCAGTTCAGTTCAGTTCAGTTGAGTCGCTCAGTCGTGTCTGACTCTTGTGACCCCATGAATCGCAGCACACCAGACCTCCCTGTCCATCACCAGCTCCCGGAATTCACTCAGACTCATGTCCATCAAGCTGGTGGTGCCATCCAGCCATCTCATCCTCTGTCGTCCCCTTCTCCTCCTGCCTCCAATTCCTCCCAGCACCAGGGTCTTTTCCAATGAGTCAACTCTTCGCATGAGGTGGCCAAAGAACTGGAAATTCAGCTTCAGCATCACTCCTTCCAATGAACACCCAGGACTGATCTCCTTTAGGATAGACTGGTTGGACCTCCTTTCAGTTCAAGGAACTCTCAGGAGNCAAAAAAAAAAAAAACCTACTCTATTGCTTTTGAAACACAAACTTTAGAGGAATTTTCAAGATTTATATGTTTCTCCACAGGAGACATATGTTGAAAAGGCTGAGACACACTGCAATACACTGTTCACATTCTGCCTCAGTTCCCTGCATGCTTCCAGCTCCCCCACTGGATTCAGGGCACCCTCCAGCGAAGGCACCGTCTTAGTATGTGGACAAAAAAACAGTGCAGGGTTTGCTCCAGCACACTGGAGGGGGTTTAGTAAGAGATTGTCCCCCTACTGGCCATAGTGGGTCCCCAAAACTGACTGGCTGGCCATCCCTTCCCTCAGAACCCATAATATGCTGAAGCATTGGAGAATTCAAGTCCCAGACTGCTCTTCCCCACTCTGACCACCATTCAGCCACATTTTGCAATTCAAAAAAAAAAAAAAAAAAAAATGAGAGAAAAGAAAACAAACACTGTGGATAGCCTTGCTCTCAACCAAGGGGTGGCTGCTCAGCAGGCCTGGCAGGGCGCTGAGCTGCTGAGGGTTCTTACTCCACCTCTCTAATCATATGAAATTTCCCTGACCAATGCCTCTGCCTCCTGTGGGCAGTTTGCTCTGCATGCAGACTCTGGGCACAGAGAAGCTGCTGGAAGTTGCTCTTGGAGACAACAGCCTATGCTGTTCTTAGAACAAAGCCTTTAATTTGTGTGGTGAGAAGCTTAGTGTATTTCCTGCTGCCATTCTCATCAAGAACTCCCAGGGAGGAGGGTTGATGTGAACCTTCCTGTATTGAACATTGGGCACATCAAGCCCTTAGCATGGGTCCTAGAATGTCATGGGCACATACAGGTAAATTCACTGCCTCCTTCCCTGGGTGTGGCTCATGAGAAGGATAGAATTCAGGAAAGTTGCTGTTATCAGTCAACCAAGGCACAAATGTTTCTTGAGGACCTACCTTATGCCATGTGGTTGTCAAGAGCATGAAGTATCTTTGATGGTTGACAATGCCCCTTGAATAGCAAGGCCATGCTGAGCACTGGAAAGAGAAGTGTGGAAGTTACTTTGCTCTCTATTAATGGGACACCTTCCTACAATCCTTACTCTGTATCAGATTTCATTAAGTTCCTAGAAATTTCCTGCTTGGCTGTCAGTTTTGGTTTACAGGTAGATGACAAAGCATCCCTGGCTTTAGTGAGGCCCAGACAGCATGCAGAGAAGGCAATGGCACCCCACTCGAGAACTCTTGCCTGGAAAATCCCACGGACAGGGAGCCTAGTAGGCTGCAGTCCGTGGGGTCACAAAGAGTCGGACACAACTGAGTGACTTCACTTTCATATTTCACTTTCATGCATTGGAGAAGGAAATGGCAACCCACTCCAGTGCTCTTGCCTGGAGAATCCCAGGGACGGGGGAGCCTGGTGGTCTGCCATCTATGGGGTCACACAGGGTCGGGCATGACTGAAGCAACTGAACAGCAGCAGACAGCACAGGCCTTCACTGCAGAGATACTGCCTTATCTTTGTCAGATTCTTGAACAATCTCAGGTTCCCACTCCTTTGTGTTACTCCTTTGGAGAAGTTAGAGAAACTTTAGAAACTGATTATAGATCCATGAATGTCCAGCCTCTTGATCTTTCTTCATTGGGACCAAATGGACAGATTAATCTGATCCTCTCTGAATACCCAAGAGGTGACAAACACAATCAATGGATCAGGTAATGGGAGGAAAGGGAGATGAGAGACAAGGTCCTGTCTGAAAAGACCCCAGAGACTGCTGGAGTGGAACATCACTCAGAGATCTTCTAGTCCATTCCTTCTTTCCTGGTGTCTGTAGATGTCCCAGAGAAGGACTGTGGCCAAAAATATCCTTTGGGAAATCTCATGGTGGGAGGGGGCCTTGGACTGGGTCAAGGTCAGGTCTTACTCCCAGGTCAAGTCATCTTGGTAGCCAAAATCAGAGGCTTCTCTCTTTTGCAGTGAAGCTACAGGATTGTTTTCCCAACTAAGTCTCTCACTCCTTCTCAGCTCCCCAAGTTTTCAAAATAAGTTCTGTGGCCACCCAGTACAGGGCCCATTCCCACCCTAGGATTCACAGACCCTCTACAGTATGTGTCCCTTCTGCCACCTGAGGGCCAACCAGGTAGCAGAGACAATTCTCATAATTCTTGACAATTTTTATATCAATGTAGATGAAAATCTCTTTCATGTTTGTTCATGACCATGTCGGGTATCACCAGTGCATGAGGTACACTGAGAGTCACAGAGGTGAATCAGACATGTTCTTCGTCTGAGAGAAGGAACTTGTTTTCAATAACAAAATACGAGGTAACCACTAGAAGGTCCCATGGCTCTATGGGGCCATAAAGGAAGCAGATCCCTCCTAGTTGAAGGAAACAAGACAAAGGAATCAGAGAAGAGAAGAAATGTGTGTTGGACATTGAAAGAGAGACATCTGGATATAAGAGAAAATGGGAAAGAACAAGTCTGCCAGGGAGAGAGGACCAAAAAAGGAGAAGATGAGAAAATGCAGGGCATATTCAGAAAACAGCAAGTAGATGAATTTCACTAGGCAGTGTATGTGAAAAGGAGGAGTGAGAAGTAAGATCATTTAGGACATGGTATAATTTAAGAAAAGTCTAAGTCTCAGAGGACTCTGAGTGCCCTTTTGAAAGCTTGGAAATTTTTCATTAGGCAATGGGAAGTTATTGAAGAACATGATCAGGGCCAAGGTTAGAGTGGGGAGATTGGAAATAGCTTGAATGAACTTTGACTTCAGATGAAAGATATGAAGAATCCAAGGCAGAAAACAGAATCCTCATCCCAGAGGAAAAGAAGTTCTACTTCTTTGTCAAGCTCTCTACAATCTCTTTTTACAATGTTCCCATCTCCACTTATATATTCAGATTCCCCTCTCTTCTAGGTCTTTCTACATAGATCACAAAATGCCAAGCCTATCGCTTATGTTAGGAATATCAAATCTATGTAAACTACCCCCTCCTCAGCCTTTTCTTTACAGACAAGCTTTTAAAGTGATACCAAGCTTCTTAAAATTGATGCTTCTGTGTACACTCCATTTTTAAAGCCACGTGGTATTCACAAAATGACCTATATAGGAAGTAAGAGTAAAATGTTAGAATCTTAACTGTTATTTATTTCATTTAAAATTATGTAAGTAAAACTATGTTTTACTAATTCAGTGGAACTCTGCCATAATTCACTAAGACAAGAAATTTGTTCAATCATGTAAAACTAAGGGTAATGCTCTTGGATGGTTAATAAAAATAGTATTTGGGGGTCAGTTTATACTATCATGAGTCAGTGACAGATGAAAAGTTTATATTATCTGCAAAGAATATCAGAAAATATATTAATAATTCCAATAGAAGACAGAAGACAATAGAATATTATTGTCAAAGACCTAAGAAAAAGTAATGTTCCACTTATAATTTTCATACCCTGCTAAGTTGTCACTGAAGAATAAAAATGAAGACTGAAAGTATTTACCTTTAACAGACTTTTGCTGAAAGAATAATTTTCCTCCTCCATTTTAAAGGATGAAAATTAGGAAGACAGAAATGGAAACTAGAGAAGCAAGATGCAAAAGAAATGTTGAGCAAGAAAAGAATAAGCTTGTGTATAAACCTAAAAAAATAACAATATAAATGATAAAAAAAATCATAGTTAACTTGGGGATCATAAAAATCAAGTTGGAACTGCAAATAGTGCACAAAAGAAATGTAACATGGCAGGTTATGATCAGAATTAAAACTTTTTAAATTCTTTGTATTTCTTCAGAGGATGATAGAGCCATCAATTAACTTTATTAGGTAAAGTATACATAAAATCATTGTTAAAGTGACCATTAAAAGTGAGAAATGGGTATATAACTTCCAAATGAGTAGAAGGGATAAGAATAAAGAAAATTCTGTCTATCCAAAGAACACAGGAAAGAAGAGGGGAAAATTATAGCCAAAAAAACCAATAGAATAAATCCAAATAAATAAGTAATAAGAAGTTAAATGATAAGCTCAGCCATTAAAACCCTGATTGTCAGACTGGATAGAAAAACTAAATCTAGTTACATGCTGTTTACAAAAAATTTGCTTAAAACAAAAGACAGTTACTGCCTGTAAAAAGACAGAGAAAAGATACACCAGACAAATACTAATCAAAAGAAGCCTGATAAAGTGGAGTTTATGGGAAAAGCATTATTACAGACAAAGATGTTCACTAACCATTGATTTAAAAAAATTTCCCTGGAAGATATTTCAATTCTAACACTAGACATACTTAAGAATATAACTGTAAAATATACAAAGCAAAGACTGACAGAATTGACATGTGCAACTGACAAATCAGCAATCACAATGGGAGATGTTAGCACCTGTCTCAACAATTAATGCATTAAGGGGAGCAAAAATTAGCAAACATATAGATCTGCATATAGAGCTGAATTAAACACCTGATCTAATGAACATCTACGGAGAGCTCTCAAGATATTCTCTGTCTACATTTCCTCGCTTCCCATACTTCCCATCCATTCTTCAACCAACTGCCTCTACTTCCAGCCCTCCTCTGAAACAGTTGCCCCAAGAGTAACTTTCAGCCTCCCAATTACCAACTCCTTATGCTTCCGCTTTTAAAACCATCGGTTACACTCTGCTTGAAACTGATAACCATCCTTCCACAACACTAGATTCTCATTTCTCCTTCTGCTTATTTGCTGTTTTCTTTACGTGTTTGACTTCATCCATTGATTTTCACGAGGTTCTCTTCTCATCTCTTCTCATTCTACTCCACACAATCTCCCTGACAATCTTACTTCACACCAAGGGTTTATGTCAGAAATGTGAATTTAGGAGGCAAGTGTTTAGTGCAGGAGCCAGCTTGGATGCAGGCACAGCCCACAGGGTTCCTTGGTGAGAACCCTGATGAATGCCAGGGCATGGCGGTAGATGAAGGCTGGGAGGCCTGGAAGGGTGACAGTCTCCTTCTAAATTTAGAGCAGGGACCACGTACATCCTATTACCTCTCCACCTAGCTCGGGGCCTAGCCCCTAACAGGCATTTGATAAAAGTGTATTACTTGGTGGAGCACACACTGAACTTTGCACGTTCTCTAGAGAGCTCCAGAAATACAGTATGTTGAGGGATGGAAAGTTATCATCAATCTCCAAGCTTCCTCAAGGGCTCTGACTCAGGCCAGGAGCTCTAGCCTAAACAATAGCCAAGATCACAGTCAAGAGATCAATCTAAGCGAACCCCCAGTGAGGTCACTTCTTAGGTGTTCGTATGTATTGCTTCATAAAGTCAGACCATGTCTTAAATCATAAAACCCATATCCCTGCTCATTTCTTCCTGTCCTTCTTTTGTTTCCTTCCAGATAGAGAACATCCCTCCCTCCACCACTCACAGAGCTGTGAATATGCTCGCAGTCCCTGAGAGAGACAGGACAAGCAGCAACCTTTGTAGTGATGCCTATGGACCAGGGAAAGAGACTTATGGCAAAGCAAAGTGGCCATTTTCACAGACTTTCCCTAAGCACATAAGTAAGCCCCAAGCTGCTGAAAAATCGGTCTTCTGTCCTTTCACATTTTTGCAGCAATAGAAGTTCATTTTCTCATCATATGCTGTAAATTACAGGCTGAAAAGGTGGGTCGCATCTGACTCCAGCCTATAAATAGCCGATCTTCCTTTGCATCCTCACAGGGGCCATTCTCAACAGTGGCTCAGCTCAGTGCATCCCCGGCAGAGGAACAAAAACGCAGGAACCAGAAATCAAATCACCCTCCAGTGAACTCAGGGCAGAACCTGGACTTCCTCATGCCTTGAAATCAGAGAAGACCCTGCCCAGCACACACATATTTTTCTATGAGGTAACATCTAGGTAAATCCACTCCCAATCTCTCTTACGCACCCCTTCTGCAAATAGCTCCCAGCACTGCCCCAGCATCTTGTAAAATAAAAATCAAAGCTGAGCAAATAATTTAAGACTCATGTTTAAACCTTTCCCAGGTTCCTGAATTCATTGCCTCTTAAAGTGGAAGTGTCTTTGCTACAGGCTCCTGAAGCTGTTCCAGATGACAGCACACCCCCCATCCCCACTGAAGAAATATTTTATTTAGCATTTAAGGAGCTCCTCACAGGGCACATGGAAGGCAGTTTTTAATCCAGTGACAACATTATTTATCACCAGCTGCCTGCCTGGCATGAAATAGATGTAAAGGTGAATGAAAAACATGAGTTTCGTCCTTAAGGAGCACATAGTCAAGTGGAAGAGACACACAACACTGACAAAACAGAGAGAAGGAGAACATTGGGGTTCAGTGTTCAGTCGAGTGGGCTAGATGGAAAGCATGTTAGGAGTGCAAGGAGAGTGGTTTGTGAGGACCGAAGTCTTCCTGGTGGAGGTGAGGATTGAGCTGGAGGTTTGGGGCATACTGAGAAGACTAAGACGAGAAACTTAAGGTGGGAGAACAATGTGAACAAAGGCAAAAAAGCCAAATAAAAGTTTCATTTGGGGACACATGACCTGCATGTGTCAAATCAGAAACAGTATGTGTTATGGGCTGAACTTGTCCCCCACCCCTAACATATTTGCATTAAGATTTCAGAATGTGACTGCATTTGGAAATAAACTTTAAAGAGGTACTTAAGGTAAAATGAAGTCACATGAGTGGGCCAGCATCTAACAGGACTGCTGTCATGATAAGAAGAGGAGATTAGGGCAGACAGGTGCAGGGGGAGGACTATGTGAGGACATCTACCAGCCAAGACAAGAAGCCTTAGAAGAAACCAACCCTGCCAAGCCCTTAATCTCAGACTCCTGGGCTGTAGAACAGGGAGAAAATTATTTTCTGTTGGTTAAACCCCTCAGTCTGTGGTACAGATTTGTTACAGCAGTCCCAGCAGCCTGATACAGTCAGTTCTCTTGGCAAGATCTCTCCAGAAGCAGCTGGAGGCTGTCCCAAGAGTCCAAGCACAAGGCCATCTTGGCCTGATCCAAGGCAGAGGCAATGAGAATGGATGTAAGGAATTAGAAGGTAATAGAAACCAGCCTTGGCCACTGGCTGCATGCAGAGATGATGGATGCCTTTAACATCTGAGGAAGAAGGACCCCAAGGAAGCAAGCTGCCATTTTGGTTCTCAAGGGTAACCCTCTCTATAGAAACCCAGTGTCCTCACCTTGGTCTCTCTCAACTCTGGTCTCTATGTGGCAGGAGACCCCTTTAGCGTGCAGGATGCTAAGGAGAAAAATCCCCTCAGCATCCAATGCTTCATGCTGACTCGAGCTTGAAGCAACTCGGCAGGAAAAACTTTAAATCCTAACTTATATTCTCTTCAGTAGTCATGTACAAATGTGAAAATTGAACCATAATGAAGGCTGAATGCCAAAGAATTGATGCTTTCAAATTGTGGTGCTAGAAAAAGACACTTGAGAGTTCCTTGAACAGCAAGGAGATCAAACCAGTCAATCCTAAAGGAAATCAGTCCTAAATATTCATTGGAAGGACTGATGCTGAAGCTGAAGCTTCAATACTTTGGCCACCTGACTAGAAGAGCTGACTCATTAGAAAAGATCCCAATGCTGGGAAAATTGAAGGCAAAAGGAGGAGAGGGCAGCAAGGATGAGATGGTTGGATGGCATCACCAATTCAATGGACATGAACTTCGGCAAACTCCAAGAGATGGTGAGGGGCAGGGAGACCTGGCATGCCACAGCTTGTGGGATTGCAGAGTTGGACACAACTGAGCAACTGAACAACAACAACACCCTCTCCAGAATGCCCCTGCCCAGCTCTTAGCTGGAACCAGGTAGGTAGTCGGGAACAAAATCTCTCCTGGGGGGCACCAATCATTAAGAGACTCTAGAGAGCAGAGCGCCTGTGTTATCACTCAGTCACTGGGGATCCCAGACTCCTCGATCACTCAGTTCGGAGAATCTCAGCTGCCATCATTGACAACCTCAAACTCTAGACACCACATATCATTATGAAAGAAGAGAATCAAGAAATGTGCACAGTGACTCCTCGGGGACACCCTTAACCTCGTGACACCTAACGAGCTTGGGTGCGTGATGGCTCGTGCTCACTCTGCACCAACACCAAGGGCCTTGCATGCACTGACATACATAATTGTGCAAACTGTACCCCTGGTGCAGCACCACTATGTACCCACCAGAAGACCTACTGTGAATATCTCCAGTGTGGACGTGGACATAGGACAGCTGAAAATCCCCGTTACTCCTGGCTGTACAGCCACTGTGGCAAGCTGCTCAATAGGGTCTACCAATGGCGAAAATACATACACCTCATGGGCCAGCCATTCCATTCTTAGGTACAGAAATTGTGGGCTTCCCTGGTGGCTCAGTGGTGAAGAATCCACCTGCCAAGGCAGGAGACATGGGTTCCATCCTTGATCTGGGAAGATTTCACATGTGCAAAGCAGCTAAGTCCATGCGCCACAACTATTCAGCCTGTGCTCTGCCACAGGAGAAGCCACCGCAATGAGAAGCCCGTGCACCACAATGAAGAGTTGCCCCTGCTAGCCACAACTAGAGAAAAGTCTATGCAGCAACAAAGACCCAGCGCAGCCAAAAATAAATCAATGAAATTACTCTTAAAAATGGAAAGTGTGAATATGTGCACCAAAGATGAGTACAATCACAGCACTACTGTTCCAGAACCCACCCCACCCAAACTGAATGGGGATGAATAAGTACAGTGACACACAACACCATGAAGGAGTCTCAGAAACATATTAAGAAAAGGAAAGAGCACAAAATACCACCTATCGTATGATTCAACTATGCAAAGTTCACAGACAGGCACAACTCACCAACCTATGGAGTCAGAAGTCAGACTGGTGGTTATCCTCTCCTGCTCTGAGGAAGCACGAGGGAGGTTTCCAAGGTGTGGGTGACATTAAATTTCTTGAACCTGATGCTTCTTTTATGAGTATCTTTGCTCCATGAAAATTCAATCTGCCATACACTTACGCAATTTTTGTATGTATGTTATATTTCAATTAAAAGTTTTTAAAAATTAAAGCCCCATATGGTAGGAAAATGACTCTTCGCATTGAGGAAAACAAGGCACAGAGGACGTCAGTAACTCTCTCAGGGACAGATGGCCAGCACGAGCCAGAGCCAGGACTTGAAGCCAAGTCGTCTGGCTCTAGAGTGAGCTGCTCCGTCACTCCTCCTTATCTCCTCTTAGGAGAAGAGGGGGTCTTAGCCCACGTCCTGAATTGACTGCCTGTGTAAACCCTGTAGAACCTTACAGATAGTGCTTGGTCCTTAACGGGTGGCCAAAACATGTCTTATGTGGATATAAATCGACCCTACCGGAAAACACTTGCAGTGGGTAACATGACTTGCACAAGCCACAGTACGGCCATTCTGTATGAGCCAGACCATAAGGACAGACAACTAAGGTTTACTTCATACCGTGGACAACAGAAATGAGTCTTTAGACCTAGCAGCCATTTCTCACCAAGTCCCCCCACCCCTGCCATCCCTCCTAAAGACCTCATAGGAGGAACTAGTCCAAGCCTGGGTTTCTTCTGGGTTGAACACTTTGGGCAACAATTGATGGTGAACTCTCCCTCCAGGCACCTTTGAAAACCTGTTTGATTCTGGCATTTAGAGAGATATCTCAGAGCTTCAATGATCAAGGATTTTAAATGCAGAACATGAGATGCAAAACCAGTATAGATCAAACTGGACGATTTTTTTCTCTAGAGAAGTGTTGGCGCTTGACTTCGGTCCCTTCACTCACACACTCATTCATTCAACAGGCACGTTCTTCTGCCTGAAGACCATCCCTTCCTACACCGGCCCCCCACTTCAGGCCTCACACTTGCTTATCCCACAGGAAACAAGGGAAGCCAGGCCTAAGGATATTCAGGACACCTCTGTGCAGACAGTCAAGGTTCCAGCCCTTGAGACTCAATGCACTACTCTTCAGAGAGCGCTGGCCGCTGACCTCACTGCCACTGCCCAAATGCTGATCTCACATCCCATGCAGAGCCTGCCACTGCCGCTGCCCACTCTTCCCACCAGTTCCCTCTCCTCCCACGATTACAGTAACTTTGAAGAGTCAGACTTGGATTTCGACTGAGAAGCTGATCCTGACCACCCCATGGCCCTGAGAACCCATCTCTGCCTCCAACTCACTTTCCCATCACCCCTTTCTAGGAGCCCAGCCCTAGCTCTTGGGGTTCCCCAAGGTCTGGGGCTGGCCTCTGAGAAGCTTCCCTAAGCCCCAGCAAGGCTTCACACCAGGGCATAGCCCCAAGCAAAAGCAGAACATCTGGGGAGATTGTCTCCCCACTCCTGACATCCCAGGGTAGGAAAAAAAAAAATGGAGCCTGTCAGAAATGTGATAGAACTGTCAAAAGTACATCAAAACAACCATATACATTGTGATCTCTAAGTCACAGTTCCATTTGTTCTATGACAGTGTAAAAATAACAAAATTTCCATCAAGATGGAAAATAAAAATGAAAGAACCACTTCAATGGTATGTGAAAACAATGTCTAAACAAAAGTCCCTTTTTTCCCTCTCAGTGGTGGCCTCTATTTAGTGACATCTGTATCCCTCCCTTTCTCCCTCTCAGCACACCCCTTCCTTCTCTGCTCATCTGTTTCTTTCTCTTCTACCTGGCCTTTTCCCCACGCCTGGCACAAACAGGGAGCAGGAGATTACAACTGTCAGGACAGGTCCAGACAGTGCCCCAGAGTCACTCCCAAATCAGTTCTGCCAGCTCACATTCCTAGGACACCAACTCAGGAGGACACCTGGACCCTCCAACCACAGGGTTTCATATTTAAGTTGACCTGAATGAAGATTGGAGCTGGAGTGGTGCCTGCATGGCAATGGAACGGCTGTGAGGAGATACCCCACGTCCAAGGGCAAAGGAGAAGCCCCAGCAAGATGGTAGGAGGGGCAAAATCGTGTTTAGAATCAAATCCCATATCCACCAGAGACGCTCAGAGGGCTCAAACAAACCTCACACACACCAGGCGAGAGAGAACTGTGTTTGAGTGTCTCCTGAGGAGGTATGGTTGAGCAGTGGACTGCCGCAGGGCCAGGGGCTCTGGGTGCAAAAGACTTGGGTATGGCATAAGTCCTCTTGGAGAAGGTCACCATTAACCCCACCATACAGCCACCAGAACTTACACAGGACTGGGGATACAGATTCCGGGAGGGCAAAAACAGAACCTTGTACACACCAGGACCCAGGAGAAAGGAACAGTGAACCCACAAGAGACTGGCCCAGACTTGCCCGTGAGTGTTCAGGGGTCTCTGAGAGAAGTGTGTGCTGGCAGTGGCCTGCCGCAGTTAGGGGCACTAAGTGTAGTGCCCCAACTTTCCAGGGGACCTTTTGAAGGAGGTCACCATTATCTTCATTACCTCAACCATAATTTAGCCCCAGCTAAATAACAGGGAGGGAACACAGCCCCACCCATCAACAGAATATTGGATTAAAGATTTACTGAGCATGGCCCTGCCCATCAGAACAAGACCCAGTTTCCCCCTCAGTCCCTATCTCCGATCAAGAAGCTTCCATAAGCCTATTATCCTATTATCAGAGAGCAGATAGACTGAAAACTACAATCACAGAAAACTAACCAATCTGATCACATGGACCACAGCCTTGTCAAACTCAATAAAACTATGAGCCATGCAGTGTAGGGCCACCCAAGATGGATGGATCATGGTGGAAAGTTCTAACAAAACGTGGTCCACTGGAGAAGGGAATGGCAAACCACTTCAGTATTCTTACCTTGAGAACCCCATGAACAGTATGAAAAGGCAAAAAGATAGGACACTGAAAGATGAACTTGCCAGGTCTGGAGATGAGTGGAGAAATAACTCCAGAAAGAATGAAGAGACAGAGACAGAGCAACAACAACACCCAATTGTGAATGTGACTGGTGATGAAATAAAGTCCGATGCTGTAAAGAGCAATATTGCATAGGAACCTGGAATGTTAGGTCCATGAATCAAGGCAAACTAGAAGTGGTCAAACAGGAGACGGCAAGAGTGAACATTGACATTTTAGGAAGCAGGGAACTAAAATGGTCTGCAATGGGCAAATTTAACTCAGCTGACCATTATATCTACTACTGTGGGCAAGAATCACTTAGAAGAAATGGAGTAGCCTTCACAGCCAACAAGAGAGTCCAAAATGCAGTACTTGGATGCAGTCTCAAATGACAGAATAATCTCTGTTCGTTTCCAACGCAAGCCATTCAATATTACAGTAATCCAAGTCTATGCTCCAACCAGTAATGCTGAAGAAGCTGAAGTTGAAAGGTTCTGTGAAGACCTACAAGACCTTCTAGAATTAACACCTAAAAAAGATTTCCTTTTCATTATAGGGGACTGGAATGCAAAAGCAGGAAGTCAAGAAATACCTGAGGTAACAGGGCAAATTTGGCCTTGGAGTATAGAATGTCAAGTGGGTCTTAGGAATCATCACTACGAACAAAGCTAGTGGAGGTGATGGAATTCCAGTTGAGCTATTTCAAATCCTAAAAGATGATGCTATGAAAGTGCTGCACTCAATACACCAGCAAATTTGGAAAACTCCACAGTGGCCACAAGACTGGGAAAGGTCAGTTTTCATTCCAGTCCCCAAAATAGGCAATGTCAAAGAATGCTTAAACTACCACACAATTGCACTCATGTCACATGCTAGCAAACTAATGCTCAAAATTCCCCAAGCCANTTGGAAAACTCCGCAGTGGCCACAAGACTGGGAAAGGTCAGTTTTCATTCCAGTCCCCAAAATAGGCAATGTCAAAGAATGCTTAAACTACCACACAATTGCACTCATGTCACATGCTAGCAAACTAATGCTCAAAATTCCCCAAGCCAGGCTTCAACAGTACGTGAACTGTAAATTTCCAGATGTTCAAGCTGGATTTAGAAAAGGCAGAGGAACCAGAGATCAAATTACCAACATCCTTTGGATCATCAAAAAAGCAAGAAAGTTCCAGAAAAATATCTACTGCTGCTTTATTGACTATGCCAAAGCCTTTGACTGTGTGAATCACAATAAACTGGGGAAAATTCTTCAAGAGATGGGGAATACCAGGCCACCTGACCTGCTTCCTGAGAAATCTGAACACAGGTCAGAAAGAAACAGAACTGGGCATGGAAAAACAAACTGGTTCCAAATAGGAAAGGGAGTACGTCAAGACAGCATATTGTCACCCTGCTTATTTAACTTATATGCAGAGTACATCATGAGAAACGCTGGGCTGGAACAAGCACAAGCTGGAATTAAGAATGCCGGGAGAAATATCGACTACCTCAGATATGCAGATGACACCATCCCTACTGCAGAAAGTGAAGAACTAAAGAGCCNATCTCCATCTCTGCTGATCCACTAGTCCTGATGTCAAGAGACAGCTTCCCCTTGTCTTTCACCTCTTTGTTCTGATAGGTAACTCATATATCTTGATTGTTAGACAGGAGGGAAAAGACACTACAGGATGTTAATACACACTCCAACACGGAAATTCCAGTGTAGTGCCTGCAGTTCTGGAGTGAGGCTACTCCATATACAGTGGGGAACTATACACCACTCAAGAAAGGAGCTTCTGGTAGAATACTGGGCCCTGGCAGAGACAAAATCTGATCCTGAGGCATCAGAAGACCATGTGAGCAGAACCACTCACCACAGACTGGTTCTTGTCAGACTCATCAAATCACAAGGTCAGGTGGGCCCAGCAGCAATCCATCATAAGATCAAAGTGGTACATCTGGTACAGGGCACAAGCAGAGATATAAGGCCCAAATAAGTTGCATGAACTCAAATCTTGTCACCCACTGCTGATGCAATGGGCACCTCTCTGTCAGCCCACATCCATCCCTTACGACCTGCTGATAGAGGCATAACAAAGCCAAGCCCTGTTTATAGACTGGTATCTTGATATGTGGGTGCCAACTGAAAATGGAGTACAGCTGCCCTAGGTCCTCACTCAGGGCCACGGTCACCCAGAACCCACCTCCCTCTGGCTCCATAAATGTTAGATGATGGAAGATAAGTACAATTATTTAATTGTGGCCAAGTACATAAAACATAAAATGTACAAGTTTGGCTACGGTGGAGTCATCACCATGCAGTCCATTTATCTCCAGAACAATTTTCATCTTGTCAAATTGAAACACTGTACTTAGTTAACACAAACTCCCAATTTCCTCCTCCCCCAGCCCTTGGCAACCACCATTCTCCTTTCTGCCGCTATTAATCTGATAACTCTAGATATCGCACATTAGTAGAAATCATAGCGTATTTTTCCTTTTGTGACGTTTATTTCACTGAGCATAATGTATTCAAAGTTCATCGGTGGTGAACCCTATTTCAGACCGCTCCTCTTTCTAGCGTGCTAAGTCACTTCAGTCGTGTCCAACTCTTTGCCACTCTATGGACTGTAGCCCGCCAGGCTCCTCTGTCCAAGGGATTCTCCAGGCAAGAATACTGGAGTGGATTGCCATTTCCTCCTCCAGGGGATCTTCCAGACCCAGGGATCAAACCCACGTCTCTTCCGTCTCCTGTATTGGCAGGTGGGTTCTTTACCACTAGCGCCACCTGGGAAGCCCTCCATTGTAGATATCATTTTAATTTCCATCATAAGGTATCAATTTCTCCACACCCTCACCAATACATGTTTTTATAATAGCTACCCTGGTGTGTTTGACACGATATCTCACTGTGGTTTTGTTTTTCCTTTGGTTGGTTGGCTTTGGGGTTTGGGTTTTTTTGCCGCACCATGGTAAGTGAAATCTTAGCTCCCCAGGTCACCCCAGTGACTGGGCCACTGCAGTGAAAGCGCTGAGTCTAACCACTGGACAGCCAGGGAATTCCCTATATGGTGTGGTTTGGATTTGCATTTCCTGGATGATTAGCCCTGTGGAACACCTTTTCCTGTGTTTATTAGACAAATATCTTCAGTCACCAATAAGATTCAAGTTTACCAACTGATAACCAAATAGCCCTGTTTTCATTGCAGAGTGCTCCATGCAAGCAGCCACAATGCACTCACTTTGGAAAATAAATAATCGGGGATGTCTTTAATTAACCATTAATTCATAGTATCAAGAAGAAAAGGTTTTTCCATTCTCAGTCATAGGAGGACTTGGTCAGTGAATGCTGATTCAATAGTGCAACGATATGAGAAAACACAGGCTCAGCAAAGATGGCCTTACACCATGACTGGACCTTCTAAAAAAAAAAAAGACAAAATGGAGTTTGGATAGTGCACGGTGGCACTAATTTACCCAAAAGAAGGGGGAAATCTTAACCCTACACATGCTACAGGTAAAACAAGACCAGCAAACCCTTAGAACCTATCTCCACATTCTCACAGCCTTGAGAACACCAGTTGGCAGGCTCAAAATGTCAGTGTGTGAAACCCCAATTTCTCACATGTGAAAAAAAATAGAAATGGGGTCAGAGGAGAAACATAAGCAAGAATTTATATACACTAGACATTTTGATCTCCTTTCCATTCCAGAAAAAAACAGTTCTCTCCCTTCTTCCCAGGAGCTTGGCAAAAAAACTTCCTCTCTCTTCATCACACTCAGCATCCAATTACTCCCACAGGCCAGTGGACCGCACTTTTGACACACACTCTCCTCTCTTTCCGTTCCCTCCACCTTGCCCCTCTCTCCCCACATCACATGAAAAGGAGAAACCATCATGATTGCAAAGGAGAAATTGGCTAAATGTTCATTAATCTCATTTCTCCTTCCAAGATCCATGGGAAAACTACACTTCCCAGACTTCCTTGCAATCACACTGGGGCCAGGTAATGTGGACTGGGGGCAGATATTACATACTGGATTTTCAGACATGACCATAAAAATCCTGAACAATTATGCACACTGTCTCTTCCCCTTCCATGGCAACCATGGAGGCCGTGAATTAAAATGGCAACATGAGAAGATGGACGAAGTCTGGATGATTCAGTCATTGCCTCTCAACCCACATCAGATATTGACATGAGAGAAAAATAAACCTGTTTTAGGTCAAGTCACTGACAGTTGAGGGCTGGTCATGACCATAGCATAGCACAGCCTAATCTGACTGATATAGACTTTCCCGTCTTTCCATAATGTTCAACTCAGTTCAGTCTCTCAGTCACGTCTCTTTGCAACCCCAAGCACTGCAGCATGCCAGGTTTCCCTGTTCATCACCAACTCTCAGAGTTTACTCAAACTCATGTCCATCGAGCTGGTAATGCCATCTAGCCATCTGTTGTCCCCTTCTCCTCCCACCTTCAAACTTTCCCAGCATAAAGGTCTTTTCCAGTGAGTCAGTTCTTCGCATCAGGTGGCCAAAGTATTGGAGTTTCAGCTTCAGCATCAGTCCTTCCAATGAATATTCAGGACTGACTTCCTTTATGATGGACTGGTTGGATCTCCTGCAGTCCAAGGGACTCTCAAGAGTCTTCTCCAACACTACAGTTCAAAAGCATCAATTCTTTGGTATCCAGCTTTCTCTAATAATCCAACTCTCACATCCACACATGACTACTGGAAAAACCATAGCTTTGACTAGACGGACCTGTGTTAACAAAGTAATGTCTCTGCTTTTTAAACTCTCTGTTTCCATTGTTTCTGGTGGGACCAGATGCCATGATCTTAGCTTTCTGAGTATTGAGTGTTAAGCCAGCTTTTTTACTCTTTTCTTTCACTTTCATCAAAAGGCTCTTTAGGTCTTCACTTTCTGCCATAATGGTGGTGTCATCTGCATTTCTGAGGTTATTGTTATTTCTCCCAGCAATCTTGATTCCAACTTGTGCTTCATTCAGTGTGGCATTTTGCATGATGTATTCTAAATATAAGTTAAATAAGGACGGTGACAATAAACAGCCTTGACATACTCCTTTCCCTTTTTTGAACCAGTCCNGGCCCCCGGTGGGTCAGGCCTCCCCGGGCTTCTAGTGCGGACTGTCTGTTCTGTCATTTCCTCCCGGTGTTATTCCTTCTATTTCTCTTCCTGATCTCACTGGACCGGCAGGACCTCCAACCTGAAATAGGCATAAGGTCCGGCAGACAGGATCGGGGGTCCCCCAGCTGTCAGTGTCCTCACCCCGGAACCTGTGAGCTCTGTGACAAAGGGCGCTGCCACCGAGGCTAAGAGCCTTGAGATGGGGATTACCCTGGGTCGATGGGCGGGCTGGATGTTACCCCAGGGTTCTGAGAGGATGTGGGGGGTGGAGGGGCAGCAGGTCTGTGGCGCTGGGTCTGCAGACGGAGGCTGGCCATGGAGCCGGGGCTGCAGTGGCCCCTGGGACCTGGGCAGATTTCCTCCTGGGGCCTCCAGAAGGATGGACGGAGGACGCTCCATCTCTGTCCAGCGGGACCCCGAGCTGTGCCGTTGTGGGGTCATCCCAGCGGCCGTAGGAAGCCCGGAGAGGCACTGGCTGGGTGCCTGGTTCCGCTGCAGCACTTCTGGGGCCCTAGGGCCTGCATGCTGCGCTGCTCGCGGACGCGTCTGGCTCTCCTGTGTGTTCTCCATCATCTGCTGTCTCTGCGCTGCATTCCGGGTAGTTTCTCTTGACTTTTCTTCCAGCTCACTAGTTCTGTCTCTGCTGGGATTAACTGGCTGGAAGCTACTGCCTCCGGCCCCTTTAGTTGGGCTTCTCTGGTGGCTCATATGATAATGAATCTGCCTGCCGTGCAGGAGACCCAGGTTCGATCGCTGGCTTGGGAAGATTCTCTGGAGAAGGGAAAGGCTACCCACTCCTGTATTCTCGCCATGGACAGAGGAGACTGGCGGGTTGCAGAGTTGGGCCCAGCAGAACGACCAACACCCTGTGTGCCTGTCTTCTCTCCTCCCTCCCCTCCCCTCCCCGTCTCCCTCTCCTCTCTCTGTCTCCGCTCTTTCCCTCTGTCTTTTTGGACTCCAGGGCTGTTCTCCCTTTCCGTGTGTGCACAGAGGGGAAAGGAAAAAAGATCTGCAAGGTTTCCCGTGCGTTACATGCTTTGTATGTTCCGTTCCATTTAATAAAATCAAACCCCCTGTGAAGTGGGTATTATTTCCATTTTCCAGATGTGGAAATTGAGGCTCAGCGGCTTCTGATGACCTCACAGCTTGGGGTAGAAACCAGCTTGCCGTCCATTTGGTGGTTCCCACTTGGTTCTTTTTTGAATGTTTTCCACTGTGTGTGATTAAAGCAATTTCAATGGCCTCAACTGCTTGTTTTAATCNAACTGTGCATTCAAATGGGTATATCTTTCTTTTTCTCCTTTGCCTTTCACATCTCTTCTTTTCTCAGCTATTTGTAAGGCCTCCTCAGACATTTTGCCTTTTTGCATTTCTTTTTCTTGGGGAAGGTCTTAATCCCTGTCTCCTGTATAATGTCACAAACCTCTGTCCATAGTTCTTCAGGCACTCTATCAGGTCTAGTCCCTTAAATCTATTTCTCACTTCCACTGTATAATCATAAGGGATATGATTTAGGTCATACCTGAATGGTCTAATGGCTTTCCCTACTTTCTTCAATTCAAGTCTGAATTTGGCAATAGGGAGTTCATGATCTGAACCACAGTCAGCTCCCAGTCTTGTTTCTGCTGACTGTATAGAGCTTCTCCATCTTTGGCTGCAAATAATATAATCAATCTGATTTTGGTACTGACCATCTGTTGATGTCCATGTGTAGAGTCTTCTCTTGTGTTGTTAGAAGAGGGTGTTTGCTATCACCAGTATATTTTCTTGGCAAAACTCTGTTAGCCTTTGTCCTGCTTCATTCTGTACTCCAAGGCCAAATTTGCCTGTTACTCCAGGTATCTCCTGACTTCCTACTTTTGCTTCCATATAATAAATTAAATGAAAAGGACATCTTTTTTTTTTGAGTATTAGTTCTAGAAGGTCTTGTAGGTCTTCATAGAACTGTTCAACTTCAGCTTCTTCAGCATTACTGGTTGGGGCATAGACTTAGATTATTGTGATATTGAATGGTTTGCCTTGGAAACAAACAGACATTATTCTGTAGTCTTTGAGATTGCACCCAAGAACTGCATTTTGGACTCTTTTATTGACTAAGATGGCTGCTCCATTTCTTCAAAGGGATTCTTGCCCACAGTAGTAGATATAATGGTTAGCTGAGTTAAATTTGCCTATTCTAGTCCATTTTATTTCCCTGATTCCTAAAATGTTGATGTTCACTCTTGCCATCTCCTGTGTAACCACTTCTAATTTGCCTTGATTCATGGACCTAACATTCCAGGTTACTATGCAATATTGTTCTTTACAGCATCAGACTGTACTTTTTTTACAGACTTTACTTTCATCACCAGTCACATCCACAACTGCGTGTGGTTTTCCATAATTTTAGTTACCAACAAAAATTCCATCTCAGCTGCCTCTGGACATTGGCTGGTTAAATCAAGTAGGATTCCAAGAACATATGAAGTTCTGCCATAAAGCTGCTGCTGCTGATGCTAAGTCACTTCAGTCATGTCTGACTCTGTGAGACCCCATAGATGGCAGCCTATCAGGCTCTGCCATCCCTGGAATTCTCCAGGCAAGAACACTGGAGTGGGTTGCCATTTCCTTCTCCAGTGCATGAAAGTGAAAAGTGAAATTGAAGTCGCTCAGTCATGTCAGACTTGTAGGGACCCCATGGACTGCAGCCCACCAGGCTCTTCCATCCATGGGATTTTCCAGGCAAGAGTACTGGAGTGGGGTGCCATTGGCTTCTCCAGCCATAAAGCTAGACTTCCCTAAACACCCTCCTGGTGAGAAGGAAGGCTAGGGATCTCCAAAGGGAGGAAATAGGCTGCAAGTGTTGGACATTTTATTCTCTCTCTCTTAAGAGGCAGAGGAAACAACAAGTGTTAGATTTTTTTCCCCTTTTCTATATAAATTTAAAAAGAGTTTTCTTTTTAAATTATTTGTTGCCAAAAATGACACCTGGCTCCACCTGAACTTAACTTTTCTTAAACCTTGAGCTAACCAATGCATTTTTTTTATGGAAATGTTCGTCTTAATCTATGTTAATGTACTATGTATTTAGACTCTGTCTTCAAGTGGGTTCTGCCTAAAGGCTCAGAACAGACTTAACAAACCAGTATGTTTTATTCATACATTGTTCTCCTAACCTATGTTAACGAAACTAAATATTTGTTTGGAAATCTGCCTTTCTTCAAGATTCAGGTCAATTGCTTTATGGCCCAGGATGACTCACCTGGTGCCATTGTTACCTCAATGCATGTTGTGGGTAAGGGGCCTGGGGTCATTCTCTGAGTTTTAAGACATTTCCTTTCTCTAATTAGCAGACTGCTAGTAGTTAAAGACTAGCAGGGGGGCACACTTTGTGCCCCCTTCTGATATCTACGTCAGAAGCTTTCTCCATCTCTTTTATACTTTAATAAAACTTTATTACACAGAAGCTCTGAGCAATCAAGCCTCATCACTGGTTCCAGACTGAATTCTTCTCCTCCGGAGGCCAAGAATCCTGGCATGTTTCATGTTTCAGCAACAACTTTTCACTGGCTTGACTATAAAATAAGAACACTGAAAAGTGAACCCGCAGAAGCAGAAAGCAGAGTCCTGGTTGCCAGAGGCTGTGGGATAGAAAAAGGAGAAAGACTGAGCAAAGAGAAGCGACCTTCAGTTACAAGAGGAATAAGTTTTGAGGGAGCTAAGGCGCAGCCTGGTGACATATATGAAAACATCAAAACCTTCGATATTTGATATTAACCAAAAGGAGGTCCACAAAAAACACACAATATCAACATTTTATTTTATGTTCAGGGGCATTCTCTCTTGAGGTGGACATGCTCAATAATTTACCTAGAAAAAAATTAATATTATTTTGTCTTACTTAACAAAGATAATGTGCTCCCTTGATTTCACCAGAAGAATGGTTGCTATAATTTGTCCCTTTATGAATGTGTCTCTCCAATTGATGTTAAAATCAATCAATCTCCATGGAAATTCACCCAGTCAGAATTGGGCAGTCACGAACCATTCACATTCAGAGTCTTTGTTCACCCTTATTTTCACAACGCAATAGCTTGGCTATAGCGTTAATTAAGGACACACTTTGTAAGCAGCAAAAATCAATTGAAAAATTACCCATAATTTGTGGCCAATAATCAAATGTAACTCATCACAAAAATGCCAAGAGCATTTGAAAGATCACAGTGAGCCCAAAAACATGGGTTCAGATAGAGGAGCCATGGGAGGGAGAGAGGAGTGTGGTCCAGAATGGTCATGGAGAAAGCCAACTGAGCTGGCACTGAGTCAGACAGCAGAAGAAGCATGCCGCAGAAACAAAGAAATATAAAGAGCTGTGTGTGTCGTCCTCTTAAGGGTGGGGCAGCAGATGGTAAAGCTGTAGAGATCAGAGGCTGGAAAGATGAAAGGTGGAGACCCATGATACGCAATGGCAAAACATTCAAAAGTGTCACCTGCCATTTCTTGGGAAGCAGACCAAGTACCTACTAAGCTATGGCGCTGGAAAGAGAAAGAATTTTACTATCTATTGGTTATTCCTCCCTGCATTTTACAAGGTATAACAAAAAGATATGCACTCAGGAGAAACACTGGCTGGTTTACAAGTGAAAAATGAAAAGGAATACAGAGAAGCTCTATAATAAGGCCCACCTACTATACCCTCAAAGTGTAAGAGAGAAGACTGGAAAATTCATTGGGCTACTACACCCATTAGCATTTCTCAGTTAAACAGGAGGACTCAATCCTGTAGCAAAGAGTAAATTAAGGATTCCCACCCAGGCCTATTGATTGAGATGGTCTCAAGACAGTTGCCATCATGCTGAGAGACTGATGGATGAATAAAACTAAGAAAAATTAATAAGTATGGCTTAATAATTATATCTAAGAAAGAATTTGGGGTGAAGTTATGGTGCTGACACATGCAACTGTAAAAAGCAAGTCAGTCAGAAGTCTATCAAGTTTTTGACAAGACTGTATTGTCAAAGGAACTATCAATGTAATCCTGGACTTTTACAAAAAGCTTGTGTTTAATAAATAATCTTCAAGCCCTTTCATCTTGCACCAGGAAGAAGCAAGCAAGGAGGGAACACTCTCTGAATGCCCACTTCAGATGTGTTCAGGTAAAGGATGGAAGACAGGGACATGCCTTCCAGGGAACAGAGCTAGCAACCGTGGGAAGAGCAGACAAGCCACAGGAGCAGAACTGGGGCTCATCAAGGGACCTCTCCACAGCTGGGCAGGAATTCTCACCATGGACCAGTGTCTGCTGTGTCTTCCATTCCTCCCTCTTGTGAACAGGAGAGGTTATTATGCTGCCCCACCCCACACATGGGTAGGTAGAAGGAGGGGGCAGATGGTATGTCTTTTTGTTTAGGTCACAACAAGCTATATACACTCCTGATGGTTTAAATTCCAGGAATTTGAGCTGGGTGCATGGATTTAACTTTGGGGACCAGTGAGAACAGTTGAAATGTGAGAATGAGGCTTTGCACAGGCTTTTGGTATCCAGGCACAGTCAGTGGCAATGACAGTTACTCATACTGCCCACCCCAACCCACCTCCCCC
>SJYV01045960.1:4139778-4187865 GCA_006410875.1 Neotragus pygmaeus | reverse complement strand
TCCAACACCACAGTTCAAAAGCATCAATTCTTTTGGCACTCAGCTTTCTTCACAGTCCAACTCTCACATCCATACACGACTACTAGAAAAACCATAGCCTTGACTAGACGGACCTTAGTCGGCAAACTAATGTCTCTGCTTTTGAATATACTATCTAGGTTGGTCATAAATTTTCTTCCAAGGAGTGAGCGTCTTCTAATTTCATGGCTGCAGTCACCATCTGCAGTGATTCTGGAGCCCAAAAAAATAAAGTCTGACACTGTTTCCACTGTTTCCCCATCTACTTCCCATGAAGTGATGGAACCGGATGCCATGATCTTTGTTTTCTGAATGTTGAGCTTGAAGCCAACTTTTTCACTCTCCTCTTTCACTTTCATCAAGAGGTTTTTTAGCTCCTCTTCACTTTCTGCCATAAGGGTGGTGTCATCTGCATATCTGAGGCTATTGATATTTCTCTCGGCAATCTTGATTCCAGCTTGTGTTTCTTCCAGCCCAGCATTTCTCATGATGTACTCTGCATATAAGTTCCATAATCCCCTTTCTAAGGTGCCAGGGCATGCTGGTTCAAAAGTTGGAATACTCACACATAAGATGCTTTAGTACAAGCATCCCTTGTGAGTTTCTCCAAGTCCAGAGACAGGATCTCAAGAAGTAGTTTCAGCTTGGGTAACTCCAGCTTTCATTCACACACAGAAGTATTTCTGTGAAAGTCAAGTTTGACTTTACAGTTCAAGGTCAAGGGGGGCTGAAATTTGTGTCTGTTTCAAAGTGCTTGATATCTTTCAGGTGGGGGAGGGGAGTGCACTGCTATGCTGACAGGTACTATGAAACCTATGTAGCCTATGGTGATGCAAGTACAAAACCCATAAATATCTAAAGATGAATAAAAACTAACTACTGCATAAATAACTAGACGCACACATGCTGAGAATCAAACCATCCACATGATTCCATCCACATTAACATGACCTTACTTCTCCAAGAGAATCTTGCTCAGGTAGGTAAAAGTTGTTTAAACCAGGAACTTTCTAAAAGATTCAACTTTTGAACAGAAAGCATCAAATGGCAGTTTATCCCCCAAGACCCTTTGAACTCGTCTCTCAAACTCCTCACCTTGGTGTGTTCATCAGTCCTAAACCACCAATTCATGATTCTTACCTGCTTCTCACCAAGCTTCTGCATTGAAAGATCCACCTTAAACCAGACTTGAATTCTCAGTAAACATTCCAACTTTGCTCTTGCCCCAGTGAGACACAACTAGACTCTATCAAGCTGAGTCTCTCTTATGGTAGGCAATCAACTCCACTTTGCTTGTCTATAGGTTGTCATGGTGATATTTTGGGATTCAGCAACACACTCATAGGTACATTCTAGTCTTGTTTCTATAACTCATTCACTGGGTGTCTCAGAGCAAGTATCTTAACCTCTCTGTTTGCTCACAATAAAGCTGGAGATGCCAGATAAACACATCTGCCTAGTTATTTTAGACAAGGCTAAGCATGACCTACTGTGGCCGGAGGCAGGAAAAACAAAAGAATCCATCAACAACACAGGCACTTGTATCATTGAGACCAATCACTAAATCCTTTGAGGAATCTTGTAAACATTGTTACAAAACAGACATATGCGTTCACTCTGGGCAAGGAGGAAACAAAACTCATTTAAACAGAGAAAATCAAAATTGGGAAGAGGACTGGAGAAAAGGAAATGAAAAATCAAGAATTATACTAAGACGAGAAATCCAGAATGAAAGAGCTGGAGCAGAAACATTTTTTCCACAGCTTTGTAAACTGAGCAATCTTTTTTTCTCCATGGTCAACATACTGAAGCTAATGGTAAAAGCATTAATTTATCATGAGAGTTTAAAGATCTCTCTTGTCAGTAATGAAATAAACACGTGACAGGGTAGCCAGAGAGTTATTGTTTATAGGAAGGTTATTATAATAATTAAGATTAATAGCAATTGCTTGTTATGTTTGTGGATTTTTTTTCCTTGGGAAAGAACCAGAGCCATATTAAATAACTAATTAACACATCCTTTATGTCAGGTTACGAATGCATGGATTCACAAGGTTTCCCATATTCCCCAGCCAGCCATAACCACCTAAGTAAACAAGCATGGAGGCTTCAGAATTGAACCCATCACCGACAGTGTCTAAAATGGAAACCCAGGCTTTCACCAAGTCACACGCCTGAGACCCTCATGGAGCCCACTGATGGCTGACAAAATGTAGATTCTGGATCTCACTGCCTTTTTGTGTGTTTCTATGTAAGTACACACATGAATATATCTCCTGAGTGTTATATATTTTATATAATAACATAAATAATTTTATCTTCATACAAAATGGGATTTTTCACTCTTCAGTCACAGCCCTATAAGAGAAATGTTAGGCCTTAAGTATTAAAGCCTTAAAGCTATTTTGACTGAACATTTTCCAGAGTAGCATGAAAATGGATAGGAATGTTTTCTCATATGCGAATGCTTTTTTTTTTAAAGGGGAGGGGTTGCCATTTATATGGCTCAGTACTGATGGAGGGAGGAGGGTCAAGGAAATCACTTTTCCTCACCTGGAGAATGCTTACAGCCTGTCACCACTCAGAAGCAAAGCATGTTTGTAAACAAAGACAGACTTAGTGGGAAGGAAGAGATGTGTCTGCCCCCTCCCAAAGCAACCTTCTTCCCCATGGCAGCCCAGCACTCACAGCTGAATCAGGGTCACAGACCAGAAATGCAGACCCAAGTTGAGGCCTGGGATGTGTCTGAAGGAGAAAGACAAACTGGAGGGTGAAGATTGCTGTGGTTTGGGGCAGCTGTGTTCCTCTCATCCCTAAAGTGCCTCTTTTCTACCCTGCATCACGGACGGACACACACATGCACACACACAAACGTGCTCACATACCAACACACAGACAGTCATCAACTGCAAACATACAGAGACTTCCCAGGCTCCCTGAACCTTCATTTTGAAACTGGTAAACGATATTCATCCCACAATAATGAGGTGGATTTGTAGTGGGAGGAGGAAGGAAAGATGGGAAGAAAAGATCTGCCCTGAGAGAAGACCAGTGCTTAGGCTCTGGGCTCAGTTAAGATGACAAGGACTCAGCTCCAGATCTTCGGGAGCCCACCTCGATTCTGCTGTAAGGGAGTCACCATCTTTGGAATATTGATACAACACCTAGCACTTTGTGAATTCTGCTCCCAGAAAGGATCTTGGGAGGAGGTTGGTGTGAGAGATCTGGACCACTCACCACCTCTACTCTCCACTGGGATTCCTGGCTCTAGACACATATCTCCCAGCACCAAGAAGCTACGGGTGTCATCAGAGCAGCAAAGGCAGATGATGTCTCCAGGCAGAGATAAAAGAAAAGATAGCATGTAAGGGAGAGATGAGGGATGAACAGAGGGATGGTGGTAGAAATGCAAGCAATGTTATCAAGTTTAAGGATCAACAAAGAAGCGGGAAATTCATGCATGCTGGATACATCACGAGAGGAGCAAAGATGGGGCATCTTCTAAAACTGGAGTAGGTTTGTCATAAAGTAAAATACTGATTCCTCCAGGATGGCTTATGGGTGTGGATCCTGCATCCCTGTCAGTGAGGTTCCACAAGAAAGTGGGCCAGGTAAATGCACAGCTGGGTACCAAAACTNTATCTTCATACAAAATGGGATTTTTCACTCTTCAGTCACAGCCCTATAAGAGAAATGTTAGGCCTTAAGTATTAAAGCCTTAAAGCTATTTTGACTGAACATTTTCCAGAGTAGCATGAAAATGGATAGGAATGTTTTCTCATATGCGAATGCTTTTTTTTTTAAAGGGGAGGGGTTGCCATTTATATGGCTCAGTACTGATGGAGGGAGGAGGGTCAAGGAAATCACTTTTCCTCACCTGGAGAATGCTTACAGCCTGTCACCACTCAGAAGCAAAGCATGTTTGTAAACAAAGACAGACTTAGTGGGAAGGAAGAGATGTGTCTGCCCCCTCCCAAAGCAACCTTCTTCCCCATGGCAGCCCAGCACTCACAGCTGAATCAGGGTCACAGACCAGAAATGCAGACCCAAGTTGAGGCCTGGGATGTGTCTGAAGGAGAAAGACAAACTGGAGGGTGAAGATTGCTGTGGTTTGGGGCAGCTGTGTTCCTCTCATCCCTAAAGTGCCTCTTTTCTACCCTGCATCACGGACGGACACACACATGCACACACACAAACGTGCTCACATACCAACACACAGACAGTCATCAACTGCAAACATACAGAGACTTCCCAGGCTCCCTGAACCTTCATTTTGAAACTGGTAAACGATATTCATCCCACAATAATGAGGTGGATTTGTAGTGGGAGGAGGAAGGAAAGATGGGAAGAAAAGATCTGCCCTGAGAGAAGACCAGTGCTTAGGCTCTGGGCTCAGTTAAGATGACAAGGACTCAGCTCCAGATCTTCGGGAGCCCACCTCGATTCTGCTGTAAGGGAGTCACCATCTTTGGAATATTGATACAACACCTAGCACTTTGTGAATTCTGCTCCCAGAAAGGATCTTGGGAGGAGGTTGGTGTGAGAGATCTGGACCACTCACCACCTCTACTCTCCACTGGGATTCCTGGCTCTAGACACATATCTCCCAGCACCAAGAAGCTACGGGTGTCATCAGAGCAGCAAAGGCAGATGATGTCTCCAGGCAGAGATAAAAGAAAAGATAGCATGTAAGGGAGAGATGAGGGATGAACAGAGGGATGGTGGTAGAAATGCAAGCAATGTTATCAAGTTTAAGGATCAACAAAGAAGCGGGAAATTCATGCATGCTGGATACATCACGAGAGGAGCAAAGATGGGGCATCTTCTAAAACTGGAGTAGGTTTGTCATAAAGTAAAATACTGATTCCTCCAGGATGGCTTATGGGTGTGGATCCTGCATCCCTGTCAGTGAGGTTCCACAAGAAAGTGGGCCAGGTAAATGCACAGCTGGGTACCAAAACTGGTGCACTCAGAGCAAAGTCTGGGCAGGAGATGGCGTGCTGCATGTCAACAGCACACAGATGGTCATTGTGGCTGTGAAAGTAGATGAGCTTGCCAGGGAGAGTGTGCAGAATAAGAACATGATTAATCAGAGGGCGGGCTTCCCCGGAGCTCAGCTGGTAAAGATCATCTCACCTGCAATGTGGGAGACCTGGGTTCGATACCTGAGTTGGGAAGATCCCCTGGATAAGGGAAAGGCTACCCACTCAAGTATTCTGGCCTAGAGAATCCCATGGACAGTCCAGGGTCGCAAAGAGCCAGACACGACTAAACAACTTTCACTTCGCTTCACTTCAATCACAGGGCAGAATCCTAAAGAACACTAATTCATAAGGGGCAGGCTAAACAGGTGAAGGGGACAAGGAGTCTGAGTGATAGAAAAAGGAGGAAAACAGCAGGCAGAGGAGTTCAAAGACTAAGAAAGGAGAAAGCTCAAGGCAATAATGTCACCGGGACATAGATGGTTCCAGTGCCCCCGCCATCCATCCTCCAATCCACCATCATATGAATCCTCAGAAAGTACATTCATGGCCAGGACCTCTGCCTACTCTGAGTGCAGCAAAGACGCTACCATCTTATACTGCTAAGGTTCTCCATAAGTGGTTCTTGCAAAACTCTCCACCCACATCCAGTAATTGCTCCCAGATACCCAGAACCTAGCTAAATCATTTCCTTGCTATTTATTTCCCCTACTGTTTTGCCGCCATGTTTTTTTTTTTTCATGCTGTTCCACCTTCTGGAATGCCTTTCCTGCCTGGACCATCTTGCCTCCCAGCAAAGTTAGTGAACATCCTCGCTAAGTCTGTCTTATGACTCCATCAATAAGAAGTCACTCTTAAGGGAAGGACGTCCAAAAGGGAGGGGATATGTGTGTGTGTGTGTGTGTGTGTGTGTGTGTGTGTGTGTGTATGGCTGGTTGACCTTGCTGTACAATGGAAATTAACACAACATTCTATAGCAACTATACTCCAATAAGAATTCATTTTAAAAATCAATAAATAAACAATGGGACTGAATCAAACTTACAAACTTTTGCACAGCAAAGGAAACCATGAAAAATTAAGAAGTCACCCAGAAACTAACACGTGTGTACAAGAAGACATGCTGTGGACAGGCAAAGCCAGGTGGACCTGTCTTTCCTCCATCACTGTGGGTAGACATTGGCCAGCTGATGGTCAGTAGCCACAATGTGCAATAGCTCACCTACCTGGACACTGAAATGTGTGGGTGAGTGTGAGTTCATGCCTACCAACCAAGGGAAACTGTGACTCCCCTTCAGCCCCTGAACATTGGTCCCCCGGCAGCTATTAAAAACCCAGTTGTCCTCTCTCTGGGTCTCCATTGTCTCTCCAGGTAGAAGATGCCTATTTGGCATTTGCGAGAGCTGGCTCCTGGCTCCCCCAGCTCTCACCTGGAGAAACCAGAGCACTTCTACAGAGTGCCTGGAGATCTCCCAAGACGAGGCCCAGTCTCCAAAGTAATAAAGAACAGGTACGACTGTGTTGCTTCAGCTCTGACACTCCCTGAGAATCCTTATCAAACAAACCCCAGCGTGGGAAGAGAGGTCACTGTGGATATTCCAGTGCTAACAGTTGAACGTTAATAACTTTACCGTGTAGATTAATTTTAAATGTCAGACCACGTTGCTGGGTAAAGCTAAGGAGCCTGGGAAAACCATACATTTTCAGGCTTCCTGATGCCACCAGCACATTCTGTGTTTGATCACAAGTGGGGTGGGCAGGATCAGAGAAGAGGGTGTTTCTTTAACAGTTGCTGCCCCTGCAATGCAAACACGGCAAATAAATGGCATTTGAATGCATCCACAGCCTAGTTTCTCAACCAGGAAAATGGCCGAAATGACAGTAATGAGATTTCACACACAACCACGAGGCTGTGCAACGGCCGAGACCCAGCCCAGGATGACAGGTTCCAAGCCCAAACAAATGCGCGTAACTTGGTTAAGAGCCCCTGGAAAATGGCGTCTATAAAGGAAACAGCGGTGCACTAGCCTCTGATTCCGGCCGGGGTGGCAGGCAGAGCTGGGTCGGGACTACCAGGCTGCTGCGGGTGCAGGAATGGGAGTCAAGGAGCAGCCCCAGTCCAAGAAAAAGCTTGAAAGGAAAAGAGATGCGAGGCAGAAACTGCAGGAGGAGCATGGAGGAAGGAACAGATGCCACACACAAAACCCTCCCAGGGCTGCCAGGATTGCAATTAAAAATTCACATATTTTGGACTGAAATTCTCATATTTTAAGAGAACTTGGGCAAAACTCCTCCTCCTACCAATATTAGCAATGCAAAACCGGCAGTCAAGACAGACTCAAATTATCATCCATTTTACCAAAAGGATGAAAATTGTAGAGCACGGAGTCCAAAATTCTTCAGCAAAAACCATCATTAGAACACACCTGGCAGCCTTGGTCCCACCCCATCCCCAGGCCCCGGGACAGAATGCCCGCCTTCTCCCCGCACAGAGCACTGGGCTCCAGATCTATGCCAGTCACAGAGGCCCCCAGGCGCCAGGGTCCTCAGGATTCTCACACAGTTTGAGAGGCCACCTTTATGGGGATTGATGTGCATGCTGAAGTCAAGAGGCGCTAATGCTACAGTAGGAGAAAAACCGAGGGCAACCACAGAGCACACCAGCAGTTCCAACACAAACATGGCCCCAGGCCTGGTGCCCCTGGATTGGGCTTCTAATGTTCAAGCCAGCAAATGGGATGGGAGAGAAGGAACGAGGGGGCCACAGTGGAAATGCAAGTTCCCAGAAGCCCAAGTCAAGCAAAATCCTCAACGAGCGGGGTCCAGCATGGGGTTAAGCAACCAACAGTCACTAAGTTTCTAGCTAAAACCTTTGTGGTTCTCAGCTAGTAGGTACCAGTGGCAGGGGTGAGAGAGCAATATAGAGGTCAGGGAGTGAGAGATACAAACTACTGGGCGTAATATAAGCTCAAGGATGTATTGTACGATATAGGGAATACAGCCAATATTTTGTAATAAGTGTAAGTGGAAAGTAACCTTTAAAACTATATTTTAAAATGTAAAAAAATAAATAGACACTTTGTATAAAATAAATCTGGAGAAGGGCATGGCAATCCACTCCAGTATTCTTGCCTGGAGAATACCACAGACAGACAAGCCTGGCAGGTTACAACCCATCGCAAAGAATCAGACACGACTGAAGTGACTTAGCAGCAATAGCAGCATAAAATAGATAACTAATGAGAGCATACTGAATAGCACAAGGAACCCTGTTTATGCACTGTGGTTACCTGAACAGGAAGAAAGTCCAAAAGGGATGAGATACATGTATATATAGAGCTTCCCTGGTGGCTCAGATGATAAAAAAAAAATCTACCTGCAATGCAGGAGACCGGGTTTGATCCCTGCATCAGGAAGATCGCCTGGAGAAGAAAATCACAACCCACTCCAGCATTTTTGCCTGGAGAATTCCATGGACAGAGGAGCCTGGCAGACTACAGTCCATGGAATCGCAAAGAGTTGGACACGGCTGGGCAACTAACACTTTCAGAGCTAGTTTACTTTGCTGAACAGTAGAAACTAACACAACACTGTAAAGCAACTATACGCCAATAAAAATTAGTTTTAAAAAATCAAAAAAGAAAAGAGAATACATGCAACTATTACAGGAAACAAAGTTAAATGAAATTAAAATTAAATCCTTGAGGTTCTACCTCCAAAATGAATCTCAAATACATTTCCTGTCTTCTTCCCCATGTTTACCTGCCCTATTCCAAACTTCTTCCACACTGCCTCCAGGAACATTCCATAAACACCCATCTCATTATGTCAAGTGGTCACCACTGCAAACAGGGCCAGTTTTCACCCTGGCAAGGCTCTCTGGGGGCTAGTCCAAGGTGGCAGTCCACACCTGGCAGGCTAGAACACAAAAGGCAGAAGAGCAAGAGGCATGATTGGGGGCGGGGGGCAGGCTTACCAAATAGTAAAAATGTTTATACCTATAAATATTATGTTTATTAAGGGGCTATAAACAGAAGTATAATATAAATGTCAGTAGATTCTGAACTCCAGCAGCATGTTGTAAGGCTAACAGGAGTCTCCATCCACTGGGCTGGACCTTTGCTGTGTCCATGGACCTAACCCAGGAAGCAGGAGTTGTTCCAATAGCATCAAGATTGGCAGCAACCCTCTCTTACTAATTAGCAGGTCTCCCAGGATGGCTGAGGAGTGGAGAGCAGAAGACTTCAGAGGATTGGCTCTAAACTCATACATCTCGGGTTCAAACCCAGTCCCTGGTTTCCCAGTCATAAGAACTCAGACAACTCATGTAATATTTCTGAGCCTGTTTTCTTACTTGGTCTGATGCTAGCATGTCATTCATAGGTTCGTTGGGAGATTTCAATGAGATGCTTCATCTAATGCATTTAGCCCACAGCACCATGACTCAGTAAAAGTTCTTTGTTGTTTTTAGAATTAGGAGACCAAGGAAGAGTAAAATTCTACCCAAGTTCACACAGTGAGCTGGAGGCAGAACTGGAACCACACTCTGGCCTCCTGATGCCCCATCTGGCTCCTTGACACCAGCCTCCTTTCCTTTGCTTCCGAGTCTGCAGCATAAACATTACATCTGGAGCCAGAAGATAATCAACCTAATTGGGCCATTAGGACCAGTCACTTCCCTCTACATCGAGCCTTTGGGGGATATTATGGGTGATCAATATAATAAATAATGTTGCACAGTCTGGGGCACTTCTCAAGGGAGCATCTTGGAAACCAAGAGGAGAAAGAGATCGAAATCATCACAGGAGATTCAGAGAAAGCAGGATCTCCGAGTATCATGGAGCTTCTCTCTTGCCTACCTTGCCTTGTTCTGTGCCAGCTGCAAGGGAAGGGAGGTGGTGGTGGTGGTTTAGTTGCTGAGTCGGGTCTGACTTTTTGCGAACCTATGGACAGTGGCCTCCAGGCTCCTCTGTCCATGGGATTTTCCAGGCAATGATACTAGAGTGGGTTGTCATTTCCTTCTCCAGGGTAACTTGCTGACCCAGGGATCAAACCAGCATCTCCTGCATTGCAGGCACTCTCCTGCATTGCAAGCGGGTTCTTTACTGACTGAGCCACTAGGGAAGCTGAAGGAGGGGGTTGGTGTGCCAGAGACAGACAGGCAGCCCAGGTGCTTCATTCAGGTTTTGTGGTTCCAGGTGTTTGTTATGCACCAGCTAGTCATGTCACCAATGCATAGATATGGATCTCAAGTGATAGTGGTGAGGCTTTGGTGATCTTGGCCATAAACGGAAGCTTTCTTCTCCCTCCACAGAACCTTAAATGCTTGAGAAGACCTCACAGAGCCCAGGCACACCTTCAGTGGCAGCCCTCACCCCCAAGGGCATTTACCAGCTCACTGACATTCAGAATCATGTAAAAACATCTGTCCTAGATAAATATTTCTCTAGTTCCTTAGGATATCGAAGTGTTCAAAGGGCACAATTTAGACTTATAGAACCAGTATGAAGAGAAGTATCTTTGGAGGATCCCTAGCAAATCAAAGACTTGACCAATGTCCCAGAAAATCAGAAGCGTCCATACCCTTCCAGTGGATTTCACTGCAAGTCATGGCCATGATTTAAGGATATGTAAGGGGGGGATTCTGAGAAGCTGGTCCACAGATAAACCCCAGTGGACCTGCAATCCAGGTGGTAGTGGAAATGAAGTGGCTGGCTGGACCAGAAATCTTTGTGTGTTGGAAGCTAGTAAAGACATCCAGTATATATACAACAATTGCTACAATGGCCCTGTCTGCCCAAGGAGGGATGTTGTATAAGCTTAAACTCCCATCAACAGCTTACTTGAGTGTAGACTTTTATTCAGTGATCACAGAGACTTCAGGTGTGAGGTGTTGCAATATCAAGCTACCAGGCAAAGAAGCCATTGTCCAGTTCTGGACAAGGCAAATCACAGTCCCCCGTGGAGGGTACTCAAGGGATGCACAGCTCCTCAGCAAGGTAACAACAAAGATGCAGTCCCTTCAAGACCTCTGAGCAAGTGCAGAAGTAGGGACAGAAAATTCTGTGCAGGTCAGGACTTTTAAAACCAGAACTGCTAGACACAGCAAGAGACATCCAGGAGCAATGCAGAATCTTAACTGAACCAGAGCAGAGATGATTATCTAAGTGAGAAGGAATTACAAACCAGTAACAACCCATCATATTATTCGTTAGTAGTACTAAGCATGCTTATATTCCTGTCTGGCCATCATTTCTAGATCTTTCTCATTATATTCTGCTCAACTTACCCCTATTAACGTTGTCATTGAGATGACTCCTCCACACACACTGTTGACAGACGTGTGGTTTGAGTGAGCCCTGACATCACTTCTGGACACTGTTCCCAGACTGAGCAAAGCCAGGGACGGTGCCTCCTTCGAGAAGCCACTTGAGCACGGTGGCTTTTCGTCTGAGAGCTCTCCACCACCCACTCACTAGAAGCCTGCTCACAACGCAAGAGCACCGACAGCACTGATAACCACAGAAAATTCCTCCCCCCCATGTCTCACCTGGGCCCCTGCCCCTCCAAAAAGCGCCTGCCGCCCATAATCGCTTGTCTCTGAAATCTCCACGCCTCCACACCTGCTGGAGTAAACTTGACGGCCTCCTGGGGGTCGGATGAAAACAGGGAGCCAGGAACAAGAGGCGGACCTGAAAGTGCTAGGTTTCCTTTGTTATTGTCCAGAATATAAAAAGACTCATTCCTCTGAAATATCAGCTCCCAACAGCATCAGGCAGGGAAAACCATAGCTTTGACTGTGGCAGGGCAGTTTGGTTTCTGTGTCTGAGAGGGCATCCGTGTGTGTCTGCCTCTGAGGCTTTGTTCCTGCCGTTCTTCCATGCTTGAGGGACCTCTCCTGTCTGTGAGCAGTCAGCCAAGCCTTCATCCATGCTCTGGACCTTGCCTGTGCCTCCGGGCCAGGACTATCCAAGACTGACCATATCTGTGATCCTTCCTGTGACTTCCCAGGTCCAGAGCTACTACGTCTGTGCATAACGGTTTTCTGTTCCTAGAATTAGGGTTGTTTGAGTATACTTGTAGTTGTTCTGATTGTAACTGTCTTGGTGGATGTTTCCCGCCATTGTGATTACACCTGATTATGGCGGTGATATTGTTCCTTAGAAGAAAAGCTATGACAAACCTAGACAGCATATTAAAAAAAGTAGAGACATTACTTTGTCAACAAAGGGTCTGTATAGTCAAAGCTATGGTTTTTCCAGTTGTTATGTACAGATGTGAGAAGTGGCCGAGAACCAAAAACTGATGCTTTTGAACTGTGGTGCTGAAGAAGACTCTTGACAGTCCCTTGGACTGCAAGGAGATCAAACCAGTCAATCCTAAAGGAAATAAATCCTGAATATTCATTGGAAGGACTGATGCTAAAGTTGAAGCTCCAATACTTTGGCCACCTGATGCAAAGAGTCAACTCATTAGAAAAAAAAACCCTGATGGTGGGAAGGAGTGAAGGCAAGAGGAGAAGGGGATGACAGAGGATAAGATGGTTGGATGGCATCACTGACCAGATGGACATGAGTTTGAGCAAGCTCCAGGAGATGATGAAAGACAGGGAAGCCTGGCTTGTTGCAGTCCATGGGGTCGCAAAGGGTCGGACACAACTGAGCGACTAAACAACACTCAGGATATTCAGACTTCTCTGGTGGCTCAGGCAGTAAAGAATCTGCCTGCAATGCAGGGTTTGATCCCTTGGTCAGGAAGATCTCCTGGAGAAGGGAATGGGAACCCACTCCAGTATTCTTGCCTGGAGAATTCCATGGACAGAAGAGCCTGGCGGGCTACAAGCCATGGGGTCACAAAGAGTCAGACACAACTGAGCAACTAACACACACAACACCAACCAGTTAGGACAGATGTCCTCCAGAAACAACCAGTATGGCTATGTCAAGGTGTTTCAGCCAGACCATACAGTTAATTGAGCAGTCTCAATTTGGCGATGCATAATCACAAAAGTGCTGTATTTTTTCCATCACTGTCTTCAGTCATGCTCTGTCAAAACCCTCCCTCATCACGTAAAGACATCTTGAGTGGATCCCACTGCTCCCCGGTCACTCTCAGTTACTGGAAGCCTGGTCCAGCCCTCAGGGTATGTCTGGTTTAAAGCCAGAGAAGACAGGATGCCAGGACTAGGAGGGAGAGAGCATGGCCTCTCTCTCCTCCTCTCGTCCCTTGTCTGGAGACAGAGGTCAGGAGGGCAGATGGCAGGTGCCTCTTCTCAGGACTGGTCTTCTGGGGGCCTGGGGGGTGCAGGGTTCCTGACTTTGCCCTGGCTCCATCTGGGCTTCACTGGTCACTGGTTGTGACTGCAGTATGTGTCGGGTAGATGTGCCCGCAGCGTTCCAGGGTGTGTGACCCGTGTCCCCACTGCTCCTTTTGGCCCCATCTGCAAACCCCAGCTCAACAGCCCCTCAGAGGGGATCAACCAGCCCTGCAGTGGTGCACACTCACCCTCATGCTTCTTCCCAGGGAGCCACGGGAACCCCTGGGGCCTCCCTTCTTGTTTCCAGGAAACCCAAAGCCAAGAGCCCATCTCAACATCTTCCTCAAATTCACTCCCTCCCTGGGTCCCTTCTTAGAACTCACTGATTCCAGAAATCTTCAGGGGTAAGCAGGCATCAGCCACTATGGTCAGGCAGACCCTGAAACTCAAAGGGTCAGGTTCTCCCAAGACCTCTCCTATACCCTCTATAGGAGGTCTGATGACCACGACATCAGTGTCTCCAAGCCACCCTGTGGAGGACTCTCACATGGTGCTGGGTGGGGGAGGGAGTGAGCCACAGGAGAGAGGCCTTGTCACAAACCCTGCACTGCTGTCAACTTGGGCAAGGGACCCTCTCTTCCGATCTGTCCTCTTTCTCAGAAAAGGAAGCTGGAGGCAGAGGGTCAGGTGAGAGTGCTGCCTGCCAGCATCAGGGCTCTGGGATAGATGTCTGATCCCCGTTTTTGGCAAACTCCATCTTTAGAAAGTGAGGTACTTGGCCCCTCTTCTTCAACTTTGGACTAAGCTGACAATTCAGGGGCAACAGAGAAAAGCCCATTCCCATTCAGTTCCCAATGTCTTTGTCCCTCTGCCTGGACAGCTTTTGAGAGTTATGTCTGTTGCCTGTTGCTAGCTCCAGGCTCCCTCTGTGATCACACACCCAGGATTCTGTCTCAGTCTTCACACTGTGTGTCTATGACCATCTCTGTCTGTCTCTCTATGGGATGAGGGAATCTCTTTGTGCCTGCAACTGTGGCTCAGGGATCACCCACCATAGCGTATCCGTGACCGTGTCTTAGCGACAGCATTGCTGTGCCCAGGCCTGCACCTAGCCTGGCTGGAGGGCTGTCTCTGCAGCACCTTCTTGATCTGTGACTCAGCCTCTGAGCCTATGTTTTCTGCTTTACAGACAGTGTCCCTGTGTCTGGGCTTGAGCAGCGTGACTCCCGGCTGTCACTCTTGCTGCTGTGTTGTCTGTCTCTGTTGGGGCAGTGGCCAGCCTCTGAGGTCATGCAGAGTTGTTAAAGAGTTAAGCAAATGAGAGATGAGCGAGGCCTCAGAACAGATGCTTCAAAGAGATACTTTGATGATGATGGAAGTAGGGAGGCCAGGCACGAGATGGTGTTGGTCTGAACCAGAGCAGTGGAAGGATGGGCTGGGGGAAGAATCAGAGCCCAGACCCCAGCATGGAGCCACACCCCCTTACGGAGCAACACCCGCTTATGGACTGAAGTTCTCCCCTCAGTGATCTGCCTCATTCCCATCCATCTCTGCACATTTCCCCCTTGCACATCCCTCACCTGTAACGCCCCCCTCTCCCCTTCTTTCCTGCCTTTTTTAAGCCATTCCTATCTTTCAAAGTTGACTTCAGGAGCAGCCTTTTCTGACTGATGTATGTGTTCTGGCCACTATTCTCTGAACTCAGCCCCTTAGACTAAAAAATTTAGACCCCAAAGATGTCCTAGTTTCCCTTCCAACCTAGGATTTCATGATTTTGGGGGGAGTGGGCGCATATGCAGGCGCTCATATGTGTAGATGTATATGTTTGTGTGGGCTTTCCTGGTGCCTCAGTGGAAAAGAATCCACCTGCAGTGCAGGAGACACGGGTTAGATTCCTGGGTCAGGAAGATCCTCTGGAGAAGGAAATGACAAACCACTCCAGTACACACACCTGGAAAGTTCTATGGACAGAGCAGCCTGGCAGACTACAGTCGATGGGGTCACAAAAGAGTCAGACACAACTTAGCAACTAAAAACCATGTACTTGTATAGAGGCACATGTTTATGGAGCCTTCCTGTAAGTTCTTGGTGGGCAGGGGTCCTATTGGTGTTCCATTGGAACACATTGTGTGTGCACACCCTGCAGATACTTCGCCAATACTTGTCAATACACAGGATCTAAACTGACTCTGTAACAGTGGCCCTAGTCGTGTCAGTCCTTTGTCAGGGCCAGGTCATGTGGACACAGGAAGGGACAGCAGTAGGCTGTAGGTCACACCGTGCACCAGTGACCAGGTCAGGGCGGGGGTAAAAGGCAGCCCTCCAACCCGCCAGCAGGTACTTTTCTCCCATTTCTCTCTCTTGTGTCTAACTGTGAAGACCAAAGGGAAAGCTTTAAAAAAAAAAAANTGTAGAGAGGCCCGTCTGTACTTAGTAGGGAATTTTTCTGAAGTATATTGGTAAGTTAAGGTTCTAAGATACAGCTGCTGCTGCTGCTGCTAAGTTGCTTCAGTCGCGTCCGACTCTGTGTGACCCCATAGACGGCAGCCCACCAGGCTCCCCTGTCCCGGGGATTCTCTAGGCAAGAATACTGGAGTGGGTTGCCATTTCCTTCTCAAAGATACAGCTAAAATTTAACAAAGAAGGAAGACAGTGGGATGGAGCAAGAGGACTGAAACAGGTTCTTCCAAGGCAGAACAGTGTATTAGAAACAGAAGGAGGAGGCTCTCTCTGATATCACTGGCTTCCTGGTGACTGAAGCTACGCGTTGGGGTAGTCTTCCTTAAGATAGGGTGGAAACTGGTTGATTTGAACATGATAAGTGATTATGAATTATTAATATGTTCACTCACTGAGATTACCTTGTTGTCTTTGTTTTAATTAAGATCTTAATATTTTAATGCATTTAACTTTATAATAGACTAGACTAAGTCTTATTTCTGGCTCTTTTATGTGCTCTACAGGCCTCAGTTTACTCATTTGTAAAATCAGGGAAACAGTTACACCATCTAATATATTTGTCAGGAGTTCGGTACAATTTTTACACATGTAAAGCTCTTAAGTTTCTGGAACCCAGTAAATGTATCGCTAAATGGTAAGTTTTGTTATTATGAAAATAATTATATAATACTTACAAATTTAGGAAGGTGAAGCCTCCAGTGTTAGACACACTGATGCTTCTGTCAGTTGTGCTAAAAGGTGCCCTATTTTCCTAGAGGTTCTAAAAATGGGCAGATACTACATTCTGCTCCAGTGCAGGCTTACAGAGGAAGATGTGTTAATTTTAGTGGTCACAGCTGGACATTTATTAAATATAAGCATTTCATCAGCAAGAACAGGAATTTCAAAACACATGCAGGCATTCTCTTACATAATTAGGATATGTAAGTTACTAACCTTTGTGTTCCACTTGGTTTACAAGATCATGAAATTTATGGGATGATTGTGCATGATACACAGTTCTGTAGAAATCAAAAGTAACATGATATAACCTCATAATTAAAAGACATGTTAAATACATGAAATGATGGTTGAGAACAAGACTGTATATAATAAATTGCTAATTTTGTGCAACAGAAAATAGCCTGTTCATAATCAAATTTTAATATTGTGATTGAAATGATAATACAGAGACCTCAATAAGGTCCTGGTGGCTAGAATCATCTAGGAAGTCTGCATGAGGAGCTTGGACTTGTTTGGGCTTCGAAACACAATGTGGTAGAGAACAGTGGAGGTAGCAATTTCAGAGAAGAGAAATGGTATCAGAAAAAGATTATAGGAAGCACAACCATATTGAAAAGTAGGAAACAATAATAACTTCTATCTCCAAGGGGAGCTGGGTGGAGGAGATATCGTAAATGTGTTTAATTCTTGGAAATTTTGTTCAGGCTTCCTAACCACCACAGATGAGGAAAAGGCTGGAATGAAGTAAATGGCCTGCAAAACACAGTGCTGTTATCTTTGGCATAACTTTACCTTGGCTTTTGCTTTGTTTTAATCTGAAATTTATGGGTACTTTATTTAAAGTTGCAGAGAAAAAGAAATGAGAACAAATGGAGTAAGACAATTAGTTTTAATCTTAAGCCAACCATACCTTCTCACATCTTCTCTAAAGATGTTCAGGCTCTTTCTCTACTAATTGGCCCTATTATATATAATTTGACTGTTCAGAGGTTTATTCTGTTGGAGAAGGAAAATAAATGAAGAGCAAAATGCAGATGTTCAAGTACCAAGCCTCATTAATTAGACATGTATTAACTAATTCTAAAGACCACTTGATGTGCCTCAAGGGATCCACAGAGAAGTTAAAGAGATTTTATTTTCTGTCAGTCTGTCCTTTTTTCTTAAGTTTTATGCTAGGCCCCAAACAATACTATTGTTTAAATATTCCAATCTGGGATAGATAAATAACCACCATTTTCTCAAACATAGTCATTTGCCTATTCTACTGACATTTTAAAATATACACTTACTCTTTTATTCCCTTAATTATACAGGTCAAAAACTTGTTAATTACTCAACATTTCTCCTTAAGTCATTTTTTGTTTATTAAATAAATACATCTTAGAGAAGGACTTTATGCCAAGAATAGGAATGGAAGACCAGTATTGTTTGCTCTGTATAAAAATATGTATTTGGCAGAAATAATAAAACCAAAATCTATCTGTAAATATGGTTGCTCCCTGAAAATTCTGACTCAGAAGCCCTTATTCTCTTAGTTAAAAAGCAAGATTTGTGAAAGGAAGAATGACAAAAGAACATGATCTCATGATGTGATTTGATATTACTTCATGCTATGTCTAGGCACTGTGTAGAGCCATCTGGCTCAGCATTGAAATTGTGAGGGACAGTAGTGAAAAGAAAAGACAGCTAGAGTACTGTAAGCCTGTTGGTTCTCAACTGGACAGCAACACAGCTCTATTTTGCATGTGCCACAAGCTCTGTAGTGACTTAAACTTTACGGTCGCCACACTGACATAGATGGCTTATCTACTAAGTAACTTTTATAGGATCATTATTGTTATATCTCACTATTAAAACTCCATAGCATTTTAACCTCCCTAAAATTGGCCCATTCATTTATTCATTGTCATTAAACAAATATTAATTGAGTGTCTATTAGGTGCCAGACACTTTTTTTAGGTATGAGATTCAGTAGATGAACAAAACAAACAAGAAGAAATCCCTGTCTTCGTGAAAACTAGCAGTCAACAGATAAATAGGTAGGTAGGTAGACAGACATAGATAATGATCAGCGTTAAAAAGGAATGTAACCATGGAAAAGGGGACAGGGAAGGATGGGCAGGAAAGGGCTCAACGAAAGGATGATATTTGTTCTAAGGCCTGAGTGAAATGAAGAGTAGTGTTGATACATGGATGGTAAATACCTTGGAGAAGAATATCCCAGGCAAAGGAAGAGTGAACATAAAACCCGTAGGTATGAAGAGAGAGCAAGGTCATCAGTGCTGCTGGAGTAGATTGATGGAGGGAGTGAAAGAGAAGAGAAAATCAGAGGGGCAGTGAGGGGCTAGATCAAGTAGGGTTATGGAAGGCACTGCATGAATTTAGGGTTTTTCCTCTGAGTGAAAGCAAAAACAGTACCCAGTTGTGCATGTGACTGCTGATAGAAGCAAGGTCTGATGCTGTAAAGAGCAATCTTGCATAGGAAACAGGATTTTCAGCTCCATGAATCAAGGCAAATTGGAAGTGGTCAAACAAGAGGTGGCAAGGGTGAACGTTGACATTCTAGGANCGACTGAGGATGAGATGGCTGGATGGCATCACCAACTTGATGGACATGAGTCTGAGTGAACTCCGGGAGTTGGTGATGGACAGGGCGGCCTGGCATGCTGCAATTCATGGGGTCGCAAAGAGTCAGACATGAATGAGCGACTGAACTGAACTGAACTGAGGATTTAAGAGATGGAGAAGGCAATGGCAACCCACTCCAGTACTCTTGGCTGGAAAATCCCATAGGCAGAGCAGCCTGGTAGGCTATAGTCCATGGTGTCTCGAAAGTCAGACGCAACTGAGCGACTTCACTTTCACTTTTCACTTTCATGCATTGGAGAAGGAAATGGCCACCCACTCCAGTGTTCTTGCCTGGAGAATCCCAGGGATGGCAGAGCCTGGTGGGCTGCTGTCTATGGGGTTGCACAAAGTCGGACACGACTGAAGTGACTTAGCAGCAGCAGCAGCAGCAGCAGCAGCAGCAGGATTTAAGAGAAACATCAGGACGGTGGTAAAACTGTCAACCAAGATGCAGAGGTAGAGCTGGAGGGCTGTGAAGAAAAGGGAACCCTCTTACACTGTTGATTGGAATGTAAATTGATACAGCCACTCTGAAAACATTATGGAGGCTCCTTAAAAGCCTAAACATAGAACTACCATATGACCCAGCAGTCCCACTACTGGCCATAGACCCTGTTGCTGCTGCTGCTAAGTCACTTCAGTCGTGTCTGACTCTGTGCAACCCCATAGACAGCAGCTCACCAGGCTCCTCTGTCCCTGGGATTCTCCAGGCAAGAATATTAGTGTGGGTTGCCATTTCCTTCTCCAATGCACGAAAGTGAGAAGTGAAAGTGAAGTCAGTCAGTCATGCCCGACTCTTAGCGACCCCATGGACTGCAGCCTACCAGGCTCCTCCATCCATGGGATTTTCCAGGCAAGAGTACTGGAGTGGGGTGCCACTGCCTTCTCATGTACCCTGAGAAAACCATAATACAAAAAGACACAGGTACCCCAGTGTTCACTGCAGCACTGTTTCCAGGCCATTGAAGCAACCTAGATCTCCACTGACAGATGAATGAATAAAGAAGATGTGGTACATATGTACAACTCTGTCATAAAAAAGAATGAAATTGAATCATTTGCTGCGATGTGAATGAATCTAGAGTCTGTCGTACAGAAGAAAGTCAGAGAAGAACAAACATCATATTTTAACATATATATGGACTCTAGAAATAGGCACCAATGGACCTATTTACAGGGTAGGAATAATAGAGATAGAGATGTAGGGAACAGACCTGTGGACCCAGTGAGGGCAGGAGCGGGTAGGACAAACTGAGAGTAGCATTGACATATATACACTATCGTGTGTAAAACAGATAGCTAGTGGGACGCTGCTGTGTAGGGCAGGGAGCTCAGCTCGGTGCTCTGTGATGACCTAGATGGTTGGGATGGGGTGGATAGGAGGGAGGCTCAAGAGCTATAAGTATGTATATATATAGCTGAGTCATGGTTTTGTACAGCAGAAATTAACAACATCGTAAGGCAATTATTCTCCAAGTTAAATAAATGATTAGGTGCTAAGGTAGGGATCACAGGTGTGTCTGGGGGTAGTAAGTGAAGCTGATTGGCTGAAGCAAAGACCCTCTGTTGGCCAAATCTCCCCTTGCCATGGGCAAGGCCTAGCAAGGCACTAGGGTTAGGTTAAGAGGACCAGTGAATAGAAGTGGTCAGGGAGATCTGAGGAGGTGGGAGAGCTGGGGAAAAATGAGTGCCACATTCTCAGTAGAGTCATGGCACAAAGATAGAAAACTCAGTTTCTGCCTTCAAGAGCCAGGAGCTGGCTATTTGCATCCAGAGACGAGATCAGGCCACCATAGGATCAGTCACTGGAAGCAACAGCCAAGCTGGGGGTCGTTGGAAATGCTTCCAGCTGCAGTGCCCAGACCTGGTTTTGATCCCTGAGTCAGGAAGATTCCCTGGAAAAGGGAATGGCAACCCACTTCAGTAATCTTGCCTGAGAAATCACATGGAGAGAGGAGCCTGGAGGGCTACAGCCCATGGGGTCACCAAGAGTCAGACATGACTGAGTATACACACAGTGCCCATGTCACAAGTGGCCGCCCTGCAGCCACATGGGTGAACGGTGCTGGGGGTTGGGGGCAAATGGTGTTGAGAGGGGTGGACCCACTCCTACCCATTGGGGCTAGATAGCCTCGCAGCCACAGGTGACCTACTCACCCACAAAGGGCCCCCACCTGTGGGACTTCAGAGGCCTCGGGGGATGAATGGAAAATCAGCCCCTGAGACCAGAACAGCCCTTTCAGTCCAGAGCATGGTGACATGGCGCCTGGCCCAGAACGTCCATCTGGGCAGCAGCAAGGAAATTGCAGGTCTGAATCTGCTCTTGGCCATTTTCTAGAAATGGCTTCACTGGTTTCACTTGTTGTTTTTTATGTTTTGTTTTTTTTTTTTTAATTTTAAAAAAAAAGGAAGGAAAGGAAGGAATATGGCCAATTCTGAGGGCTAATTGCCTTTGCTCTCAACAAGAGCCCATGCTTTTTCCGGCAAACACGCTCTCCTGTTGCCGTGCCGCCAGGCCCACTCTCCGTTTCCAATCAGCCCTGAAAATAGCCCTTGATAGAGATAATAGGAAGAACAAAGAGAAATTTAGAGGAGCAGAGAGAGGAAAGGAAAGTCCTGCCTAACTGGCAGCCCTGAAGTTGTTTTCATAAAGAGCCCTTCAGTCAGTCCCTGGTTTGTCTCCAAACAGTGAGGTGTTCGATAAATCCCAAGAAACAGACTTGGGCCAAGCCCAAGGGTTCTTTGACTTTTTTAGGTCATGGACTCTTTTGAGACTCTGGTAAAGCACAGACCCTCTCTCTCACCAGGAAAATGCACATATGCCGTATATTAATTCAGGGGCTCAGAGACTCCACTGGAAGCTCCAACCACAGACCCTACAGACCCTAATTAAGAACTTATGACATAGGCCATCTATATTTTAAAGACGTTCCTGCTTATTTCCATCTCTCTCCCCTCATCCCTCTCTCTCTCTCTGCTTCTCTCTCTCTCTCTCCAAGTATCTCTCTGTTTATAAAGAAAAGGTTGAGCAACATTTCTTCAGGCACAGTCTAAGGGATTTTTAAAAATTCTTCCATTTGAAATTTGGAAGCCTTTGTGCAAATAAATGAGTGTAGGGTCCAGAGTGGTGCAGGGTGTGGAGTTGTGAGGGTGGTTCTCTGTGGCCCAGTCTCAGCAAAGACATCACCGAGGAGGTCAACAGTCAGCCCTGGGACTCTCCCCTGCAAGCCTCAGCAAGGACAGGTGTATCACTTAAAAGGCTGATAATGACCACGGGCTCTGGAGGGGTTATGGGACCCTGGAGCCTCACACCTGGGGAGAATGGGCTATGCCAGGGCTTTCCAAACTTTACTGTGGATCCAAATCACCTAGAGGCCTTGTTAAAATGCAGATTCTGAGTCAGCAGGCCTGGGATAGGACAGACATCCTAATGTCTAACACATCACGTAATGTTGATGCCGTTTTGAATAATGTGAGTTTATACAATAACCAATTCCATGCTGGGCCTAGGAGCAGGGGCAGAAGAGGGGCTGAGGGATATGAAGGAACTAGAATATCAAAGAAAGAAGAACTCTTAGAAATATTATAGTTCAATCCTACTGTTTTACAGATGGGGATACTGAGTCCCAGAAAGACCTGTTCAAGACTGAACAGCTGGTTGACAACAGAGCCAGAATGGAAGTACAGGGCCGCTGATCTCCTGCCCATCTCCACCTTGTCCTGGGATATAGTGAGAGCCGGGTAGGCTTCCTCTCTGGATTCCCAGGTTATCCTTGGCAGTCCTCTGCCTCAGGCCTGCCCTCCAGGAGGCCCCTGCACATGGGCCCAGGCACATGCAGGTGTTGGGAGGCATCTGTGATTGGTCCACGAGGGACAGAGAGTGGCTTACCTGGGAGCAGCACTAAGTCAGGGCCGCTCCCAGCCCACTACAGCCTGTCAGCCTAATAGGCCTGCATGAGCGCCTGGGGGAAAGTCAGTTGCAATCAGGCCGTGCTCTGTGGCCACAGACAAATGCAGGGTGAAGGCGGGAGAGCTGGCCTCTGCAAGAAGCCAGCCTGGCCCTGCTGCTCTCTCAAAGAGAGCTCACTCCTGGAGAAGGGAGACATGAAAACCAGACATTCCCACTGCCAGCACCAGGCCCCTTTTCTATCCTTGTGTCCAAAAACACCATTAAAAAAGATACTGCAGGTCTGCAGATATGCAGAGGACTGCCCGTCCGTAGCCAATGCGGCTCAGCCTTGAGCTCCTGGCCTCCGGTCTGTGGTCACAGCCACTGAGTAAATCTGACAGGTCCCTGCTGAAGAAAGAATCTCTCCCCACCCCTGCTGATCCCAGGTCACAAACATCCATTTAAAAGCATCACATGAGAGATTGTTGAGGCCACGCCATGCCCGAGAACGTGGGGGAGCCACGCTGTCCTTAGAAACACACACACAGGGAGGCAGGTGTGTATCCCTAAGCAGGGACTCAAATTAATTCCATAGACAAGTAAGCACCTACTGTGTGCTGCTCTGCACTCTTTGCAGGTTGAGGGCAGAGGCAGCTGGCCTAAGTGGTCTTATCTCACATAAAATGAAACCACAACTACTTTGGTCCATTTTCTGCATCCAAAACCCATGGCAGGGGTTTGGGGGTGATGTGGCTAAATGTAAAAGCAAGCGCCTTCAACAGCCTTTCAGAAAACATGCAAGAATCATTTGGAACGCTTCAGTTTCCTCTGACCCCCTGGAGACCATCCTCTCCACCTCCGGTTGCTCCCAACCATGAAAAGAAAAATACAAAAGATATCAGCATCTAGGCCACACTTCACAGAATCAGACCTCCATGCCCCCTTCCCAGAGGTGCATGCAAGAGTGACGAGGTCACTCTGAATCCTCAAGGAGCCTCAGTTCCCTCTGATGTTACTAGTACCTACTTCTTAGGATTGTTGTGAAAGCCATGAGATCACTCAGGTAACATACTCAGCACAGGGCTGGCACACAGGAGGCTCTCAATAAATGGCAGCTATTATGGCTGGGATCCTGATGGAGGCAGTAGAAGGCAAACACAAGGACCCAGGAGCCACCGTTGTTTCTGGACTCTGCCAGCCCCATATGGCCCACAGAGACAGGCTATATTGGTGAAACACCCACTGCAGGAGGCGGGGAGACAAGGCGTGAGTGATGCCATTTGGCTGCAAAGGCTGCTGGTATGGATGGTGTGCTCTGGTTCATTAAGGCACAATAGAAATGACTTTGTCAATCGTCCCTGAGGGAGGGGGTCTGGCAGAAGCTTAAGACTTCATTGGTGCTGCCACTGGAGCTTCATTTTTTGTACAGACTATTTTTAACATAAAAAATGTACACTCTGTTATACTGTCAAAACTGACAGATAAGCATTCTAGTGGCACCCACAGACCACGCATTCAATTGGGAAAATGTTAAAAAATGTTAGATGAGCTTCTCCCAACCATGGCACAAAAGAGCTGCTAGATATGACACACCATGGCCACTGATCTTCAGGAGAGCTGCCTCTGCCCTCTACCCTCTGTCTTAGGTGTCCTGATCTCTGAACTCTGCAGGCAGGATTCAGACTTGACTCCATGGTGGGCACCTCTTAGCTGAAGACTCAGCCAAGAGTAACTGAATCCAAGGAGCCCATTGTGGCGAGCATTTGCAAAGAATATACTGCAATTAAGTCTCCTACATATGAACAAGTTCCATTCTGAGAGCATGTTTTTAAGTTCTTTTTGTTTGTTAAGTCTAACAAAGTTAGCCTAGGTATCCAGTTAACACAATTGGCTATAAACCTCATGAACAGTATGAAAAGGCAAAAAGAACACTGAAAGATAAACTCCCCAGGTCGGTAGGTGCCCAATATGTTGCTGGGGATCAGTGGAGAAATAACGCCAGAAAGAATGAAGAGATGGAGCCAAAGGAAAAACAATACCCAGTTGTGGATGTGACTGGTAATGGAAGTCAAGTCCAATGCTGTAAAGAGCAACATTACATAGGAACCTGGAATGTTAGGTCAATGAATCAAGGCAAATTGGAAGTGGTCAAACAGGAAATGGCAAGAGTGAACATCGACATTTTAGGAATCNCAAACAAAGCTAGTGGAGGTGATGGAATTCCAGTTGAGCTATTTCAAATCCTAAAAGATGATGCTGTGAAAGTGCTGCACTTAATATGCCAGCAAATTTGGAAAACTCAGCAGTGGCCACAGAACTGGAAAAGGTCAATTTTCATTCCAATCCCAAAGAAAGGCAATGCAAAAGAATGCTCAAACTACTGCACAATGCACTCATATCACACACTAGCAAAGTAATGCTCAGAATTTTCCAAGCCAGGCTTCAACGGTACATGAACTGTGAACTTCCAGATGTTCAAGCTGGATTTAGAAAAGGCAGAGGAAATTGCCAACATCCATTGAATCATCAAAAAAGCAACAGAGTTCCAGAAAAACATCTACTGCTGTTTTATTGACCATGCCAAAGCCTTTCACTGTGTGGATCACAATTAACTATGGAAAATTCTTCAAGAAATGGGAATACCAGACCACCTAATTCACCTCCTGAGAAATCGGTATGCAGGTCAAGAAGCAACAGTTAGAATTGGGCATGGAACAACAGACTGGTTCCAAATAGGGAAAGGAGTACACCAAGGCTGTATATTGTCACCCTGTTTATTTAACTTATATGCAGAGTACATCACGAGAAACACTGGGCTGNGAAATTGCCAACATCCATTGAATCATCAAAAAAGCAACAGAGTTCCAGAAAAACATCTACTGCTGTTTTATTGACCATGCCAAAGCCTTTCACTGTGTGGATCACAATTAACTATGGAAAATTCTTCAAGAAATGGGAATACCAGACCACCTAATTCACCTCCTGAGAAATCGGTATGCAGGTCAAGAAGCAACAGTTAGAATTGGGCATGGAACAACAGACTGGTTCCAAATAGGGAAAGGAGTACACCAAGGCTGTATATTGTCACCCTGTTTATTTAACTTATATGCAGAGTACATCACGAGAAACACTGGGCTGGAAGAAGCACAAGCTAGAATCAAGATTGCCAGGAGAAATATCAATAACCTCAGATATGCAGATGATGGCACCCTTATGGCAGAAAGTGAAGAAGAACTAAAGAGCCTCTTGATGAAAGTACAAGAGGAGAGTGAATAAGTTGGCTTAAAGCCCAACATTCAGAAAACTAAGATCATGGCATCTGGCCCCATCACTCCATGGCAAATAGATGGGGAAACAATGAAAACAGTGAGAGACTATTTTTGGGGGGGTTCCAAAATCTGCAGATGGTGATTGCAGCCATGAAGTTAAAAGACACTTGCTCCTTGGAAGAAAAGTTATGACCAACCTAGTTAGCATATTAAAAAGCAGAGACATTACTTTGCCAAAAACTAATAGTCAAAGCTATTACTGTCTAATCAAATCTATGGTTTTTCCAGTAGTCATGTATGAAGGTGAGAGTTGGACTATAAAGAGAGCTGAGTGTAGAATTGATGCTTTTGAACTTTGCTGTTGGAGAAGACACTAGAGAGTCTCTTGGATTGCAAGGAGATCCAACCAGTCCACCCTAAAGGAAATCAGTTCTGAATATTCATTGGAAGGACTGATACTGAAGTTGAAATTCCAATATTTTGGCCACCTGATAGGAAGAACTGACTCATTGGAAAAGACCTTGATTGGGAAAGATTGAAGGCAGGAGGAGAAGAATGGGATGAGATGGTTGGATGGCATCACCGACTCAATAGACATGAGTTTGAGTAAACTCCAGGAGTTGGTGATGGACAGAGAGGCCTGGAATGCTGCAGTCCATGGGGTCACAAAGAATCGGACACAACTGAGCAACTGAACTGATAATAGGTTTATAATACTTTTCACACAAATAATACAGAAAAAGACAAACAGAAAAAATAAGAAAACATTTTTAATCTTATAGTACAGCACCTTGAACAGTACAATAGCTGGCATACAGTGGCACATTCGCATCTTTGAATGTTTCCAACATGAGGATCATACGCTAAGGACTTACTATTCAGGTAAGAGATGTATACTATAGGTAAGATGGACGAGTGATGGAACTCCGTAGTCTCTGGCGGCTTGGCCAAGGACCTGTGATTTCCCATCGTCCAGTCTCACAGCCCTGACCACCCGCCCCCTCCACCCCACCGCGCCCTTGGTCTCACCCCATAGGAGCCACTGTACAGGGCAAGAAACACAGTTCATCTATCAAACAAGATCTGAATCAGCCCATTTCTCAGATCCTCTTGACGCAAAGGAATTTTTTGTTTGGTTAAATTGTCTTGACATTTTCATTTTTGTTTCTTATCTTCCTCCACTCACTATGTTCCTGTGACAAATCCTGGCATTAATGCTGTATTGTGCCCAAAATGCTTTTTCCCTTCTCAGTATCCAGTAAGTTCTACTCACTCTCCAGAGCTCTGCAGGAATGTCACTTCCACAGCCAGACTATCTCTGGCCACCAGCTGAAGACAGTTCTTGTAGGATTCACACTCAGAGAGCCCTGCACTTTTCCTGCAGAGGTGGATTATTTGTCTCCCTTGTTAGCTTGCAAGGTCCCTGAGAGTGGGGATATGCCTCTTCTCTTTGCTTCTGCTTACAAGGTCTGCCACAGAGTCTAACATAGCGATTCATTAAGCGATGATCACTGAGTCAAATGTATGAAGGAAGGATGGCTGGCTGGATGAATGCAAAATGAATACTTAAAGGGGCCCAAAGACGATCTGTAAGAGACATAGGTTCAATCCCTGGGTCAGGAAAATCCCCTGGAGAAGGGAATGGCTACCCACTCCAGTATTCTTGTCTGGAGAATCCCATGGACAAAGAAGCCTGGCGGGCTACACCCCATAGGGTTGCAAAGAGTCAGACACAACTGAAGCGACTTAGCACCCACACAAGGATGATTTGGTTTTCCCTGGTGACTCAGCAATAGAGTCTATCTGCAATGCAGGAGACACAGGAGATGAGAGTTCAATCCCTGGGTCGGGAAATCCCCTGGAGGAGGAAACAGCAACCCACTCCAGTATTCTTGCCTGGGAAAACCCATGGGCAGAGGAACCTGTCCTTAAGGCTGCAGAATCAGACAGGACTGAGCAACTGAAGAGGAGCAAGTAAGGATGGTCTGGGCTGAAAACCTCCAAAATTCTTCATATTCCTTAATCCATTCCTTTCATCCTAAAAGAGAATCTTTTATCATTTAAAACATGAAATGCATGCCTATTTGTGGGTGTGTGGAGTGGGGATGAATAAATGCAATCATCTGCCCTTTGGAATGATTTTAAAAGGGCCCAGAAAAGGGGAAGACCCCAAAATATATTTTCAGACAGGGAGGGGATACAAGCCAATCCATGAGAGGCCACCTTAAGTCTTGACAACCTAATTCCTAGGATTTGAGGTCTGCTCCTGACAAATGACAAATGCTGAGAGCGAGGTGGGCCCAGCAGGAGCCGCCCTCTCCTGGGCTCCTGTCACATGTCAGGTGACTGTCACAGAGGGGACCTTCCCTTGCTTTTCCTCCTCACCCCCCAACCCTGCGAAGTGGGCCCCCAGCTCTCTCTAGCATGACCCTAACCAGATCCATGACTGGGCATCCTCAGTCAAGGCTCCTCAGTGTTTTTCTCGGCCATGGATTATAGGAATAGTATTTTTCAACAAGAGGGCAGATTAGGAAAGGTACCATCACATCACATAGTGAGAAGAATAAAGACGTGGGGAAAAGCAGAGGAGAAATAGTGAGGGGCAGTGCCAGCTGCCTGCTGCAGACGGCTTTGGATCTGGGCCCATTTATTTGTGCATCTGCATCACTCTGCCTCCCCAAAGGGACCAGGCACAGTGATAGGTACTGGCTGGGGGAGGAGGAGAGCTGTGTCCTGGCTGACATTCTAAGGCAGGCCCTCGTGTTACTGCAACTTCTGGTCAGCTGGCCCTACACTTGAAGCTCTCCAGCAAGTCTACTCTCAGGTCTGGCACCCCTGGAACATTCTTCTCTCTCTGAGATGCGGGAATTGCTAAATAAGAGCGCAGTCAGGCATGCTGGCAAGTGGACCATCAAGGACTGGATTAGAAGGAAGACAAGAAGCACCATGCCACACTTGTACGAGAACAAAACAGGGAAGAGATGAGAGGCGGGGGGTGGGGGTGGGGGGCGAAGGTCCAGAAACCTTGACAGCAACTGCTCCTTGTACAGCAGAGGACATCAGAACTTGCTGGAACCCAGAGATCCATCCCCAGGGAAAGGAGTGGAGGGGGATAAAATCCCCAGTCATCTCACGAGTCCCCAAGAGACAGAAAACGCTGACAGGAGAAGGTGAAGGGTGGCCAAGAGACAAAGCAGCAGAGAGAACAGAGCCAGAGAGAGTTCAACAAGCAAAAGCTGCCACGCAGGTCGTCATCAGGATGATACTGGCCTCCTCCGAGTGGACACAGCCTTGCCCTAGCCCTGCACAGTCACCAGTCCTAGAGCTATAGAGGGTCCCAGATTTCATCTTCTTGCAAACTCACAAGTTACCCACAGTTTTAGAGATGTGGGTAGGAGACTCTTGGGCCAGAAAGAAAACTCTTTATCCCTCACAGTCATTGAGCAGGCAGTATCAGTATTGCATTTGCATTGGTGCCTCTGGTCCACCCAAGGGGACAATGTGGGATGGGGGGGTCCAGGGAATGTGGCATACACTGTGGGTTTGCTCCACACCTGATGGAATCTAAGCTTAGGAAACTTGAACCTTTTAAAACAGGCATAAACTTACCTGAGGGAGATATTGTCTTTACTGGAGGTAAAAATACCTGCTATCTGCCCCTTACCCCAGGGGGAGACACTGTCTGCTTCTTCCAGTGCTGCCTGCTATATGAAAATCCCCTAAGACAGGATCTAGAACAAAGGCTGTCAGTGCCTCTGCTGACAAGACTTGCAGGAATGCAAGAAACTTCTCAGAGAATGGTCCTTCCACACTCACAAACTGCAGAGACACAGAGCTCTACCTTCCCAGTATAGCTCTCATCTCGTCCCTAGAGAGAGCAGAGGCTGGAGCAGGCAGGGATGACTCAGGAAGGGGAAGTCCTTCAGCCTGATCTTGAGGGATGGCCTGATCCCATTCTCTGGGGTGGCTTGTCCTGGAGAATGCCTCCTCCAGATTCCACTCTAAAACATGGATCGGCCAGGGTCCAGAGAAGCAAGGAACCATGGGTGAGCAAATAGAATTTCTCCGTCCTCCCCCAGAACAAGAGACGTTCTGCGTACTCAGTTGCTTCAGTCATATCTGACTCTTTTGCGATCCTGTGAACTGTAGCCCACCCGACTCCTCTGTCTATGGGATTCTCCTGGCAAGAATACTGGAATGGGTTGCCATGCCCTCCTTCAGGGGATCTTCCCGACCCAGGGATCGAAACCATGTCTCCTGTGTCTCCTGCATTGGCAGGCAAATTCTTTACCACTAGCGCCACCTGGGAAGCCCAAGAGATGCTCTAGGTTTTTTTTTTAACTTTTTAATTTTATATTGGTACATAGCTGATACAGAGAAGGCAATGGCACCCCACTCCAGTACTCTTGCCTGGAAAATCCCATGGATGGAGGAGCCTGGTAGGTTGCAGTCCATGGGGTTGCTAAGAGTCAGACACGACTGAGCGACTTCACTTTCACTTTTCACTTTTATACATTGGAGAAGGAAATGGCAACCCACTCCAGTGTTCTTGCCTGGAGAATCCCAGGGACGGCAGAGCCTGGTGGGCTGCCATCTATGGGGTCGCACAGAGTCGGACACGACTGAAGCGACTTAGCAGCAGCAGCAGCATATAGCTGATGAACAATGTTGTGATAGTTTCAGGTAGATAGCAAAGGGACTCAGCCGTACATATACATGTATCCATTCTCCCCCAAACTCTCCACGTATCCATTCTCCCCCAAACTCTCCTCCCATCCAGGCTGCCACATGACATTGAGTCTGTTCCCTGTGTTACACAGTAGACCCTTGCTGGTTATCCATTTTAAATACAGCAGTGTGTACATGTCCATCCCAAACTCCCTAACTATCCCTTTCCCCCCATTCCTCCCCTACCCCTTCTAGGCAACCATAGAATTTCCTAGAATCTGAATCACATTCAAGGCCATTCTCTCGCCACTGAATGAACACCCCTCACAGCTCTCGATCTCCTTCCACTCTGTCTGTGGCATACGGCACTCCACCCCCGAGTAACAGCGTCTCCAGAGTTCTCCAAATACGGCCCCGAGGCTCCTGCTCTCCAGGTTCACTCACAGAAAGAGAGGGAAGGGGGCCTGCAAATGTGCCTTTCTCTTCATCACAGGCAAATGGTGAGATGTTTAGAACTGGGTCACCTGGCTTATCTTCTGCCCTCACTGAGATTAATTCACAAATGCCGCATTCAGAAGGCAGGCCAGATGCCATTTCAGTGCCTCTTTGGATCATTTCGCCTTTTCCTTACAGGGCCCACCCAGGAGCCGGGACCGTCACAGTCACTCATATGAATTTTAAATAAGTCACAGCTCATTGCACCGCCTGCCCTTTCTCCCCGAATTTGGAGCAGGAGTGCACAGGCCACGGCACAGGATCCCTGTCTGACCGACCTGCTCCTAGGAGCTCCCTCGAGGTTTCCACAAGCCCCTAATCTTCTGTCCCTCACCCCAGGATCTCTTAAACAAATGTTATATGATCAATTATTTCATTGGCCTATTTAATTGATTTATATGCACTTTTAAAAGCTTTCCACTGCACAGGGAAACACATCTATCATAATCCTTGATTGAACTGGAAAAAGGAGAAGGGAGAAAGGGAATTAAAACTTATTGAGCGCTTATTATGTGCCAGGTAATACACAAGCTACTTTGCATACATTACTGAGTTTAATTCTCACAGCTGCCTTGTGAAGAGAGCATTTTTTTTTCCCTACTCAGTAGATGAGGAAACTGAGCCCTGCAGAGGTGAAAGGGCCTGCCCAGAATTACAGAGCATCAGCTGGAAGAAGCAGGATTCAACTGCAGTTCTGAGTCCAAGCCAATATCTACCTCAGGATTTAAATATCAAATGTTTCTGTAAAAAGTTATGAATAATAAATTTCACCCATTATCGTAGCATTGTTTCATTGAGGAAATAAGATCCAGTTGGCATTGCTTCCCTGAACTACATCTTTTACTACAACTGAAGGTGCCTAAGTGCACCATTTCACACCAGTGTGGGGAGGGGAGGCAGGAGGAAAGGACGGCTTAGGGATAAGGTGGGTTGCCATTTCCTTATCCAGGGAATCTTCCCGACCCAGGGATCGAACCTAGGTCTCCCACACTGTGGACAGACGCTTTGCCGTCTGAGCCGCCAGGGAAGACTCTAGAATCTAAAGTGGTGCTCAAAGCCTGAAACAGCCAGTTAGGCACTGCCCTGAGCTGGCAGAACAGATGCAAGTGCTGGTGTCTGGGCAGGGTCCAGGGGAAGGGACAGCCGACCTGAGGCCTGAGTGACAAGAGGAGAAGCCCTTTACCTTCCTTTCAGGACACGGGTGAGCATCGTCAGTCCAATCACGTTGAGCCCCAAGACCAAAGTAAGGCTTGGTCTACTAGTCCAGGTTCTCCAGAGATGCAGGACCAATAGGATGAGATGATACATAGACAGACAGACAGATAGACAGATAGATAGGATATATAGAGAGAGGTTAAAAGGAATTATAAGGAATTACTTAGTGACATTATAGAGGCTGACAAGGCCCAAGAACTACAAATTTACAAGCTGGAGATGCAGAGGAAAGCAACAGTAAAGTTCTATTTCAAGTTCAAAGGCCCAAGAAGCAGAAGAGCCAATGGTGTAAAGTCCAGTCTGAGTCGAAAGGCAAGAGAAGGCCAATGTCCCGATTCAAAGGCAGTCAGGAAGAAAAGCATTCCTTCTTATTCACAGGGAGGTCAGCCTTTTTGTTCTATTCAGACCTTCAACTGATTGGACGAGGCCCACTCACATCAGGGAGGGCAATCTTCTTTACTCAGTCTATCAGCTCAAATGTCAGTCTCATTCAAAACACCTTCACATACCCAGAACACATCCAGAATATGGTCTGACTGAATATCGAAGCACTCCGTGGTCTATCAAGTTGACACACTTGAAATTAAAACATCACACATAAAATTAAACATCACACTTGGGAAAGTATTTACCCCTTTACTAAGTAGAATCAAACTGCTGAGTTTTTTGACTTCTACATCTATTTTGTAGTTTTCCTGTCTCTGATTACCAGACTGTCACTGCTGACACCCACGGCCCCGGCCCATGGAAGGACCTCTCCTCACTTCTAATTCACTCTGGGTTTGAAAACAAGAGGGCCGTTCTAGCTGGAATTTAAGAACTTGAATGAATACACAGACTTGGAGGTAAAATGCTTGAGATGTAGAGCAAATATTTTGTGACATCTCTTTTATCTTCTCAAAGGGAACTTTTTTCACGTCTATTCTGATTCTTAAAGCTGTGATCTAGATAAGGCAAGTTACCAGATAATATGAAGACTTTCTGTATGAGGACTGAAATAATAATAGAGGGCAAGTCATAGATAGCAATGTTTTGACAACTTCAGGGGGCAATTTGGTATTCAGGAATCACAAAACACAACAAATGTGAAAACAGGCAGCTAAACAGAACTGATCCTCCCAGCTTGTTTTGGTCTCTTTAAATTATCCCAGGAAGAATAAAACAGAATGAATCTTCCAAAGCCAACAGAATGAATCTTCACTGTGACTTCTCAGGCAATAAGCTAGTCAGGTCCTAACCAAAGAGTTTCTGGAAACAATAGGTTTTTACTCTTAAAAATAATCAGAATATTCAATACTTAACACACACACAAGAAGTAGCAACCATTCAGCTTGGCACCATTTTATCAAGTGTGAGTGTCAAATTTTTTATAGCTTCAAATTAACAACAAGGAACTGTAATTTTTGTGTTTGTTTGTTTAAAAGACCAGTGGAGATTTTTCTTTTGCTTGTTTAAGCTTCATTTAATTCAAGCTCCAATCTGCCCCTCTTTGATTGCATTTCCAAATCCTAAATAAAAGTGATAACTCTTTCTGCCAATTGTAACAAACTGCTGGTGCCAGTTATTGCTTTCTGAAAAAAAAAAAAAGGCAAAAGCAAAAAAAGAAAAAAAATCTCTTAATACTTAGCTGACAGCTTTATCCAAAAGGGGGGAGAAAACCCTGGCCTTTCAAAGCCACCCGATATATTTGTAACAACCTCTTTACTGAGTTCATGTATCTTCTTTATTGTTCTTCATAAACAGGCTATTGGATCTCTCTAGCTTGCAATGTGAAAAATGAAAGAATTTCCTCCCATCCATGCCTCTCTCATCTCATAATTGTTTTGTTCTGAGAGGTAGGGGAGACCCGTATAAATGTCTCTGCTATTTTATTTGTCCTCTCCAAGCCCATTCATGCTTTTCTCCAGGGCTTTTGACTCCTGCTCTGTTTCTGCCTGAACCTCCATCTGCTTACTGTTCTCCACATCAAACCCCACTAAAGTGTTTGAGATTTCATTTCAGAGGGTGATGTAAGAGAGATAAGAGTCAAAGGCATTTGAAAAGCCACTTTCCAGCGTGTCTGTGCTGGGTAGGTTGGAGGGGGAGGCACAGCTCACCTGACATCACAGAGAACATCCTGGCTCGGGTCTGCAGCATCCACTTCTCTTCTCTGTTCTTTCTGGAGGGCCCTGCGGCTGTGCCTTCTGCTCCTGCTGTTGCAGCTTCAGAGGCTTCTCCATCTCTCTGAGCTCCAGGCTCATCGCCATCCCCCTGAAACTGAGGTCCGCCCACGACAAGAACAGCCCTTGTCAGGAACAGGCAGGTCTGACAGCCTGTGGAGTGGCTTGTTGGGGAAAAGTCAAAATTTTTCAATGTGGTACATTGTCCTATAAAGGTAGGAGATGCCCACTCCAGGAAGAGGTTGTGGAAAGGAGTCTGGAGTGGGTGGAAGCTGTTCGCTAAACTTTGATTCCTTAATGATATGCATCAGAGTCAGCATCTCAGACTTGAGTACTGGAGCAGTCCTACGTAAAGGAGAAAACAAAACAAAACCAAACATGAATACTCATTAGTCAGGCTTGGCTGTGATACTGCTGTGTAACAAATAATCCTCAAATCTCAGTGGCTTACAACAGACATTTCTTTCTTTTCACTCTTGGATCCATAGGTTAGCTAGACTCAGCTGGACTTGGATTAGGTCTGCTCCATGTATGTCTCCATCATGGAACTGTGAATTACACAGGATACATGGATCTCATGGTACAGACAGGAGCAGCAGAGGGCAAACTCAAACATTCAAGCCTGGGCACACCCCCACTTCTGTACACTGGTTACATGGCCACACTGGAAGTGAGTGAGGCAAATATACACTATCCTAAGGAGGAAGAGACAGAGAAGACAATGGCACCCCACTCCAGTACTCTTGCCTGGAAAATCCCATGGATGGAGGAGCCTGGTGGGCTACAGTCCATGGGGTCACTGAGAGTCGGACACGACTGAGCGACTTCACTTTCACTTTTCACTTTCATGCATTGGAGAAGGAAATGGCAACCCACTCCAGTGTTCTTGCCTGGAGAATCCCAGGGATGGTGGAGCCTGGTGGGCTGCCATCTATGGGGTTGCACAGAGTCGGACACGACTGAAGCGACTTAGCAACAGTAGCAGCAGCAAAGAGGAAGAGAAAGGGATACTGAGTGGTGATTTGTTCAACAACAATCCTCTCACCACAAATACACACACATATACACAGGGTCAGAGAGAACTTCTTTCCAGGGAGGCAATAAATCCTGCAGAACAGAAGTTGCTTGCTTTTCCTATCTACCCCTGGCTATTAGCAGCAGCTCAACAAAGATATTTTTGGATGTGGGACTGAAAGTAACTTTAAATGCCACTTAGTCCTACATCTTCGCTAAGGAAAGTTTTTAGTAACAGCTCCCATGACGGGAGGCCACATCCTTCAAAGAAACCCATTCCAAGCACACAAAATGAGCCTCTACAGTACGACAATGCCTCAGATGTTAGTGGCCAGCTCTTAGGATATCACCTAAGCCTTTCCTTTTCCGAGTGAAAAGCCCTGCATGTCTTTCCCTCAAAGCCCATGGTTTGCAGTCAGTCTCCTCCAGGTATGTGCTCTTTGTTAATGCATTTCTTATATTGAGAACCCAGCCCAGAACTTCAGAACTACAACATTTGTGTTGGCAGAGTGGGGTGATCCTTTTCCCCTTCCCAAAGAGGGACCACTCAGGTTGAGCTTAAAATCATCTCAAGTCAAGATACTCTTACAAGTGTTGCTAAACCACTGATTGGTCAACTGCATATGGATTGTTCATGACACGACCTACTTCTGCAAGGTGCTGGGGACACAGTGGTCAACAAAGTTGACATACATGGTCCCGGCTCTCATGGAGGCTATTTGGACAGACAAAGAAGAAATAAGTAAAGAGACAAAAAAAAAAAANCAGGGGCACCGGCAAAATTCACAGGAAAGCCAGTCTGTGTGCATCAAAGGCCAGGTAACTCAGAACTCAACCTTGCGGGAGCTCGTGGGGAGACAGCGCCGTGCAGAGGTGGTGGGGACAAGCACAGAGAGGAGAAGGCCTTGAGCTGGGAGGGCCCCAGAGGACTCAGAGAGCACAGCCGAGAATGGGCACAAGCGCAGCTCCAAGTCTGGCAGGGAGGACGTGTTTGGCATTGGGGAGACCAGTGTAGATAAGATGAAGAAAAGAAGAGTGAGGACCCAGTAGGCAGAGCGATGGGTGAGCACTGGAAGGGGCCAGCAGGAGCAAAGTCTCTGTCTTCAGGCAGGATCTCACCTGACCTGAGTCATGTGTGGACATCTGTCCACCCCATGATTCCACCTGAAACCCTGAACAAGATCCACTGAACTCTGTCCTGACTCGATGTTCATTGCAAACACGTGGACCAATCAGCTTAAAATCGTAACACCATTTATCAGAATACATGTCTTGCCCTCCTATGCCAAGCTTCGAACCATACAGATATTTGGGGACGACGAGAGAGCAGCTTTACAAATCATCCAAAACAAAGCATCACACCCCCCCTCTTCTCCCCACGCCAGTTCCCCAGGCTAGCTGATTCTCATAAAGCCGTGACATTTGCCCACTCCTCATCTTTATTTTAAAAGATCATAAGGGGCGCAAAAATTGCAGGGTACAGACTGCCTCTGGCTTTATCTGTTTAGTGAAAGGTTAGTCCCCGAATTAACAAAAATGTGTTATTTTATTTAAAAGCCTATCTGGAGGGTGAACTTTTCCTGGTTTGAGAGGATACAAAGAGAGACACAGAAATCAAGATGGTAAACCTTATCTGCTTGCTGAAATTCGATTCAGAGTACTTGTCAGCCCAATTTTTGGCAAATCGGTCTGTTTTAAGTAGGCTGGGCCCATAAGGAAACCTGCGGATGGGAAAGGCCTTGTGAAAAGAGGATAGGGCCTGGCCAGGTAGAGCTGGGCTGGAGGAACCTGACTCAAAGAAGGTGACTGAATTACAGTGTCCAAAGGGATTGGAAATCCATGGCGACACTGGTATTATGAAGCACCAAAATTTTTTGGAAGGGGCTCCCAGTGTAATTTCATGGATCTGATTACTTCCTTTTACCAGGCTAGACAACCAAGTTTGTTGTCCAGTGAAGAGGGAAGAAGGCTTCAAATAAAGTCACAGAACAGAGAGGCAGGGTGTGACATAAAGATGTCCCCAACTACCTGAAAACTCAAGTATTTAGAATGCCCTTCACAGCTAATGCAGAAACCCATACAGAGAGGACAAGTACAGAGATGAGGTCACTGGCTCCCTCTAGTGGTTGAATTCTCTGGGGGCAGAAGAAAAATCGGTAGGGTCTCCAGATAGGACTAAAAAGCCTCTTGATGAAAGTGAAAGAGGAGAGTGAAAAAGTTGGTTTAAAACTCAACATTCAGAAAACTAAGATCATGGCATCTGGTCCCATCACTTCATGGCAAATAGGTGGGGAAACAATGGAAACAGTGACAGACTATTTTCTTGGGTCCAAAATGACTGTAGCCATGAAATTAAAAGACGCTTGCTCCCTGGAAGAGAAGCTATGACCAGCCTAGACAGCATATTAGAAAGCAGAGACATTACTTGGCTGACAAAGGTCCCTCTAATCAAAGCTATGGTTTTTCCAGTAGTCATGTATGGATGTGAGAGTTGGACTATAAAGAAAGCTGAGCACCAAAGAATTGATGCTTTTGAACTGTGGTGTTGGAGAAGACTCTTGAGAGTCCCTTGGACTGCAAGGAGATCCAACCAGTCCCTCCTAAAGGAAATCAGTCCTGAATATTCATTGGAAGGACTGATGCCAAAGCTGAAATTCCAATACTTTGGCCCCCTGATGCAAAGAACCAACTCATTGGAAAAGACCCTGATGCTGGGAAAGATTGAATGTGGGAGAAGACGACAGCAGAGGATGAGATGGTTGGATGGCATCATTGACATGATGGACATGAGTGAGTAAGCTCTGGGAGTTGGTGATGGACAGGGAACCCTGGCATGCTGCAGTCTATGGGGTTACAAAGAGTCAGACATGACTGAGGGTCTAAACTGAACTGAACCAGACAGGAGTGCAGGGGAACCCTAGTATGCCATAACTTACTCCTGACTTTCCAAGGGGGTACCTCAGGAAATCAGAGTGTCTGCAGGAAAAAAAAAAAAAAAATCTCTTAGGCAAATGGTGCACCACAGTACAGGGTGGGAAGTTGGAAGTGAGGAATGAGGAAAGGTCTAGCAGCCCAGGATGGCCCTCACTTTGCATCTCCATCCTAGGAATGTTGCATCAGGACCTGAGAGGCTCCCCCGCACCAAGCCCCAGGACCCACCATCACACACTGCCTGTGCCCAGAACACAGACCACGAGCCCCTGCCCCCAGCAGCAGAGGTTTCAGTGGTGGAAATGCTGAGGCCAGAGGCTGCCCCAGGACAAGCGGACAAGCAGGTCAGCTGGATGACCACGCGTGGACCAGGCAAGCCCATCAAAGAGGGAGACGTGAGATGTCCTGAACCCAGGCATCCTCTCAGGAAAGTGAGCAGGAGAAGGAAAGGGGGAAAAAAGCCTTCTTTAGGGAAGTCACAGACCTGAAGGAGAATGTGATTTTAATTGATTTATTTACTGGGTGGAGGGGCACTCTTTCAACCAGAAAAAAATAACGCTACCTTCTTTGTAAAGGTTAAAGATGGCTTTTGGTGGTGTTGGTGGTAGTAGTGGAGCTTCCTCAATGGATCAGTGGTAAAGAATCCACCTGCCAATGCAGGAGACACAGGTTCAATCCCTGGGTTGGGAAGATCCCAGAAGGAGGAAATGGTAACCCACTCAAGCATGCTTGCCTGGGAAATTCCATGGACAGAAGAGCCTGGCGGGCTACAGTCCATAGGGTCGCAAGGAGATGGACACGCCTGAGCGACTGAGCATACAGCATGGTGGTAGTGGCGATATTTGTGTCTTTGTGATTGCTGTCTTCCCTGCCATCATCAAGAAAGCAAGATGAGACTAGTTCTGGAAACATTTTTAAAGCTGAATTTTTTCAGCCCCTCCATAGGTCACAGGAGGCATTAGGAATCGGGACTGTGGTGCTTGACAAAGTCCAACCAGGGGTAACAACTCTGTCCCTGTGGGGGTCTACTTTGTTGAAGGAGGAATCTACCCACAGCTACAGGCACAAAGTCAGAGCCCAGACTTCCTCGGAGTGGGTGGCAAGGGGCCAGAAACCGTGCCCAGTATACCAGCCAAGCATTCAACTCAAGGATAAATGAAAACCCAGGGAGGACAAGTGGAACGGACTCCAATTTATGGTCTGAAGAGAAATAGCTATTTCCTTGGGGAAACAGAAACTCAGAGGGGTGTCACCCTAGACCGGACGTTCAGAGCAAGAATAACTTCAGCACCCACCCACCCACCTGCCAGGCTGGACTCAGAGGGAAACAAAGGCTGCTAATTCCCCAAGGATGCCAGCCCTCCTGCTCCCACTCCCTAGTCTCCCACAGGCACGCCGAGATAAGATAATGGATTCAAAAGCACGTCGTCAACTGCAAAGTGCTGTACAAAACCTGGCATAATTATTAATATTAGCGGTGGGATTTTTTTTCTTTTCAAGAGAGATGCCAGAATCTGTGCATTCATAAATCATAAAACACTTCCTGCCTGAGCCTTCTTCCAACTTCTCTCTCTTTGCCTTGTCAAACTTCCCACTCCTACCAAATGAGCCTTAGGATGGAGATTATTCGTGATAGTGGACTGGGAGTTCACAGCTGTCTCAGCACGGGGGCACGGGAAGGCTTTGTCAACACACCTGCCTGTACTGAATGGAACTGGAAGAGAACCCAACCACGGGCCAATGCGGAAAAGACGGGTGAGCGGCATGACCACGACAAGCACTGAAGGAGACTGCATCTCATCATTGATGTGAAAACCTCATCCCTGGAGGTTTCAGGTTTCCAGCGGGCAGGGCCCCTTCCTTTCTGCATCTCTCAAACCTGCCAGTGTCCATCCTGAGGCCGCAGAGTTGCTGAGTGAAGGAGCGCTCGGCCGAAGAGCTAGTGATCACTCAACTAATGACACACTCATCAAAATTCATAAATCAATGCTTGAAACCCAAGGCCCAGATCTTGAAGGGGAGATGCCAAACTAAGGGGCAGAGGGCCTGAGTTCTGGTTCTTAGTGGCCTCACATCTCACGCACAGCTCTGAAAAAGCCCTTTCCCTTCTTTGGACTTAACTGTCTTCATCTGTTAAATTCAGGAACATGGGTGAACATTTTTTGGAGTGTGTAAACCCACATTCTCTGACTTTATCTATGCCTCTGCTCTCCTGGGCAGCACAAACAAAACAAAACCAGACAAAATAATCATCAACAATTTAGTGAAAAGAGCAGCCCTATCCTTAATGAGATCCCAATGAGGTTAAGACTGGTTTTTATTAGATTTTGCAATTATTTAATGCTATTAGAATGTTGTTTGTAGAATGCTTAAAAATTGCGAGTAAAATGTAAGTAAGTGATTCATTTAAATCTGAATCTAAAGAGATGATTGAGCCACAAGGAGGCCTGAGAGCAGGTCAAGCAGGGGAGCCAAGAGAGAAGCAGGAAAAATGGGTCCAGAGCTGCAGGCGGAGACTTGCCACATGCAGCCTCGAGGATGAGAACAAAGTAACAAAGCCAGGCCCTTTGAACTCTGACTACAGCCAACACCTGTGTGCCTCTAACTGGTATGACATATAAATTTTTAAAAACTCACAATACGGTTACTTCTGGAACCATATTCAGCCTAGCTTAACGTGAATCTTTGATGATTTGATGTCCTCAAATTTAAATTTTTGTGGCAGATGCAGATTTACATACACACATACATAGTCAAAGCTAAGTTTTTCCAGTAGTCATGTACAGGTGTGAGAGTTGGACCATAAAGAAGGCTGAGTGCCGAAGAATTGATGCTTTTGAATTGTGGTGTTGGAGAAGACTCTTGAGAGTCCCGTGGACTTCAAGGAGATCAAACCATTCAATCCTAAAGGAAATCAACCCTGAATATTCATCGGAAGGACTGATGCTAAAGCTGAAGCTCCAACACTTTGGCCACCTGATATGAAGAGCCTACTCATTGGAAAAGACCCTGATGCTGGGAAAGACTGAGGGAGGAAGGAAAAGGGGACGACAGAGGATGAGATGGCTGGATGGCATCATCGATTCAATGGACATGAGTTTGAGCAAATTCCAAGAGATAGTGAAGGACAGGGAAGCCTGGCGTGCTGCATTCCATGAGGTCACAAAGGGTTGGACGCGACTGCACAACAACACATACCTTTCTTCCCCCTCTGGAAACCACCGGAGGTTTTGGTCTCAGTGATGAGGAGAAATAACAAAAACACTGGAATTGACCCAGACTCTGCCATGAGAAGCCATAGCATCACTCCTGGAACACAGTGGGTCTTCCACTCAACAAACAGTGGTGGTGCAACGACGTGATAAAGACAGTGAGGATGGCCATGATCACACAATGACGGCAAAAGCACGGAGAGACCCAGCCCAGACTAGAGGTCAGCGAGGCCTCCCTGGAGGTAGTGACATCTCGGTCAAGCAGAGAGGAAAAAAGGAACTCACTTTCAGGTGCATGCAGAGCACTGCAGCTCTGGCTTGGCTGCCAGCAGAAATTGCCAAGGACACAATCCCCACCCTATGACTCAGTGTCCCTCCTCCCAGCAATTGTCTTTATCCAAGCTTTGGATTTTATGCCTCCTTGTCGCATTTCTAGCCTCACCTCACCTTTCCAGCCTGACTCTCTGCAGTGCTGATTGTATGCTCCATGGAAGCTGCTTTTAAACTAAACTTTGATATGAGTTTGCTTGCTGGGCCTCTGTCTCTTTCTCCAATAGCAACCCATTTCATCACAAACAATCCTGTGAAACTAGTAGCATCAGTGTCCCCATGGAGAACATCAAGTGACTGTGAACTGGATAACTGAGTGCTCTTTTAAAGAGCAAACTGGGGGGTAAGGAGTCCCTTGCCTGTGTCATACAGCCTAGAGTTGAGGTCTGAGCCCAATTCTGTTTGTCTCCTAAGTCTGCACATCACAATAGTGTCTCATTCTCAACACACCCCTGTACTAAGGATTCAAGACTGTCTTGCCCCCAAAGTTGTGAGTGCTTCAAGGCCAGAGACATTGTCTGCTTTGTTCACAGCTGTGTCCCTGAGCAGAATCCTTGGCTAGGTATTGAGGAGTGTCCTAGTAAATATTTATCAAAGGAATGAATAAGTGAGTTCTGTCTGCCTTAGGAGGTGATCAAGGAAATGAAGGTGAATGTGTTTCAGTGGTGCTTAAGTTGGATACATAGGCAAGAAAAAGGTGTTTGAGGAAAGCTTTAGCAACTCACTTGGTAGTGGTGGTCTAATTGCTAGGTCATGTGGGACTCTTGTGACTCCATGGGGTACAGCCCACCAGGCTCCTCTGTCCATGGGATTTCCTAGGGAAGAATATTGGAGTGGGTTGCCATTTCCTTTTCCAGGGGATCTTCCTGACCCAGGGATCAAACCTAGGTCTCCTGCATTGCAGGCAGTCTCCTGCATTGCAGGCAGATTCTTTACCAGCTGAGCCATCAGGGCTTCCTTTAACAACTCAATTAGCTGGGATCTAAACAGGAAAGATGCAAGTCCTCCTCGTAGTCATACACTGGGGATTTGATGACATATATTAGTATCCCACGTGAGAAAAGAGAACAGGGAGACAACAGGGGGTGGTAAGGGACCCTAGAGATGAGTGCAGTGGAAACTTCAGCCACTCTTCAGCTGGAGGGATAAAGAAAAGCCACAGAGCTGCTGAGCCGGGAGCTGGGGTCCCCCAGTAGATGCTGAAAACCACACTGAGCCTATGCATGAAGAACTGGGGATATGGAACTTGCAGCTTTCACCAAGGACATAATCAATCCAAGGCACAGAGAAAAGGAGAGAAATATGCCTGCTTCTCCCTTCTTCTTGCCCTCAGTTTCCCTCCAGGGCTTCTCATTGGCCAGAACCAGCCAGGAGCCTACCGACAGGGGAGCCTGGAAGAGCAACCATCATCACTGTCCTATGCACTGAACAGGAGAAGGGAGGAAACAGGCTCAGGTACAGCCCAGGGACTGATTCTAAAGTGAAGATTCTTAAACTATTATCAGGCAATGGAGAGGTCAGTCTTTTTCAGACATTTCTTACAAAACAGCATATTCAGAAAGAACAGGGTAAGGAACATTGTGAACAAGTTTGAGAAGCAGTCACCTATAGATTTGAAATTCCTGGCTGAGATGGTTGAATGATGCAGGGCTGGGGGAGCAGGGCAGGGTGCAGCATGAGATGTTGTCTCTCATTCTGTCATTTACACAGGGGTACAGCTCCCAGGGAGGCCTATGGCCCAGGGTACCTGCTTGTCCAGGAACACAGCCCCAGCCCAGTCCACTCAGCCCTCATGTCCCAGAGAGGACTGGCCCCACAGTCACGAGACTGGCTGACTTGGGGAGTGAGTTCTCTGGTCCAAGTGAGGATCCATATCACTCAGAGCAGTCTAAGTGTCTGATTGTTCCACCAAGGAGTCCTCAAAACAAGGCAGAAAAGACAGATTGACCATCAGAGCCAGAAGGACCCTGTGACCTTGCCTGGTCCCACCCCATTCCCCATCCTGACCTCATGTTCCAAATGAAGAAGCTGAGGACCGGGGTTGAAAGAGGCCTGGCCATAGGCACATGACACCATAACAGCAGGCTCAGAATATCAGCTCAGGTTAAGGTTTCCAGAGGGGCGGGAAGAGATATGGTGTGTGTGTGTTTGTGTGTGTGTGTGTGGTCATAAACTGAAACATGGGAAACTTTATTTCATAGAGAATCAGCATTATAGTAAACTGAGTGATCTGGTTGAGAAAGACGATGCTTGGCATATTAATCTCAACTTCAAAATACTTACAAAATAGTTAATAATTATAACATGTATTAAATAGAACTTAATAATTTATTATTAATGGTGTTGAAGATGCCAAAAGACCTTGCCAGTCCTCTACTAGGGATGCTTCAAAGTAAAGCGGGAGACAGAGTTAAATGTGCAGTGGCCTCAGGACATGTCCTGGAAACCACTTTTAAAAATAAATACCTGGAGATGTTGGCTTCTGTCTTTGACAGAGTAGCTTGTATCAGGTTAACCATCCTGCTGAGAGCAACTATAAAAGCTAAATATATTGCAGAAAACAGCTGTTTGGAGTCATAGGAGAGTAACGAACGCAGCCAGGACTTTAGGGGCCAAGATTCTGGAGAAAAGGGAAACTCAGTGAGTAAACCCTAAATGTCCCCCACGTTTTCCCTTCAGGGCATTTGCCAGTTCTCAAAGGGCATCGCCAAAACAGAGAAGAAATATAAGCCTAGAACCACAGCAGCCTTGCTGGTCTGAAAAGACAAAAATTGGAATTCAAACGCTACCTAGGAAGCCAGAACGTAGAGAACTCTTTTCCTGGAGAAAGGGCCCATATATAAATAAGTCAGGCATTCCGCATTTGAATTCCCCTCAAGGAATTTTCTCTAAGCTTTCCATGAGATAGGCAAGAGGCCAAGAAACTAAGCAGTAAACAGCTTCTAAAAGGCTGGGAAACCCGTCAGAGTCTGAGCAGTCTCAAAGTGTTAGAAAGAAAAAATATTGACGTTCAGAGCCCACCAAGGAGGAAAGGTTTTGGTAAATAACCTAGATTTTCATTGAGACAGCTCAAGGATTAAACACTAAGAGAAAAGACAAAGCAGAGGGGGACTAGCCCTCACAAAGCCCAAAATCCAGCCTTAGTTTCTGACAGGATCAAGGTGAATTTCCCACTCTTTAACCACCTGCTAGGGAAAAAAGAAAAATCCTCTCTAAAGGAAAGCAACATCATTCAGACCCTCAACATTTTTTCATTCACAATATCCAATATTTAATCAAAAATTATCCAGCATTCTAGGACACAGAAAATAAAGCCAACATTTAAAAAAAGACAAAGACTTTAGAAAGATACATATAAGTGACCAAGATACTATAATTATCTAAGACTTTATCAAACTAGGATTAATATGTTCAAACAAATATGTGAAAAGATAGAAAACTACAATCTCTTTCAAAAGAAAAATGAAATTCTAGAACTGAAAGATATAATAACAAAAATTAAATATTCAATAAATAGGCTATTCGTTAGTTCAGTAGCACAGTCATGTCCTTGAGTCTGTGACTATTTGTGACCCCATGGACCACAGCATACTAGGCTTCCCTGTGCATCACCAACTCCCGGAGCTTGCTCAAACTCATGTCCATTAAGTCAGTATTGCAATCCAACCATCTCATCCTCTGTCGTCCCCTTCCCCTCCTGCCTTCAATCTTTCCCAGCATCAGGGTCCCTTCCAATGAGTCAGCTCTTCACATCAGGTGGCCAAAGTATTGGAGCTTCAGCTTCAGCATCAGTCCTTCCAATGAATATTCAGGACTGATTTCCTTTAGGATGGACTGGTTGNAATCCAACCATCTCATCCTCTGTCGTCCCCTTCCCCTCCTGCCTTCAATCTTTCCCAGCATCAGGGTCCCTTCCAATGAGTCAGCTCTTCACATCAGGTGGCCAAAGTATTGGAGCTTCAGCTTCAGCATCAGTCCTTCCAATGAATATTCAGGACTGATATCCTTTAGGATGGACTGGTTGGATCTCCTTGCAGTCCAAGAGACTCTCAAGAGTCTTCTCCAGCATCACAGTTCAAAAGCATCAATTTTCAGTGCTCAGCTTTCTTTGTGGTCCAACTCTCACATCCATACATGACTACTGGAAAAAACATAGCTTTAAATAGGTTTAATAGTGGGATCTCCCTGGTGGCTCAGATGGTAAAGAATCTGCCTGTGATGTGGAAAGACCAGGTTCAATCCCTGGCTGGGAAGATCCCTTGGAGAAGGAAATGATTAACCACTCCAGTATTCCTGCCTGGAGAATTTTATGGACAGAGAAGCAGATTAGACACAGCAGAAAAGAGAATCAGTATATTAGAAAACAACCAAATTGATGGAGGAAAGAAAAGATTACACACACACATAGATGTATATACTCACACAAAGAGAGATAAAGAAAGAGAAGAACGTAAGAGACACAGTGAAAATAACCACTGTGAAATCTGAATCCCAGAGACAGGGAACAGAAGAAATGGGGAAAACTGCGTATTTGAAGAAACAAAGACCAAGAATGACATCAGTATACAGATTCAAGTAACTAACAAAATCCAACACATAAAAACAAAGAAAACTACACAAAAACACATCATAGTAAATCGTCAAAAAGCAAAAGACAAAAAGCAAAATCCTAAAACAGCCAGAGAAGGAAAAGGCATACATTAGGAACAACTATAAGACCCACTCAACACAGACAATAGAAGCCAGAAAACTAGAATGGCAAGGCTAAAATGCGGAGAGAAGTTGAGTGTGTGGGAAGATGTTAGTCTAGAATTGTTAGTCTATCCAGTAGAACTATCCTTTAAAATTAAGACAAACATGTTACACAAATAAAAATTAAGAAAATGGATCATCAACAGATACATACTCTAAAAGAAATAGTAAAGGAAGTTATTCCGACAAAATAAGCCAAGTTGGAAGAACAGTAATACAAAATGCAATAAACAGCACCAGAAATGGTAAGATTTTTGTTTTTTGTTTTTTTTTCAAAAGAACTTTATATAACTTGGGAGAATAACAAAACAAGAAAAAAGTCATCAAATAATTTCAACATTTTTCTGCACACAGGGATACATTAAAATGAGATTATACTTACTAAGAATATTAAAGCTATTCATGTCAATAAAATCAAGATCATTTTTAAAGGGTTAATATCTATACATCTACTTGAGGATGATATTCTTTGTACACTTTGTTTTTCTATTTTAAATTTTTATTTTTACTTTATTTTGCTTTACACTACTGTATTGGTTTTGCCATACATTGACATGAATCCGCCACGGGTGTACATGAGTTTCCAATCCTGAAATGGTAAGTTTAAAAGTAAATCGAAATTAATTACTGTCTATTTCAAACAGTAAAAGTAACAGTGTCTTGTGGTATTTTAAAGACATAGAGAAGTAAAATACATGCTCAAAATAGCATAAAAGGATGAAGAAAAGTGGGTAAATGGAATTAAAGTGTTGGAAAGTCCATTTATTGTCCAGAAATTTGTAAAATTACTAATTGAAGAGTAGATTGTGTTGAAGGCCTGGGGTAAATCTCGAGCAGTTTGGTAAACTATCCACTCATGTCTAAATCTGTTCCACAGCCCATTTTGTTCAGCTGAGGAGCTAAGAATGGTTTTAAAGAATAGTTGAGAAGGTAAAGAAGGAGGAGGAGGAAAAGGAGGAGGACAAGGGGGTGGGGGGAGGGGGAAAAGGTTGGGGAGAGGAGAAGAGTCAGAGACTTGTGCATGGACCTCAACATCTAAAGTATTTACTATCTGTCCCTTTACAGAACAAGGATGCCAGCTCCTG
>SJYV01045960.1:4114919-4136890 GCA_006410875.1 Neotragus pygmaeus | reverse complement strand
AAAAAAAAAACCAGAACTAAAAGGAAAAACAAATCCAGTACAATAGCTGAAGATTTCAAATACATCTTTCAGCCACTGATAGAGCAATCAGACAATAAATCAGTTAAGATACAGAAGCTTTGAATAACATGATAAACAAACTTGACCTTGTCAGCATATACAGAACACTGAACCCCCAAACAGTAGGATTACATTATTTTCAACTGTGCATGGGACATTAAACAAAATAAACCATATTCTGAAACACACAGTAGATTTTAACAAATTCCAAAGGGTTGAAATTAAACAGATACATCCTCTTACCAGAGTGGGAAAAGCCTGGAAATCAATAGGAAATACTTCTAAAATACTCAAATGTTTGGAAATTACTAAGTAACATTTCTAAGTAACCTGTGATTAAAAACACAATTGAGAACTTAGAAATCTGCATGGGAATTAAAAAAGACTCTCAACCAAGGAAAAACAAAAAACCAACATGTTAAAAACTTGTAGCACAGAGCTTAAACTAGGCTTAAGAGGAAAATGCATAGCCTTAAGTGTATATTTCAGAAAAAAAGAAAAACAGAAAATCAGTGATTCAAAGACTATCTCAAGAAATTAGTAAAGAACATCAAATTTAAGGCAAAGGAAGAAATAATAAAAATATAAGAAGAAATACAAGAACTATAGGATAGAAAAATATCCATTAAGCCAAATATTGGTTCTTTGAAAAGACTAACAAAATTTACAGATCCCTATGAAGATTGCTCAAGAAAAAAAAAGAAGGAACTACTGATATTAGTGACTTTTTTTAAAAGGTGCAATCATAGAATTCACACAAACATCAAAGGGGCAATGAGAAGATGTTATGACAATAAATTTGACAATTTAGATGAAATAAACAAATCCTTTTATTAAAAAAAATCACAATCTGAAAATATTGACACAAGAAGAATTAGTAAAGTCTTAATTATTTTACCTACTAAAGCTGAACACAGCATTCCCATGAACCAGCAATTCTACTCTAATAGAAATGCCTATCTAGGTGCACGGAAAGATAAGGAATGCTCATAAAGACACTATCTCTATCAGGTAAACACTAGAAGCCACTAAATGTCCATCAATAGTAGGAAAGCAGACCATGTCATGGTACAGTCATGTGATAGAATATTATATCAGTTCAGTCACTCAGTCATGTCTGACTCTTTTCGACCCCATGGACTGCAGCACACTGTTTCCCTGTCCATCACCAACTCCTGGAGCTTACTCAAGCTCATGTCCATCAAGTAGATGATGCCATCCAACCATCTCATCTTCTGGCGTCCTCTTCTCCTCCTGCCTTCAATTTTTCCCAGCATCAGGATCTTTTCCAATGAGTTCGTTCTTCACATGAGGTGGCCAAAGTATTGGAGTTTCAGCTTCAGCATCAGTCCTTCCAATGAATATTCAGGACTGATTTCCTTTAGGATGGACTGGTTGGATCTCCTTGCAGTCCAAGGGACTCTCAAGAGTCTTCTCCAACATCACAGTTCAAAGCATCAATGCTTCAGCATTCAGCTTTATTTTAGCCCAACTCTCACATCCATACATGACTACTGAAAAACCATAGCTTTGACTAGATGGACCTTTGTCAGCAAAGCAATGTCTCTGCTCTTTAATATGCTGTCTAGGTTGGTCATAGCTTTTCTTCCAAGGAGCAAGCGTCTTTTAATTTTATGGCTGCAGTCACCATCTGCAGTGATTTTGGAGCCCAAGAAAATAAGGTCTGTCACTATTTCCATTGTTTCCCCATCTATTTGCCATGAAGTGATTTGACCAGAAAAGCTGACTATGTCATGGTGCAGCCATGCAATAGAATATTATATACAACAATGTAAAAGCTGAACTCCTACCACAGGCAACAACATGGATGAATTTCATAGACACTAATGATGAGTGAAAAATTCCGATACAAAAAATATATATACTATGTTATCCCATTCATATGGCATCAAAGACAGATGCTGATTACTTTGTGGAGGTAAGGACTGGGAGGTTGTACAGGAGACCCTGGGGTGTGGGCAGTGTTCCCTCTATCCTGGTTAGAGTATGCTTGCTATGAAAAATTTATCAGAATTCTTGAGATCATGCACTTCACTTAATGTAAGATGACTTAATTTTTCCAACTTAAAAATAAATACTAAATAAATTTCTGATACAAGTTTGTTCCCAGGCACCTGTTTCTTTCTCATAAACAGTAGATAGCAATACAGTCAAGCTCAGTTCAGTTGCTCAGTTGTGTATAACTCTTTGCAGAGTCTTACAAGGGCTTCCTCAGATGGTGCTAGTGGTAAAGAACCCGCCTGCCAGTAAAGGAGACATAAGAGACGCAGATTCAATCCCTGAGCAGGGAAGATCCCCTGGAGGAGGGCATAGCAAAATCCACTCCAGTATTCTAGCCTAGAGAATTCCACGGACAGAGAACCCTGGCAAGCTACAGTCCATAGGTTCACAAAGAGTCGGACACGACTGAAGACACTTAGCATGCATGCATGCCTACTTTTACAAATAGAACTGGGTATTTTAAGGGTATTTTAAGGTCTTTCAACCTAGGATCAAGCTTTTCTTATACTTTTTTTTTTAATTTTTGTGGGCTTAATTTTTGGACATGCCATGCAGCATGAGGGATCTTACGTCCCTAACCAGGAGTCAAACCCATGCTCTCAACACTGGACCACCAAGGATATCTCTTTTTATTTTTTTGCAGAATGATTTTCCTTCTGTTTGAGAATAAACAATTCTCTGTATTTGATGGATCTACAGCATAAGTATAATTCTGAGAGAGATGTGAATACCAGACCACCTGATCTGCCTCTTGAGAAACCTATATGCTGGTCAGGAAGCAACAGTTAGAACTGNTACTTGACAAAGGTCTAAAACCCCTGAGAGAGAGATGTCTTATCCCTCATGCCCTACCCCTAGCTTTCAGTAGTCTTCTGACTTGTATTTCAGGAAGGCTTCTCATATCTCAGAAGTAAGCGAGTTCAGCAAACTTGTTCTGATGCCATTATTTGGCATTGTACCTCTGTACATTTGGTGAAGGGCCCTAGAAAAGAGTTGGCAAATGGGTGCAGAGAGTCTGTGTCTGGAGCTCCTTGGAATTCTAATCTTTCATGCCAACTCACATGCAACTGTCAAAAGTTAAGCTGGTTTCTCTTTATCTTTTTGCTTATGGTAGATTTTTCCTCTCCTGATGATCTACCAAGAATGAAAGCAACTATGAGTCCCTCCTCTCATAAAAACAGCTTTTGGCTGTCTGGCATTTAGTTAATTTGGCTTCCTTTTCATACTCCGTTCTGATAGATTTGAAAGATTATAATACTGTAGAATATGTGACTTGATGTCACAGTTAGTGTGGGAGTGATATTCCCTTGCAACTTCCTACATCCAACCAGAAATTTTCTTCATCTTTATATTTTCAGCATCTGGACTGGTGCTGATACTTGGTAGCCACTCAAATTTTAACTGAATGTGCAAAAAGAGGAAAGTAGTATTAGACACCACTTTCTAATGTGTAAATGTGCAAATTTTTACTGCATGTGTAAAAAGAGGAAAGTGGTATTAGACACAATTAGACACCAAATTGCTGTGTCACCCAAACACCTAGATGGACAAAGATTAATTAAACTAAACTTCCCCTGAACTTTTGAAGAAGTAACAACACAAATAACAGAACTATTCAAATAACTTTTAGTTATAATGCCATTCCAAGGCAATTTCTACCTGGAACTAATATTATTTATTGTGATTTTATACCATGGATATCTGCTACAATTTTACAGATGAAGAAATATCCATTTAATCTATGAGATATGATTATGATATTAACTGAGAAGGCTAAACTCTAATGTATTTAGATGGAAAATACAGAAATTAAGTTAGAAAATTTTTAATGGATGGTTTGAATTGGCTTATTACTCATGACATTCCCAGGTTTAAAATGAATACAATTATATTACTAGTAAAACCTAATTACTGCCCATGGAAATGCCCTGTGGTTACATTTGGTATTTCCTCCCAATCTCATGACTGACAATGGAAAACTGCAATCCTAAATTTCTCCTGGTTTATATTAAACTGAGAAATTATATTAAATTATCTGTATCATTCACCTTCTAAATACACTCTTTCAAATCATACCACAACCAGAGCACTAAACCTTTCCTTATACAGGATAGATTGATTATTCAAGTTAACTTTGGCAAGGTGGATGCATTCCTGTATTATCTGGATAGCTACTTGGATTTATTGACAGAAGTGAAAGTTAAGAGTCAAAACAGTGTACTATAACTGCACTCATAGCACCCAGTACAGAGGAAAATTAGGGACGGCTCAGCATAACAGATTTTCACCATGAAGACTGAGTATAGCTGACACTTCAGAAGTGACCACAGTCATACATTAAAGCCACAGTCCAGCAATAATGTTTTGATGCAGGACAGACAAGACATTGCTAAGTACTTACTAATTCCTATGATGAGTGAAAGAAGCTGTCTATCTTTTCTGAAGAAAGGTGATATTTAGTAGGAAGAGTGTGTACAATCAGTTGTTTGATTCCTTAAAACACACATGGTATAACATACCCTTAACAGGATACTAGCTTATACATTCTTAGACTTGGTCACCTTAGGAGTGTGTGAACTTCCTACTTGCACCTTATTTTTCTGAGGATGTTTTTTAAAATTTTACTTTATATTGGAGTACAGTTGATTGACAGTGTTGTGTTAGTTTCAGGTGTACAGCAAAGTGATTTGGTTATACATATACAAGCATCCATTCCTTTTCAAATTCTTTTCCCATTTACATAATTACAGAATGTTGGGCAGAGTTCCCTGTACTATACACAGTAACTCTTTGTTGGTTATCTATTTTAAATATAGTAATGTGTACATGTCCATCCCAAACTCCAATTCCTCCTTGTAACCCTCCTTGTAACCAAAACTTTGTTGTTTTTGTTTTGTAAATAAGTTTATTTCTATCATTTTTTTAGATTCCACATATAAGCAATATAATATAATATTTGTCTTTCTCTGCCTGATTTACTTCACTTAGTATGATAATCTCCAGGTCCGTCCATGTTGCTGCAAAGAGCATTAGTTCTTTCTTTTAATAGCTGAGTAATAGTCCATTGTATCAATATAGTTGCTGTACCACATTATATTCCCACCAACAGTGTAGAAGAGTCCCCTTTTCTACACACTCTCTCCAGCATTTATTGTTTATAGCTTTTTTGATGATGGCCATTTGGCTTGGTGTGAGGTGCTATGTCGCTGTAGTTTTAACTTTCATTTCTCTAACAATTAGTGGTGTTGAACATCTTTTCACGTGCTTCTTGGCGTACTGAGGTGCATGCTGCTGCTGCTGCTGCTGCTAAGTCGCCTCAGTCGTGTCCGACTCTGTGCGACCCCATAGATGGCAGCTCATCAGGCTGCCCCGTCCCTGGGATTCTCCAGGCAAGAACACTGGAGTGGGTTGCCATGTGCTTCTCCAATGTAGGAAAGTTCTCCAATATAGGAAAGTGAAAAGGGAAAGTGAAGTCTCTCAGTCGTATCCGGCTCTCAGCATAAGCTGTTCGTAAATTTTGAAGACTAACTCTTTGTTGGTTGTGTAACGGAAAATAAATATTTTCTCCCTTTCTGTGGGTTGTCTTCTCTCTCTCTTTCCTTTTTTTTTTTTTTTTGGTTTCCTTTACTGTGCAAAAAAACTTTTACGTCCCATTCGTTTACTTTTGTTTTTACTTTCATTACTGTGAGAGATTGAGAGATGAGTCCAAAAAGACATTGCTATGAATTATGTCAAACAGTGTCCTGCTTATGTTTTCCTCTAAGAGTTTTAGAGTATCCAATCTTACAAATAGGTCTTTATTCCATTTTGAGTTTATTTTTATGTGTGGTATTAAAGCATGTTCTAACTTCATGTTCTGACATATAGCTGTCCAGTTATCCCAGAACCATATATTAAAAAGATTGTCTTTCAACAATTGTGTAATCTTCCCTCCTTTGATGTAGACTAATTGACCATAGGTGTGGGTTCATTTATGGGCTTTCTAATGTATTACATTGATCTATGTTTCTGTTGGTTTTTTCCTGCCAGTACAAGACTGTTTTGACTGTTGTAACTTTGTAGTATAGTCTGAAATCAGAGAGCCCTTTCCTCCAACTGTTTTTCATCTCTCAAGATTGCTTTGGCTATTAGGGGTCTTTTGTGTCTCCATACAAACTCTTAAGATTTTTTTGTTATAGTTCTATGAAAAATGCCACTGGTGATTTGTTAAGGATTGTACAGAAGCTGTGGGTTGCCTTGGGTACTATAGTCATTTTAACAATATTGATTCTGCCAATCCAAGAACATGGTATATCTTTCCACCTGTTTGTGTTGTCCATGATTTCTTTCATCAGCATCTTACAGGTTTCAGAGTACAATTCTTTTGTCTCCTTAGGAAGCTTTATTTATATGTATTTTTTTCTTTCTGAGTGATGGTAAGTGGGATTGTTTCCTTAATTTCTCTTTCTGATCTTCCATTGTTAATATATGGAAATATAACATATTTCTGTATATTAATTTTGTTTCCCATCATTTTGTTGAATTCATTGATGAGCTCTAGGAGCTCTAGTAATTTTCTGGTAGCATCTTTAAAATTTTCTATGTAGTATCATGTCATCTACAAACAGTGATAGTTTTACTTTCTTTCCAATCTTTATTCCTTTTATTTCTCTTTCTTCTATGACTGCTATAGCTAGGACTTCCAAAACTTTGTTGAACAAAAGTGGCAACAGTGGACATCCTTGCCTTGTTCCTGATCTTAAAGGAAATGCTTTCTACTTTTCAGTGTTGAATATGATGTTAGCTATAGGTTTATCATATGTGGCCCTTATTATGATGAAGTATTTTCCTTCTGTGCCCACTTTCTCGAGAGTCTTTATCATAGGTGGATGTTGAATTTCATCAAAATCTTTTTCTGGATCTATTGAGATGATCATATGGTTTTTATTCTTCACCTTACTGATGTGGCGAATCATACTGATTGATTTACAGATATTGAAAAATCCATGCATCCCTGTAAGAAATCCCATTTGATCACTGTGTATGATTCTTTTAATGTATTGTTGAATTCAGTTTGCTAGTATTTTGTTGAGGACTTTTGCAACTATGTTGATCAGTAACACTGGCCTGTAATTTTCTGTTTTTGTGGTATCTTTGCTTTTGGTATCAAGGTAATGGTGGCCTCATAGAATTAGTTTGGGAGAATTCTTTCCTCTGCAATTTTTTGAAATAGTTTCAGAAGGTAGATGTTAACTCTTCTCTAAATGCTGGATAGAATTCACCTGTGAGTCCACTTGGTCCTGGACTTCTGTTTGTTGGAAGATTTTTAATCACAGTTTCAGTGCCTAATTAGCCTGTTCATATTTTCCATTTATTCATAGTTCAGTCTTATGAGATTGTACATTTGTAAAAATGTGTCCATTTTTTCTATGTTTCCATATTTTGGAATATAGTTACCTGTAGTAGTCTTTTATGATTTTTTGTATTTCTGTGGTGTGCACTGTAACTTCTTTTTCATTTTTAATTTTATTGAGTTGAACCTTCTCCCTATTTTTCTGGACGAGTCTGGTTAAAGGTTTCTCAACTTTCAGTTTCCTTAATCTTTTCTATTGTTTGCTTCCTATTTTGTTTATTTCTGCTCTGATCTTCATCATCCTTTTCCTTTTGCTAACTTTAGGCTTTGTTTGTTCTTCTTTCTCTATTTGCTTTAGGTGTAAAGTTAGGTTGTTTATTTTTGATTATATTGCTACAAACTTCCATCTTAAAATTGCCTATCCTGCATCCTGTAAGTTTTGGATCATTGTGTTGTCTGATGGGTGGGGCTACTGGTGGCCTCTGGGAAGGTTCATGCCAAAGAGTACTCACAGAAGGCCAACGTTTTTGTCCCCACACTGAGCCAAACCAGCCCCCATTTCTGCAGGAAACTCTTCAATACAAGCAGGTATGTCTAACCTAGTCTCTTTGGGATCACTGCTTTTTCCCCCCATGTCTTGGTACACATGGGTCCATATGTACACCTCCCAAGGGTTGAGTTTCTGCTTCCTCCAGTCCTGTGTAATTCCTGCCATCAAACCCCACTTAGATTCAAAGCCAGATTCTCTGGGTGCTCCTCCTCTTATTGCCAGACCCCTAGGCTGGGAAGCCTAACATAAGGCTCAGAACTTTCACACCAGTGGGAAAACTCCTGCTGTATAATTATTTTGTAGTTTGTGAGTCACCCAACTGGCAGGTATGGGATTTGATTTTATCATGATTGTGCCTCTCCTGTCATCTCAACGTGACTTCTTCCTTGTTTTTGTATGTAGGGTATCTTTTTGGTAAGTTCCAGAGTTTTGTCCATGATTGTTCAGCAGTGAGCTGTGATTTTGGTGTTCTCATATGAAATGCATGTCCTTCTACTCCGCCATCTTGAATTTTGTGTCACTCTATTTGCATCTTATAGGAGCTTAAGATATTTTTAAAATCTTCTGTGGTAGGAAATGTTGGCCACAGCTGAGGGCACCTTTCTCTCTCTTGTAGCAATTAAGATTAGCTAGTAGGTCTTTATTAATGGCCTGAATAGAAAAACAGAATTAAGAGCAGGCAAAGTATTCATCTATAAAAGCTTTCCAGGGACCTCCTTTCAGTGATCTCATAGAGCCCTACTTGAGCACAACAGGGAAAGAATCAAGCTTGCATGCTTTAAACTAGTCAGAGTCCAACCACTGCCATTCCAGATGGCATTTTAGCTACTTCTCCCTTGCTCTTTTCACTCAGTTCTGTCACTTGTATACACATTTCTCAAAAAGTTATAGTAGGAAACAAACCAAGTTAGTAAAAGAAAGACCTGGCCTCCTCGATGGCTCAGCAAGTACAGAATCTACCTGCCGATGCAGGCGACACAGGAGACACAGTTTTGAACCCTGGGTCAGAAAGATCCCCTGGGGGAGGAAATGGCAACCTGCTCCGGTAGTCTTGCCTGAAAAATCCCATGGACAGCAAACGCTGGTGGGCTACAGTCCCTGGGGCCGCAAAGAGTTGGACATGACTAAAGTGACTGAGCACACAAAAGAAAAACCTACTTGTTTATTAGAAGTACCAGTCATTCAAATGGAGACTTAGTTATTTGAAGATTTTAATGAATCTAGAAAGGTGCCTTACATGGGCTTGTGTGGGTTAAATCAACACCAAAATGATCCATGCTGATGGCTGACAAATAATCATGTGATCGTATGGGAAACACTGAGATGATCCAGTTATTTTACTACCCCACCCTATTTAAGGGGGGCTTCTCAGGTGGCACTAGTGGTAAAGAACCAACCTGCCAATGCAGCAGACAGAAGAGATGTGGGTTCCATCTCTGGGTCAGGAAGATCCCTTGGAGCTTTTCAGTTATAACTCTTGTGTCAATAGTGTAATCACAAGGGTTACAGTGAAATCTGTCCTACAGAACTTGGAAATGAAGTTAAGAGACATTAAGATCAGCTGAAAATGGATCAGAACACAGAATGCTCTAGGGACCTCAAAAATATTCTATAAACAGTTCAGACTAAAAACAATTAACTTAGGACAACTCCTGTCATTAGTATACTTAGCTCCTGATAAAGCTTAAAAGGTTAATATTATTCTACTGACAGGCACAGATATATCTTTCTGATCAAAAAGGAAAAATACAAGTCTTACAGCAGAGTGAAAAATGGCTTGGAAGTGCTAATTTTATTTCCAATTCTCAATTCACTGTTTCATTTGGCTAAATGGGTTTCAGGAGCAATGCTGACAACCTGGTAAAATTTTCAATTCAAGCAATAATATGAATCATCTTAAGGATCCTATTCTGTTGCTTCATTTTAGTTTAGTGAATATTCAGACAAGCAGTGTTTGTGGAGCATCTTCTCTGGTTCTGAAGAAAAACAAACGAATTGTAATGGTCCATTTCTCCCAGGGACCACAATGTGCTACCTGACCTATGAATGCTAAGTCACTTCAGTCGTGTCCGACTCTGTGCAACCCCATAGAGGGCAGCCCACCAGGCTCCCCCATCCCTGGGATTCTCTAGGCAATAACACTGAAGTGGGTTGCCATTTGTTTCTCCAATGCATGAAAGTGAAAAGTGAAAGTGAAGTCGCTCAGTCGTATCCAACTCTTAGCGACCCCATGGACCTCAGCCTACCAGGCTCCTCCATCCATAGGATTTTCCAGGCAAGAGTATTGGAGTGGGGTGCCATTGCCTTCTGTGTACCTAGGAATATCACTTTATAATGGAAATCAGTGGCTAAACTGAAGGGTGACTCTAACAGAATTTTCAGGCTTTGGTAGAGAACAAATTTTGAATAAACAAATTCATTTCTTTTTGTTTCAGTTCTTTTTCTTAATAGTATGGGCACAGAGAAAAAAAGAAGAGACAAAGTTAACAGTATCCCTCTTACCTCTGCTGACAATCTCTACTATTAGTTTCTAAAAATATATCTTAAAATAATACAGAGTAGCATGTCACTGGATTTTTTGTTTAAAGTATATCTTTGAAAGTCTTTCCAAATTATTACTCTTGGAGGTGTTATATTCTTTTAATAGCTATATGATCTCCCAATGCATGTATATACTATAACTTAATATTATAATTCATTTAAATAGATCTTTAATGATTGCATTTACATATTGCTTTGATTCTTTTGCTGTTAAAAGCATTGCTGCAATTGGGGGGAGGTGGGTAAAGAACAATAGAGAGTATTGCTCCAATGGCTTCTATTTCTGCTGTACATAATTTGTTAAATGTCTAAAATTGGGCCCAGTTTTTTTTATCATATTATACCCAAATCATTTTTTCTAATTTTGAGAACTAGTAAAGTTACTAGAATATACANTTTGCAAAAGTATACTGTGAAGTGACTCAAAATTTGCTGACAGATTTTACATACAATAATTTCAGAAATGCATGTTCAAGTGGGTTGAATAAACCCATATTTCTTGTACTGTGCCCTTAAATTATTCCCTCTGGTAAGAAAAATGTTCTAAAATTGATTGTGGTGAGGCTTGCCCCTCTCTGTATATTTACTAAAATCGCACGTTTAACATGGGTAAATGTTTTGGTCTGTAAATTATAAGTCAATAAAAGTGTTTGGGAAAAAAAGACAAAAAATAAAATCAAATGAACATTTAATTATTTTCTGTATTTCCCCGATCTTGTCACAGAAATGCTGAGTGTTGAAAAGGGAAATGGTGACAAATGCACAAAAGCAAGATGCTGGCATGGGGAAATGACGATCAAAGAGTCCTAGTGGACCACAGACTGAACGATGAACACCAGTTAGCAGCGCAATGTTATTTTTAAGGAACCAAGACTATTGAGAAACGTTCTAGAAGTAGCACCTCTCTTGCCTTAACACAGAGTTGTAGCAGGAGAACAGACCCTGGGGACTCCCCAATCCAGCACTTTCTAACTTACCACCCCTGCTACTTCCTCTTATATTCATTAATTACCACTTTGTTCAGTCCTTGTGGTAACTAATAAAGGTTAGTAGCCACAGACCTGTGGACTTTGACCTCCCCAAGGGCAAGAATTGTGTTGCATTTTCCTTGTACCCAGAATCAGTGAAAACCCCTATGACTAGCAGAAAATAAGTGCATAGTAAGGGCAGTTACTGTCATTAGCTGAGTACCTGGCATAAACAAGGTGTTCAAATGATAGTTTCCTTCCTTTCTAGACTCTCAGGTGCTCAATCAATTCTGACCTTATAACATAGGCTTGGTGAAGGCTGCCATGGCACTGCTGTATGAACCATCCAGAAACCACCTGCCAGGAAGGTGAACCAGGTCCTAGCAATTGAACAGGCACTGAATCCAACAGACCCAAGGCCCTTCCCCTCCACTCCTACCATCCAGCCACTGCTCAGCATCACAGTCAGATCATAGCCTCCACTCCCAGCCTAGCACCTCCTGTGCCCTGTGGACTCTGTTGTTGGCAACTACATCCTGGTGTCACCAGTGATCACTGCCTCCCCACCGCACCCCGCCAACATGTGCTCCAGACTTCTCTCCAGCCAGGCTGTGCTCAACCCACATCCAGCTCTGCTCTGACCCAGAGCCCAGCCCAGACAATTCTGACATACTGTGGTTCCAAACAGTCAAGATAGAACACACTGGAAGGATGACCAGAGAAAGACATGATGTGTTCATTGTCATGCTCATGGTCCCACTGCAGCGGTGAATGGGAGAGCAAAGACTGAAACCCAGGGCCCTTGACTTTGGGCCCAGTCTCTGCCATGAGTTGGTCATGTGACCTTGAGCACAGCTCTGAGCCTCAGGGTTGCCATCTGTAAAATGGGGTACTGGCTTGTCTCTTGCTCAGCTTTACAGATGCTGGAAACAATGTTCCAGCACAGAGGGTCTGGGCAGGAGACTCCTCCACTGCCCACCTCAGTAGGGCCTGAACTCCAGTCTCTGGGGATGTGGGCATCAACTGGATGCTACCACTTTTATATCTGCCCTGGGACCTAAATGCCACCGTCATCATGGGGCTCCTGTTGCCTCACTGAATTGCTAGGTTTTTAGCCTGCATTTCTGGGATCTTTTTATACATCCTGCCTGACAACTCTGTTACTTTGGGTTAAAAACAAACTTATATGGCTGTGTAACCTTTGGTCTACAAAGATTGTCAGATCTGAACTCAGAAAATAACACTGCTCCAAACTCCTGTTGCTGAGAAGGTGCAAGGTGACAAAATCCAGGTGGGGCAAAAGCTGTGAGCTGAGGATGCTAAGTATGATCGCAGGGGGAGGCCACTTAAATTTCATAGGTAGCCAGAAATGTCTGACTCGTATGACAATTTAGAAAAAAACAAGCTGCAATAATGTCACCACTAAATTAACACCATTAAAGAAAAGCGACTATTAGTGCTTAGAATCATGGGCTCTAAGAATAATAATAAACATGAGCAGTACAGCATCAGAGTGGTGACAGTCCCAGTTCTTAAGAGTCAGAACCCAGTTTGATCCCAGCCTCACCATTTTTCCTGGTGGTGTGCTGTGTTTCATAATTGTTCCATGGCTCCAATTCTCCGCTTGTTAAATGGAAATAATGCCCAACTCAAGACAGTGAGGGATCAAATTAAACGAGGCAATATATAAAGGCCTTGTAGTAGACAGAATAACAACCCTCCCAAAGATGTCATCACTTAGTCCTCAAAGCCTGTGAATATACCTTACATGGCAAAAGGAACTTTGCAGGTGTGATAAAACTAAGGACCTTGCGATGGGGAGATGAATCTAGATGGTCGAACCCAGTGTAATCACAAAAGTCCTTCTGAGAGGGAAGTCATGGGATCAGGGGCAGAGGAGATGTGATAACAGAAGCAGAGAGAAAGAGAGAAGATAGACTTAAGATGTTACATCGCCAAACTGGAAGACAGAGGTAGGGACCTAAAGCCAAGGAATGCAGGCAGCCTCTTGAAACTGAAAAAGGATATTCTGCTAGAGCTTCCAGAAGGAATATAGGCCTGAAGACCCCTTGGTTTTACATTTCTGGGCCCCAGAACAGTAAGAAAATAACTTTGTATTGAGTTATGTCACTAATTTTATAGTAATTTGTGTTGTTGTTCAGTCATAAAGTCATGTATGACTCTTTGTGATCCCACGAACTGTAGCACGCCAGGCTTCCCTGTCCTTCATTATCTCTTAGAGTTTGCTCAAACTCATGTCCATTGAGTCAGTGATGCCATTCAACCATCTCATCCTCTGTCACCCCTTTCTCCTCTTGCCCTCAGTCTTTCCCAGCATCAGGGTCTTTTCCAACGAGTCGGTTCTTCACATCATGTGGCCAAAGTATTGGAGCTGCAGAAACAGTCTTTCCAATGAATATTCAGGGTTGACTTCCTTTAGTATTGCCTGGTTTGATCTTCTTGCTGCCCAAGGGACTCTCAAGAGTCTCCTCCAACACCACAGTTCAAAACCATCAATCCTTCAGTGCTCAGGCTTCTTTACGGTCCAACTCTCACATCTGTACATGACTACTGGAAAAACCATATCTTTGACTATTGGGACCTTTGTCAGCAAAGTGATGTCTCTGCTTTTTAATATGCTGTCTAGGTTTTCCATAGCTCTTCTTCTAAGTAATTAGTGACAGCAGCCAAAAAGCTAATATAGGACTCTGGAGTTTTAACACTTTAACACTATGGCTGGCACCTGTTATCACTAAATGACGCCCATCATATAGCTACTAATACTTGGAGAGACTGTAGTGGTTTCTTTGTGGCCAAATACCCATTCAGATGTCTTCACCTTTTTCTTGAAGTCCCAATGAGGGATCTTCTCTCTCCACTTGGTCATGTCAATTGACAGTGATCTCTAAGCAGCCTATCATCTTGGGAAGCTCTGAAATGCCTGAAGAAAGTTCATTCTTATGTAAACCTGAAATCTTCCCATCTGGCCCTTTGAAATCTGCCTGGGTCCCTCTCCTCCTGAGATGCCTTCAGACAACTGCATATAGGTCTTGGCTAACCCCAAGGCTTCACAGCTAACCTCAGAATTCATACAAGGCTTTGGGCAACTGAACAACATCTTTGACGTCCTATTCCTACATTTTTCTCTCAGAGCACAGCTACTGCCTCTTAGCCCTGGGTTTGTACAGGGGCAGGCGGAGGAGGGGCACTGTTTGAACCCACCTGCTCAATCCTATTGTTTGTCTGTTTCATTTCACATCATTACATTTAGATTAATATTTGAGCCTTTTCTTTGGGCCTTGTTATGCCAATAAATGTACTCTCTACACATCATCTCAAGATTTCAGGATTAACTAAGTCATTTATGTCTGCCTTATTAATAAAAATATCAGATGGAACTATGACTGTGGCCTTTCACTAGAAATGTACTTTCATGCTGACAGTGATTAGCATCTTTGGGTATGTATTACCCAAATACTAGTCTGCAGTTGAAATTACTTTATCTTGCACACAAATTTATCATGAGATTCCTTGACAAATACCAACCTGAGGTATGCTTTGCTTCTACACAGCTAACACAATTCCCTGACATAATAATCTAGCAAGCCTATCACAAAACTGGGAATACAGTTTCCTTGTTGTGGCTTGCTCTTAAAAGAAGCCACACAGGCTTCTAGAGAATTCTCCATTTTTCATATGCTCACAAATCAGCCTTCAATAATCAACTTCATGAGGGTGAACAGGATATCCTCATTTTTGTAGACCAGAATCTTTTCCCCTCTTTATTAATAAAAACTATATTTTCCCATCTCTTGTGTTCCATTTTCTTTCCCACTCTCCATGCTCCTTAAAGATTATCAGCAGAGACTCTACAGCTCTGGTGGTAAGTTCTCTCTACTCCCTGGAGTGTAATTTGTCCTGGCCAAGAGACTTGAGCTCATTTACAGCAGGTTGGTGCTTGTTATAATCTCTTTATTCATCTTGAACTTCAATTTTCTCTTACCAGTTTTCCTTTTCTTTTTAGTAAGTAGATTGTTCTCTGTGGCAAAGAAAAAGGAGGTAAAATTCTGCTTTCTTGCTGTCATTCTAAAATGCAACAGCATCACATTACTAAGTCTACTCTAAACCCATGAGTGACTGGTTCCCCTTCGACTCCAGCAATGCTTCTCAAACTCTTCTAAGGTGCTTGTTAAAAATGCAGATTCTCCAGAGAATTCACCTCTCAGAGGCTCAGTGGATGCTATATTAGTTAGGGTAACACTAGTCACAAAAACAAACAAACCAAAATTAACAAAACAGCTCAAATATAATAGAATTTTATTTCCAGTTTCTTGAAGTCCCAAAATGGGTGTTCCAGATCAGTGAATGGCCCCCTCCGAACCATAAGTTAGAGAGCCAGAGCTTCCTGGGTTTTGTTTCACTGCCATCAGTAACTTGCAGCTTCCAAGATCTCCGTGTTTGCCTGCATCAACATGGAGAGAGGGAGAAGGGCATGCAAAGTACAAGGGCAGATTTTAATGGGTCAGGTCTGGAAATGGCATGTATTATTTCCATGCATATTTCATTAACATGAGTGCATCTAACTAAAAAGGAAACTAGGCAATATAGCCTAATTGCAAAGGAGGCTGGGAGATACAGTCCAACTGCAGGGGTGCTGGGAGATGTAGTCCAGCCCAGGAAAAAAGTTAAAAGGTTATGGTGTGCAATCTGCTGATGTGGATGCTGTTATTATTGTTCAGTCTATAAGTCATGTCTGATTCTTTGCTACCCCATGAACAGCAGTATGCCAGACTTCCCTGTCCTTCAGTATCTCTGGGAGTTTGCTCAAACTGGCATCCATTGAGTCCTCTAAGTCCATGGTGATGTCATCCAACTATCTCATGCTGTGTCATCGCGTTCTCCTGCATTCAAATTTCCCAGCATGGAGGTCTTTTCCAATGAGTCAGTTCTTCACATCAGGTAGCCAAAGTATTAGCTTCAGCATCAGTCTTTCCAATGAATATTCAGGGTTGATTTCCTTTAGGACTGACTGGTTTCACTGATCTCTTTGCAGCCCAAGGGACTCTCAAGAGTCTTCTCCAACACCACAATTTGAAGGCATCAATTCTTCAGCACACTCAACCTTCTTTTTGGTCCAGCTCTCACATCCATACATGACTACTTGAAAAACCACAGCTTTGACTATATAGACCTTTGTTGGTAAAGTGATGTCTCTGCTTTTTCAGACACTATCTAGATGTGTCATACCTTTTCTTCCAAAGAGCAGGTATCTTTTAATTTCATGGCTGTAGTCACTCTTGACAGTGATTTTAGAGCCCAAGAAAATAAAATCTGCCACTGCTTTCACTTTTTCCCCATCTATTTGCCATGAAGCAATGGGACCAGATGCCATGATCTTAATGTTTTGAATGATGAGTTTTAAACCACCTTTTTCACTCTCCTCTTTCACCTTCATCAAGACACTCTTTAGTTCCTCTTCAACTTCTGCCATTAGGGTGGTATCATCTGTATATCTGAGGCTGCTGATATTTCTCCCAGCAATCTTGATTCCAGCTGGTGTTTCATCCAGCCCAGCATTTCGCATGATGTACTATGCATATAAATTAAATAAGAAAGATGATAGTATACACCTTGTCATACTCCTTTCCCAATTTTGAACCAGTCCATTGTTCCATGTCCTGTTCTAACTGTTGCTTCTTGACCTGCATACAGGTTTCCCAGGAGACAGGTAAGGTGGTCAGGTATTCCCAGCCACNAATAAGAAAGATGATAGTATACACCTTGTCATACTCCTTTCCCAATTTTGAACCAGTCCATTGTTCCATGTCCTGTTCTAACTGTTGCTTCTTGACCTGCATACAGGTTTCCCAGGAGACAGGTAAGGTGGTCAGGTATTCCCAGCCACATCTCTGTAAGAATTTTCCACAGCTTGTTGTGATTCCCAGAGTCAAAGGGTTTAGTCAATGAATCAAAAGTAGATGTTTTCCTGGAATTCGTTTGTTTTTTCTATGATCCAACAAAAGTTGATAAATTTGATTTCTGGTTTCTCTCCCTTTTCTACACCCATCTTGTATATCTGAAAGTTCTCAGTTCACATACTGCTGAAGCCTAGCCTGAAAGACTTTGAGGATAACCTTACTAGCATGCAAAATCAGCACAACTGTACAGTAGTGTGAACATTTTTTGGTGTTGCCTGTCTTTGGGACTGGAATGAAAATTGACCTTTTCCAGTCATGAGGCCACTGCTGAGTTTTCCAATGTTGGTGTATTGAGTGCAGCACTTTAACAGCATCATCTTTTAGTATTTGAAATAGCTCAGCTAGAATTCCATCACCTCCACTAGCTTTGTTCATANAAATTGACCTTTTCCAGTCATGAGGCCACTGCTGAGTTTTCCAATGTTGGTGTATTGAGTGCAGCACTTTAACAGCATCATCTTTTAGTATTTGAAATAGCTCAGCTAGAATTCCATCACCTCCACTAGCTTTGTTCATAGCAATCCTTCCTAAAGCCCACTTGACTTCACACTCCAGGATGTCTGCCTCTAAGTGAGTGGCCACTTAGAGGTTATCCAAGACCTTTTTTGTGCATTTCTTCTATGTATTCTTGCCACCTCTTCTTAATCTCTTCTGCTTGTTAGGTCCTCACCATTTCTGTCCTTTATCATGTCCATCTTTGCATGAAATGTTCCCTTAATATTTCTAATTTTCCTGACCAGATCTCTAGTCTAGCATTCTAATGCTAAGTTCTGGTTATTTCTAATAAAATTTTACCTCAGCCAAAACTCTGGCTAATTTTGAAATTGACCTGAAACTACACGAAAATTATCAAGGGTTTAGAGTTAAGCTAGAAGATACACACCTGTTGCTTTCTAGGAAAATTTACAGCAACCTAAATGAAATGTGAACAATTTCCAACCCTTTTCCTGAATGGGCAATAAGTAAACCTATNAAGGGTTTAGAGTTAAGCTAGAAGATACACACCTGTTGCTTTCTAGGAAAATTTACAGCAACCTAAATGAAATGTGAACAATTTCCAACCCTTTTCCTGAATGGGCAATAAGTAAACCTATAAAGAACTGAAAAATTTTAATGAAATCATCTGGTAAACATTTCTTAAAGGTTTAGACATAGTGAAAAATGTTAACATAAAAACCTGCAGTGTTACACTTGTTGAGGATTAGCATTTGTCTGCAAAGTCTAAAGGAGAAATCTTTTATCTCAATAATACTACATTCTTCCATTTGTAATAGCCTCTGATTTTTTAAACAGTTTCTATTTGAGACATCTTTAATGACCTGATACAAATGCGCCTTTCTTTATACAATCAGGTAACCTGGCACATTTGCCCTGCTTTCCCTTAGAGATCCTATCTGTAGAACCCATTCATCTTCTGTGCTTAATGCCTCTAACCCAGCTCTTCCCTTTGGGTTCTGTCTGTTCTATTTCATTCCTAAATGTCTCCTTTTGCCCCATGTTTTAACCTGTAAATTGCTTGAGACATCTTGAAAGCAGACAGGTCACAAGCCTTAAATAAATAAAAATAAATTAATGTGTTTCTGCCCAGTTGTATATGAACGGAATGTCTAATAAATCAGCCACAGATTAAATATCAAAGGGAAAAGCTTCACTTATGGGCAGTTTATGCATCCTTTTATAATGTAAACTTTCAAATCCTTCTGTTTTATCATTTTGAATTTTCATATATCATATTTTCTTATAGTAAGAAATGGACCAGATGGTGACTTTTATCGCAGACTCAGGAAATTATTAAGACCCTTAGTAAACATTTAGTAAGTACCCTGAGTTCAGGCCCTACTGCTTTCTCTTCCTTCTTGCCTCTGATTCCGTGGGGACAGGGTCCCTGGGGCCAGTGTGTTGACAGTCGTGTTTCCCCAGAGCATGACCTCACAAATTCTTCCTCCCAGACCCACTGCACAGAAAGTGCATGCAGTTGCACAAATTCAAGTAGGGATAAGCAATGAAGATGAAATACAGGGATATATATTCCAAAGGACCCAAAATAGCTGAAGTAACTAGATACTTCACCTGCAAACTGAGATTTATCTCAGAATCTGAGAGTGCCTGAAGCTCGATTCTCAACAACTCTGTCTTTGGGGAGAAGAGTGAACTTGTTCTCTTGGAGGAGGGGCTGCCTTTTGCTTGTGAACATGACAAGTAGCCTCAATTTGGGGACTTGAAATAAATGGGCTTCCCTGGTTGCTCAGATGGTAAGGAATCTGCCTGCAATGCAGGAGACCCAGGTTGGATCCCTGGGTCAGAAAGATCCCCTGGAACAACTCACTCCAGTGTTCTTGCCTGGAAAATCCCATGGACAGAGGATTCTGGTGGGCTACAGTCCATGGGTCGCAGAGCATTGGACACGACTCAGCGACTAACACACACATGGAAATAAATCATAACTCCTGAGACAGAGTCTTGGACCTGGCTGTCTTCATGAAACAGCTGATGAAAATGAGATTTGTGGCCAACGGCTCGGCATGGTGGCCCCTCTGCCTCCCACTGTGTTCCACCCCCGCCCGCCACTGCCCATGTGGACTGCCACACTCTCAGGCAGCCTGAGTCCAGGGAGAAGGCAGAGAGCACAAGGGTCTCTGTCGTAGGGACAGAGTGGCCAGTCATCTGCCTTGGATGGTCTTGTTCCACTTCCGGTCCAATATAGGGCTTCGAAATGACCACATTCGTGACATGGTTTTGGCCCCAAGTCCTACTGAAATCTCAGACAGAGAGGAAAGACACTGGCACCGGTGGATTCTGGAGTCAAACAGGGAACTGGCAGGACTGTAACCTCTTTATTCTTAAAAACAGCTTAAAAAATATGTATGCAAAGAACTACGAGGATTCAGTCTTCTCTCAAAAGTCTCTTCAATTTTCCCTTTCATGAAAGCCTGCTTCCGTGATCGAAAGACTACTCTAACACTCCAATAAAATGTTCCTTACAACTATCCTCCGAATCATTTGGGTCTTCTTTTTACACCGTCTCATAGAAAAGCATCAGGCCCTTCTTAAACACCAAAGAAGTAAAATGAAATTTTGGTCAATGTGAACAATTCAGCACCCAATAAATATGTATTGAGCAACTAGGAAACCCACTCCTTTGACCACCGTGTTTGAAGAATCGCTTTATCAGCAGGGAAAGAAGAATCTGCTCTCTTAAAAGGCCCAAGCAGTGTTTCCTGTCAGTTTGGGAGTCAGAACCATCCAGGAAAATTGCTACTGGCTCTGTCTAATTAGCACTCCTGCCACCTGCAAACAACTGGTACTAAAAAAAGGTGCTGAATTCCTGCCATTGAAAATGCCAAAAAAGACACCACCACTTTCACTCTGAATCTTAGAATCTAATAGTTCACTGATTTGGGCAAAGAAAGAAAATACATTTTCATTTTCATCCAAAGGAAATGACTGTTAACAATAAGTCATGTCCCAGAAACCAGCACACCTGGATGAGTTCCCCAATCCAAGGATCCAGCATACTCTGTCCTCCTGGCCCAAGGCTCCTCTGCTTCCCATGGAAACCTCCTCCCTCCTCAGGTCCAGTCTGAGACCTGTCTCCTCCAGGAAGCCCTCCTGACCAGCCCAGCTCTTACAGATCGTCCCCTGGACTCCACAACACTTGGAGTCTTTTCCCCACATCTGAGCATTAAGTTATGTTTCTTGATAACAATTGTTTTTACCTCAGCCTCTGTCAAGAGCACAAACCAAGTACAGTAGTCCCACCTTATCTGCAGGGAATACCTCCCAAGACCTCCAGTGGATGCATGAAGCAGGGGATAGTACCAGACCCTACAGGCATTGTGTCTTTTCCTGTACTAACAGGCAGGTGGTGGATATGCTGGACAAAGAGCTGATTCACATCATGGGCTTCCCTGATAGCTCAGATGGTAGAGAATCTGCCTGCAATGCAAGAGACCTGGGTTTAATCCCTGGGTCGGGAAGATCCCCTGGAGAAGGGACTGGCTACCCACTCCAGTATTCTTGCCAAGAGAATTCCATGGACAGGAAGGCTAGTCTTCCTATAGTCTTCCTCTGAAGTCGCAAAGAGTTGGAAAGGACTGAACAATTAACACTTTCACTTTCAACGGGCAGGTGGTGGATACATAGGACAAAGAGGTGATTCACATCCTGGGCAGGATAGCATGAGATTTCATCACGCTACTCAGAATGGCAATTGAAAATCTATGAATTGTTTGTTTCTGGAATTTTCCATTTAATATTTTCAGACAGAGGTTGACCACAAGTAACTGAAACTGCAGATAAGGGTGGGGTGTTGGGGGGGGGGAATCCTATATTGTATTTGGATGCCTCTACCCCTTTTCAGAAACAGGCAGGGTGAAGCTGAGCAGAGTGTGAGGCACCTTGCACCTTCCCTGTATTCCTGAGAGCACCCACCAAAACACTGGGCAGGAGGCCCTCCGCAGACTGCTGATTGCGGGACTAGCATGTGTCTTCACCACAGAGCAGGGTGGCCACAGAGAAAA
>SJYV01045960.1:4006405-4111361 GCA_006410875.1 Neotragus pygmaeus | reverse complement strand
AGAGCTGTGAGAGGTTTATTGGAACAAAGACCAGTAGAGCCCTGGAGAATGACTTCTGCTAACTGCAGCTCCTCATATCCAGGAAGCAAAGAGGTAAAACCTTTTTTATTTTTCAAGTAGATAGATGAGAATTGAGTTAGTCCCTTTAAGAGTAGAAAATTTATCTTCCTTATGAGCTCTTACCAAAGGAACCTTTCAATCTGGCCCATGTTTTCTAGGAATAAACATGTTGGAAGTGTGGATGTTGGTGTGGACTGAGTGTCACAGTTGTTATCAACACCTGTCAGTCTAAGTGAGGCATATCATTAGTCTATTCAGATCTTGCCTGTTTCAATATTCATGCATTTCCATGGTGATCCATTCCATTTTTGTTTACTTAATCAACCTTATAAATCTTTGGCATCAATTTCAGTTGTACCATATTTTTTTCTTTTATTTATCAATTGATTTGGCTGCAAATCATTCCCATTTTAAAATGTTTCTTTTTTTTCCCCCCTCTTCTGCTAGTTCCCAAAAGTTTACACTATTGCTGATTGCATACAGATAAAATAACACTACTGATGCTAATGTAGTTTTTTGCATCTCATTTGATATGTGTATATGCATGGGTTTTTTCTTCTTTTTTCTTCCAACAGGGTTACCTTAAAGCTTTCTCACTTGATGGCCTGGAGATGTCAATCCAACCCACCAGAATTGACTAAAGTTTTCCCTCCCTTCTTCTTTCCTTCCCTCCTTCCTTCTTTCCTTTCTACCTTTCTTCCCCTCCTATCCTATTATGGTTCAGGGATTCTTTATGTCTTTAGTTATATCTAGCTCAAACAGACTTTCGGACTTTGTATATTAGAACAAGCCCGTCGTCCTAGGATCTTGTCTCATTCAGTAGTAGCCAAAGACAAGGTTCTGGAGCATCAGATTATTTTTCCAAATGCAGTATATGTTTACTCACAGCGTATAGTATCTCTGGGATCACGTAACATTGTAAGTTCACTGCACAGGCAGCTTTGCTTAAATGCAAGTGATGATTTTTTGCTCACCCGCTTTCAACTTTGCTTTCTAATGATGCAGTCCCATGCTAATCACACCCTGTATATTTCAGAAATATCAAGGCAAGCATTAGCACACCACTGACTTATTAGGATCAGGAAAAATAATTGGAGAACTTAAGTTCAAAGTCAGATGGAGAAACGGAATTATAACCAATCTTGTGATTCTATAATCGGTCAACTAAGTGCTTACTTGTGGGGTAGGGGCAGGAATAAACACCATGAATAAGAAATCCAGCCTTTGGTTGCAGTGGGTGAGGCTAAACCAAGGCAGAAACTGTGTAGGTTTTACTAGAGAATAAGAGATCTGTTTGCGGGGAATTCCNTAATCGGTCAACTAAGTGCTTACTTGTGGGGTAGGGGCAGGAATAAACACCATGAATAAGAAATCCAGCCTTTGGTTGCAGTGGGTGAGGCTAAACCAAGGCAGAAACTGTGTAGGTTTTACTAGAGAATAAGAGATCTGTTTGCGGGGAATTCCCTGGTGATCCAATGCTTAGAACTTGGTGCTCTGACTGCCAAGGGCCCAGGGTTTGATCGTGGTCAGGGAATTACAATCCCACAAACAGTGCAGCAAAAAAAAAAAAAAGGAGAAAAAAAGAAAAGAAATCTCTTTGTGGACAGATAAATCACATATAGAGCCAAATGTTTAGAAACTGGGAGAAGGTAGTTTGTACAGATGGTCTTTTGTTATTACTGAGGAAATCAGGATTTATCTCCTAATATGCTAAAAAAAAAAATAGTCTTAATAATTTGGTTAAGCAGAAAAAGTGTGTCAGAATTCTTGACCTGCCTTCTGAGATCAGGATCACACTGTAAGCAAACTGATTCTTCCTACAACAGCTACCAGCTTTACTTTCCTGAAGTCCTAGGTCAGAAAGGAAATCACTTGAAAATAGGGAAATTAAAACTGCAGAAAAAGATGAGGTTTGTTGATCATTGGAAGGAGCAATACAATTAATTATTTGTGAAATGAACTTTACAGCTTGGGGCATCTCCACCTTTAGGAAGGAAAAGGGAAGATTTCTCACTTGCCACCAGAGAGGATATTTGCATGAAATTCACATGGTTCAGAAGAAGCTAGAACAGGAATGGCAGAGTGTTGTATACGGGATGCAGGTTTGGGCCAAGAGGTCAGTTCCCCAAACATTTAAAGGCTGCCGTTGGCCCCACTGGCATCAATTTTTATAATTCTTTTCTAGAGTTTTGACATATTAAAATCACTGACTCTTTTAACAATATCTTAATATATGTGCGTATAGGGTTTCCTGGTGGCTCAGTAGTAAAGAACCTGCCTACAATGCAAGAGATGTGGGTTCAATCCCCGGGTCTGGAAGATCCCCTGGAGACGGGAATGGTAACCTACTCCAGTATTCTTGCCTGGGAAATTCCATGGACAGAGGAGCCTGGTGGGCTATGGCAGCAGAAGTCAGACAGGACTTAGCAACTAAACAACAACAACAACGTTTGTGTGTGTGTACATATATATATAAATTTATACACATACATATATACAAATACATATTGTTTAAAATGTGTCTATATACACATATATACAAATAAATATTCTACTACTTTACTTTTTAAAATAGTGGTAAAAGGAAACACATAAATTGTATCATCTTTACCGTTTTTAAGTGTACAGTTCAGTAGTGCTAATATTAATATTGTTGCACAATGGATATCCAGAACTTTTTCACTGTGCAAATCTGACACTCTATACCCATGAAGCGTCAACTGCCCACTCTCCCTCCCCTACTTTCTGTTCCTATACATTTGACTACTTTAATGGCTCATATGAGGAGAAATCCTACAGTGCATGTTTGTGAACATGGGTGGGCACACATCTCTTCACGATCCAGCTTTCAATCCTTAGACATATATACCCAGACAAGGGAGTGGTGGATTCTACTTTTTCACAGATGTGTGACACTGATCCTCTGTTGAAGAGAGATGGTGAAAATGCAGTCCACAGAAGACAGTCAGAGGAAGAATATAGTAGATTTGTTCTTCCTTTTTTTTCTGTGTGTACATTTCCTTCCCAGTCTCTCCAATCTCTTTTCTGTTTTGCTTTTAGGGCTGGTGTGAGTTGCAGCGTTATGGCATAGTGGCTAAAGGAATGGGCTTAGTGTCAGAGTTGTAGTGACTGGTGCCTACTAGCTGTGTGACCTTGGAAAGATCCTTAATCTCAGTAAACCTCTGTTTTCTTTTATGAAACTGGAGGGAATCATTGTGGCCGAGATAACTGCTAAAACCTGCCTCACAGTGTTTAACCTCTAGAAGTACTCTAGAAAGGAGAGCTTCGGTGACAGAGGCAGTCATGATAGAGAAGGCAGCAGCAACCCCTGGAGCTCTCAGAAACCATAGCCAGCTCTCCTGTTAAATTTGATCATAAACGTTTTCGTAATATGCCAGGGTATATATAAATATATTGTATTCTGTGAGTCTCACTACCAGAACTTATTCTGAAAAGAGGTTTGGATCACAATTACAATCGTTAAAAATATCCTTGAGTGGATTTGATATGTGAACTTTTAATTCCATTTTTAGTATCATAATTTTAGAGTTGATGTGGATTTTAGAGGTCGACTAATCTGCCTATTATTCAATCATCAAACCTGTATCAAGCCCCAATAATATAATAATAACAGCTTCCAGTTATGGCTGCCCACTGTATTTTAGTACTTTACATACATTACCTCTAATCCTCGTATCAATGCTGCAAGATAGGGATTATCCACATTTTTACAAGTGAAGATGAGGCTCAGAAAGGTAATCAACTGGCCCAAGGCCATGAATCTAGCTGCACTGTACATCCAAGTTTGAGCCTAGATCTATCAACTACCAATCTGTCTTGTCTTTTCAAGGTGTGTGTGTGTGTGTGTGTGTGTGTGTGTGTGTGTGTGTGTTTGAGACTCCAGACTGTGTCTCGATGATTCACACCACTGTGTGCATACTAAGTTGCTTCAGTCGTGTCCAGCTCTTTGTGACCCTATGGACTCTAGCCTGCCAAGCTCCCCTGTCCATGGGATTCTCCAGGCAAGAATACTGCAGTGGGTTGCCATTTCTTCTTCCAGATCTTCCCTGTCCAGGGATCAAACTCACATCTCTTTTGTCTCTTGCGTTGGCTGGTGGGTCCTTTATCATTAGTGCCACCTGGGAAGCTCATTTGCACCACAGCATACTGCCTATTATGTACCACGTACCACGTTGTCTGTGCCAATTAGCATTTTAAATGAAATAATTCTACTAGAGGGATTGTGAGCTTTAATAAGAATATTGACCAGGTCCAACATTCACAGTACTTTGGGATTTGCCTACCTGCTTTCATTTACTCTTACTCCTGGAATGCTGAGAAAAACTTTTAGATGCTTCTGAATGGCATCTGTGTCCATGCTGATCCAGTGTAATGAATAGCAAATTGAGGAGCAGAAACAATGCAGAAAGGACTAAGGATACATTTAGGACCACCAAAGATTGATCTGGGCATGTTTGTTTTGAGTCCCAGTACTGAATACAGTGCCTGGCACAAAACTTGATAGAAAAACTATTTGCCTGGATCAGTTTATGCCCAGAGACGGTGTCAGGTAGTAGACATCAAAGGCTGCTTTTTGGATTACCTTTCACTCAGTCGCTGTGTAGCTGTATCTCCACAGTTTTACATTGTGTGAAATCTTAGATGCTATATTTGGGCATCTATCTATTAAATATGTTTGTTGATGAATTATAACTAATCTAAATGGAATCTTTAAGGATTTATGACTTGAGACTTTGAAGACTAATTTTCTTGGAGCGTCTTCTTTCCAGTGCTAACTTGAATTTATTTGGCACTTGTGAGAATTGATGCAGAGTCCGTCCTAGTCCATCCTTCATGATGCACACCTGTGAGGTGTTGTCCCCCACAGAAATTTTTAATTTGTGGCATTTCATAAAAGTGTTGTTTTAAGGAAAAACAAAATGCCTCACAATCATAGAGACCACTGTAAAAGGGCAATAACGCTGTATTTTCCAACTTTTTCTGGCCTATTTTAATTCTTTATTTTAGTGGGGGCAGGGGTGAAGGATTGTTTTGTTTGTTTGTTTGTTTTGGAGATGGATAAGAGGATATGAATACAACCTTGGGCATATACCACAAAAATGTGTTTTCTCCCTGTTTGAACTCTTCTAACCCTCACCCAGGCAAGGAATGACTTCTCCAGTTTGAGATTCACTGTGAGAAGACATGGCTACCATGCCTCTGATCAAACCTGTAACTGAGGAATCAGGCAGGAAATGATGCTGGATGAGGAAGAGGCAGCAGGTGTTCTGGGGGTACCAGCCTGGCCAGTTCCACCACCTCCCCTTGCCTCACTCCTGGGCTTGTTTCTACCCTCAAGGAAAAATCAGGCAGGAGGCTTTCTTTTTCTTCAGGCATCCCTGCAAAGCTCTTCGAAGCAGGGTCAGAAATGGGGACGATGAGGCAAAAGCAAACAGAAGAGCTCTCTCTGTCTTGCGAAAAGCAAAAGCTCTCTCTGTCTTGCGAAAAGCAAAAGCTAGTCAAAGGCTTAGACCAAACAGTTACCAGATCATCCGTGTTTTCCTTTTGGATATTTATAAACATTTTGAGAAGTGGTGGGGAAAGGTGAAACATGAATTTTAAAACAAAACAAAAACTTACCTTTCTCTTTTATCTCCTCTTTTCATATTTCCAGCTTTAAGCATATGCTTTTGGATCAAAACTGCAGCTGAACTTAGCTTCCTAAGGAAGCGTCATTTTTCTGAAGCTTCTAAATGAGCATAGACTCGATCTATTTACTGAGCAGGTATAATGGAGAGAACCATGCCTTTCACACGGCATCTCATTTGTTGCTCACCTTGTGATTTAGGTTGCATTATTCCCATTCTGCAGGTTAGTTCTGGAGAGACAAAGCATTTGCCTGATGGGTGCAAATATCGGTGGCTGGGTGGGTTACAGCGATGCACAAGCCTAGCCTCCAGGTGACTACCAACCTCTGAAGAAGGGAGAGAGCCTGTGTTCCCTTTCATACAGAATATAAACTGATTATTAAAATAACAGAATATACACACACTTAGCCACATTTCTCATATTATTATACCACAGTTGACATAATAAAGTGAGGTCCAGCTAATTTTATTTTAAAGCTTGAAATAAACTGAGACCCATTAGTACAATTTCAGATTCCTTCACACTTAACCTCACTGCCATCATCATTTGTAAAACTCAACAAGCGTTTGATTCTGAGTTTATCTTGAAGGCTTAGGTCTAACTGACTACTTTTCTATGTGGTCAAAGGCTTCTTAAGGTGCCCCTGACTTACATGGATAAGAATCAATTATGTGAGGTTTCAATGGCTTCCTGTTTACAGCGCTCAGAACAATATCAAGCATGTTATAGCTGTAGTCTGTGTGAACATGTGGGTTGGTTTCTGCTCCAGATCATGTGAACAAGTGGCTCTTTCTGGATTCACTTGAGAATCATGACCTCCTTTTGGCTTTGGACTTGGCACATGTTGGGTTCTCACTGTTTGGACGCCCTGAGACATGTCCCCCACCATAAGTTCCCAGTCTAAATCAGAAGCCTGTAGCATGTGAAAAGCAGGTGGAGAAAGACCAGTGAGGGGACAGTCCAGCATTTCTTTCAGAGCAGAGAAATTCTGAAAGACCGCAGGAGAAGAACCTGATCATGAAGGCTGCTGCAGGCATCCACAACACGATTCCACGCAGCCACTTAGATCGGTTGCCTCTGCCACTGTCTAGACTGTCCAAGCCAGTAGAAAATGATGCTCCAGGCCTGGTCCTCTGATCGGTGCTAGGTCACAGATTGGTTACCAGTCTGAGACAAGATAAAATGGGAAGAAGCATTTAGAAACTTCTGTCGCACTTGGCACTCCCTTGACAGCGTAGCCTTCAGCTTCTCTCCCTGAAGGTGTGGACCAGTCTGGGGCCACGTCAGACTCCCTCGTGTGTTGCCGAGAGAGCAGTGTGTGGTGAGAGCTGTGGGTAAGCATTGCATGCTAAGACTGCCTTTCAGTTCGTAACAGCTTGGCGATACAAATAAAACCCCCAAATCTGGGGTCTTTCACCGCAGATAGGGGTAGAGGGCAACATAAGAGCCTAGATGTAGTTGTCCTGCCAACCCACAGGCAGTGATTGTTTTCTAAATTCCCATCTCGAATCCCTCATCAGTGAGCCCAGCCTTGCCTCCTTTGGGACAACAGGCAGACTGAGTTGTAGCCGGTCTGACCATGCTCACCGTAGCAGGAACAGCTGCCTGGTCTGTTCTGTCCTGTCCAGGGAACAATTGCCGTGTCAGGGAGGTGCGGTGACGAGGGGCTCCTCCTCTGTGTTATGTGCATCTCTCATCAGCTCCCTGATGCTGAGTGAGAGCTTGAGGGTCTTAGTGCAAGAGTCTCATCCACACATTCATACGAGGCTCTTTTGTTGCAGTTCTGCGCTATTCTGACTCCTAAAGCCGTGCATAGGTGATTTTGACATTGAACTCACTGATTTGGTTGCNTCTGACAGTGGGGAGGACGAGACTGGATTCTCAGTCCTGTGTGCGCGTGTGCTAAGTCGCTTCAGTCGTGTCCAAATCTTTGAGACCCCATGGACTGTAGCCCGCCAGGCTCCTCTGTCCATGGGATTCTCCAGGCAAGAATACTGGAGTGAGTTGCCATGCCCTCCTCATTCAGTCCTGCACGTAGTTACAAATAAAACTTACTTACTTTCAACTCAACAACAAGCGAACAGCTTGATTTTAAAAATGGGCAAAGGACTTGAACAGACATTTCTCCAAAGAAGATGTATCAATAGCCAACCAGCCCATGAATAGATGCTTGATATCACTAATTATTAGGAAAATGCAAACCAAAACCATGATGAGATACCATCTCACACCCATTAAGATAACTATAATTCTTTAAAAATAGAAAATAAAAAGTATTGGTGAGGATGTGGAGAAATCAGAACCCTTGTGCTTTGGTGGTGGCAATATAATGGTGTGACCACCAAATAGAACAGAATAGAGGTTCCTCAAAAAATTAAACATAAAGTTATCATGCTGTTGCTGCTGCTAAGTCGCTTCAGTCGTGTCCGACTCTGTGCGACCCCGTAGACAGCAGCCCACTAGACTGCTCCTCTGTCCAGTATTCTCCAGGCAAGAATACTGGAGTGGGTTGCCATTTCTTTCTCCAGTGCATGAAACTGAAAAGTGAAAGTGAAGTCGCTCACTTGTACCCGACTCTTAGTGACCCCATGGACTGGAGCCTACCAGTCTCCTCCNTGATGTTATTGATATTTCTCCTGGCAATCTTGATTCCAGCTTGTGTTTCTTCCTGCCCAACGTTTCTCATGATGTACTCTGCATAGAAGTTAAATAAGCAGGGTGACAATATACAGCCTTGACATACTCCTTTTTCTATTTGTTACCAGTCTGTTGTTCCATGTCCAGTTCTAAGTGTTGCTTCCTGACTTGCATATAGGTTTCTCGAGAGGCAGGTCAGCCCCTCCCTCTTTGCTCTACCTGCCTTCCCTCCCCCATCCTGCCCTTCTAGGCCATCACAGAGCTGGAGCTGAGCTCGCTGTGCTATAGAGCAACTTCCCACCAGCCATCTATTTTATACACGATAATATATATATGTCAGTGTTACTTTCTCCATTCGTCTCAGCCATAAAAAGGAACAAATTTGAGTCAATGGGAGTGAGGTAGATGAACCTGGAGCCTATCATACAGGGTGAAATAAGTCAGGAAGAGAAAAACAAATATCATACATTAAAGCTTATATGGCGTCTAGAAAAATGGAACTGATAAACCTGCTTGCAGGGAAGGAATGGAGATGCAAATGTGGAGAGCAGACTTGTGGTCATTTTTTTTTTTTTTTTTTTTTTACTACCCCAGAATAAATNTGTAAAGTTATCATACAATTCTGTAATTCCGCTTCTGGGTAAATACCCAAAAGAAGTAAAAGCAAGGACTCAGATATTTGTATACCCACACTCATAGCAGCATTATTCACAGTAGCCAAAAGGCAGAAGCAACCCAAGTATTCATCAGTGGGTGAATGGATAAATAAAATGTGTTATACAATGGAGTATTAATCAGCCTTAAAAAGGAAGAAAAGTCTGACACTTGCTGTGACTTGGTTGAACCTTAAAGGCATTATGCCAAGTGAAATAAGCCAGTCATAAAAATAAAAATATTGTTTGAGGATGAGATGGTTAAATAGCATCCCATGGACATAAACTCTCATGGACTCAATGAACATAAACTTGAGCAAACTCCAAGTGATAGTGGAGAATAGGGAAAGCCTGGCGTGCTGCAGTCCATGAGGTTGCAAAGAGTCGGACACAGCTTAGTGACTTAACAGCAAATTGTATAATTCTACATATGTGAGGTACTTAGTAGTCAGATTTATAAACACAGAACAGAGAATGGTGGTTGCCAGTGGCTGGGGGAGAGGAGAATGAAGACCTGTTGTTTGGTGGGCACAGTTTTAGTTTGGGAAGATAACTAAGTTCTGGAAATGGATGGTGATAATGTTTGGACAACAGTGTGACTGTATTTAATGCTGCTGAACTATACACCTTACTGGTTAAAATAATAAATTTTATGTTATATGTTTTTACCACAATAAAAAGAAGACATTCTAAATTGGCTCTCCTAATAAATTCTTTAAATCATTTGCTTAGAGGCAAAAAGTCACTCACTTTAACAGTTCAACAATTTGTATACCTTAGCCTTTGCATTGTATGTATTATTATATATATATGTGTGTTTTATTTGAGGTGTAACAGTTGAGGCAGCACAATAAAATCCACAGACCATATGTGTTCAGTTCACTGAGTTTTGATAACTGTATATACCTCTGGGGCCACCATCCAAAGGAAAATGTAAAACATTTCATCACCCCAAAAAGTTCCCATGTGCCTCCTCTAAGTAAGCCCCGTTCTTCTCCTGACCATTTTCTGATGTCAGTCACCAGAGATGAGTTCCTACTGCTGTGTGACTCCGTGTGAATGGAAGCATGTAGTGTATACCCTGCTACCCACTGGTTTCACTCAACCAACCCCAGGCGCCGTTTATCCATGTTGACATTCACCCCAGTAGTTCTTTCTTTATGCTCAATAGGGTTCCATGGCACGTACCAGAGTTGGTGTGTCCACTCTCCTGTGGACGGACATTGAGTGTTGCAGTGTCTGGCGACAGCTGGCGGCGAGTGAGGATGTTAGCTGGCCAACTGGGAATATCCCCACGAGTTGGGGTTGTCATACAAGTTCTCCATGCAGGGAGTTTTCTGCAGGACTGGCAGCTTCCCGAGTTGAACCATCTTCAGGTCGTGGTGTATGGGTGATTTATACTGAAAGCGTGGCACCCGGTAAACCAGATGCTCCTGTGGCTGCTGGACAAATTTCTCCCTTAAAGGCACATCATGCAGGAAGTTGAGTATCAGGAGACTATGTAGTGACTCTGCTGTGAAGACAGGAGGTTGGTGGATGGCCTTAAAGGTCAGTGTCTTTGAGCCATGATTGTACCTTCCCAGCCCAAGCAGCCACCTGTAGAATTGACCAGATGCCCAGGGTAGGGGCAGGGAATAGGGCTGGGCTGATCAGTCCCCAGCTCGGCCCCTTCCTCTCTGGTTTGCAGCTTCAGGGCTAGTTGACATGTTCTTTCTGCCACAATGCGAACGCCTTTAGTCTGAGAATTCTGTCCTTAGGGTGACCTTGACCTCTGTGCTGTGACCCATTCTCAAGTGAGTGTGCAATCTGACTCTGACATCAGTGTTGTCCCCCACATCCACATTTCTGGGCATCATCTTGGCTCTTGAAGTAGTAGTGAGACCTTGTGCTCGAGAGCTGTGGCCTTCACTTACATGTGGGTCTGAGCTCAGCGTCTTAGCAGGGCCACCTAGGAATGATGAAATCTTGGGCAGGTTACTTCATCTCTTGGAACAGAGCCACCTCCTATAATAACACTAATAATAGCTTTGCTGCTCTACGTACCGCCTCTAACAGGCCTGTAAGTGGGGGGGCAGGGTCATTCCTGCCTTACAGGAATTCAGACAAAGTTCCTCTGTGTGAAAGCTGAGTTCATTTGTCTCCCCTACGACCACATTCCTGGGCAGTGCCTCATTGCATGATGTAGACGATGCAAGGATGGTGTGTAGGTGGCTGTCGCCTCCAGGAAAGAACTGTTGGGACACAGGACTGATAAGGGTGAGCGTGGTCACTGCGAAGCACCACCCACTCCCCCACCCCTCCACCCCCAAGCAGGCAGCTGGAGGACCTCCCAGGGCAAGTGTGCTGATGACGGTCACCCTCCCTCTGTTCAAGTGCCTCCCTCTGATCACCCAGGACCCCCATTCTCAATCTACCAGCTTACAAGCCCAATACAGCTAATGAATCTACTCTGCCCAGTGAGGAGTAAGCCTAGATGGCCAGCCTAGGTCTGCACTGTGATTTCTAAAGGATGCGTTGCTCTGATTTCACCTCTGAGAGATGTTGCTGGCACAGCTGTGGGGTGCTTGGGCCCTGTGATGCTGTGGTCAGCTCCTTGGCCAGAACCCACAGGGATCATGCTGCCAGGACAAGGGAATGGGGCCTGGAGCCTATCTCAGCAAGTCAAGGCCTGATGAGTCGTGCCCACCTACCCTTGGGCGCAGGGAGCTGGTCCCCCACTTGGCTGGGGAGTAGGAAGATGCGTTGGAGACAGAGGGACTGTCAGCTGGCTCCAAGGAGCCACTCTGCCAGCCTGAGGCTGCCCTTGGCTCCCCACTCCCCTCTTCCATCTCTGGAAGATTTGCCCATCTCTGCCCAGTTCAGATCCTGCCCGTCCTTCACAGCTTCCTCTAGGAGAGCCTATGGCCCAGGTTCTCCGTGTAACCCCCTCTTAAGGGTCTCCAGCTTCCTGCTCCTGGGGGACTGAGCACCTCCCCTTCTGTTTATATCCCTCTGTTGATTTTCCTCTAAGAGTGCAGGGTAGTGCTGGACACATGTCACAGTTTGATCAAGTGAGGCCCAGAGAAGAGGAGTGCCGTCTAAGACATGCCAGTGAGAGGCAGAGCTGGGACTGGAGCCCCAAACCCTAGAGCATGGAAGCAGCATCACGAGTGTGGGAGGAGGCGTGGGAGCCTCGGGTCTGGGCAGGGATCCCCTCCTGTGAATCCCGTGCTGCTTCAAGCCATGCTGGGTGACAGAGTGCAAACCCCGGGGAATTTTCTGTTTTGGTTTTTGTCGTAAGCAAGCAGAAATGACTTCCTAAAACGTGTGACTAGATAAGGGATCCCTTCTCCGGGATGTGAAATGACTGTGCATTCAAATCTGAGCCACAAAAGATGATCTTCGCTCCCGTTTTTCTGCACACCACCCACAGACCGTCCCAGGATGCTAACTCACGTGCTCATCTTGAGGCCTCGGGCCTTGGGGTCGCTGGTGAAAGCTCACTGTTTCCTGGCTGTTGCACCCCCACCCCACCCTCTTTCTTCTCCCCGGACCAGGGTTTGTGTCTCTCCTCTGCCCAGCTATGAACCCAGACAGCCTGGTTTGTCTCAGGGAATATGTGTCTTCACAGTACGTGTTTGAGTGCTGGGGTAGGGTTGGCAAAGAGATGGCATGAAAAACATTCCATGTGTTCAGATCAGGAGACAAGGGAAAATACAGAACACTTCTTTGGGCTTTGAGAACAATATTCTTTAAGCGACTTATCGTGAGTTTGATTAGCGTGAAACTCCTTTTTTAAGAGGAAACTTTGTTAATGAAGAGAAACCAAAGACATATTATATATATATACTATGATGTCAAGTATGTTAAAAAAAAAAAGAACATAGAACAAATGACTGAAAATGTACCATAATGTTAGCAGTAGTCATCGTTCTGCTTTTAAAATTCTACTTAAAATTTTTCCAGTTTAAAAATAGATTTTTAAAAAACCTGTCAGCATATTTATCATAAAATAAAAGCTTATTTAACAGGGGAAAGAAATTTAACTATACAAATAAGGTTAATTTTTGCCACCTGCCACTGTGAGCAACGTGTTTGTGTACATGCCCACACAAATACTGATGAAAACGTGAAAAGGACAGGCCACAATGTGGAAGAGATTTTTAAACAACCGGTTTTTTTTAAGGGAGGAAGGACCAAAATAATTTCATATAATTCCATATGTAATCATCTTCAAAGTGAATCTCAGACTCATCTTAAATGAACAATTCCCTCAAGGTTCTATTCCATCTTGGGGCTCCGGCAGGACCCAGGACTGGGGGATCTCTTCACATCTGCTAAGCTAAAGCAGATGCTAAACCCAAAAAGCCTGTCTTGTTGCCTGCAAGCCGAGTGCCAGCCTTCTCAAATAACTATGCCCCCAAGTGGACACTTGTACCTGTAAATTACATCCAGCAAAAGGGTTGCAATTAACCAGATCCTGGACCACAGGGTTTATAATTTAATAATAACGATGATGTCAGTAACACAGGACAAAAAGGAGTGAAAAAGGAAGAAGAAACCCAGAAAGAGAGAGTGTGTGTGTGTGCGTGTAGAGTAAAGGACAGGGAATGATTTTCTGAATGTTTATCTATCCCACATCCTTCCAGAAAGAGGTGTGTGGGGGAGTGAGTGTGTGTGTGAGCACCTGTGTGTGTCCACTAGCAGAGGAGACTGCCCAGAGGGGTGAGGGCGGCTGTGGGTAGAACCCTCCAAGAATTCAGGAGACTGCCTGTTTCTCAGGATGCTCCTCTAGGCCTTTGACGGCCTGCTTCTCTACAACAGTGGTTCCCTGATCGTCTCCTTGGCAGTCTGCCAGAGGCTCTAAGTGTACTGAGAATTGTGTTTTAATAGAAAGCTTTACCTCTGATACAGATTTAAAATGAGGAAGAAACTTTCTGTTCCTCAGCCAGAGCGAAATACATTTTGCTGCTTGTGAAATGCTGGTGATTACAAGCTCATCTTACATAATTTTATTATTTTCAATTGCCGCCTGTCAATCTCAGGTGATGGTTTCCTGGGAGCAGAAAGGAGGCAGATTCTGGGTGATGGTAAAAAAAAACAAAAAGCCACCCCGTCATTAGCAGATCGTACAGAAGTTTAGAAAAGAAAATAATTATCTTTGTGATGATGCTGTTCAAGATAATCAGAACCTGCATTGCTAAGTTAGACATGCAGAAGTGAGTCGAGTACTGTTTAATGGCCTTTTAGATAATGCATTTTCACTTTAACAAAGGGTTGATATTTGGAATTTTTAAAAAAATCTTTTAAGTCTGATGAAGGAGTTCTCTTCAACAATCACATTTTCAGAGACTATAGAGGTGGTCCACTGTCACGCCCACAAGAGGGCATTTTCTGATCAACTACTACAGTAAAAAAAAAAAAAAAAAGATTTGTTTTTGAAGAGAAGCTGAGAGGCATTGGGGAAGGAAAGTGTTAATCAGAAACTGGGGATGGAGAGCTGCTTGCAATTGAGTTGTATGTATGTTTCCACTAAATACGTCCTGCCAGTGCTACCGGCCAGGAATTCTGCTCAGTGTGTTTACTCTGATTTTAATGTCTTATTCCCAGAATGACTGGGCACCGGAGGAAACTTTTATAAGAGGTTTCTCCGGATACAAGATAACCACATGCTAATATATAGCTAATATGTAGCTAGAACTAATTCCAGAACTGGTATTTTACCCATCAATAACTCTAATACTAAATTTGATTTTCTAATATTTTATAACTTTGACCAAAGTCCTTCTCCACCCTTTCCCGCTCCAAGGTTCTTCCTTTATTTGTTTAAAAAATATTTATTGAGTGCCTACCTACTATGTGCATCAACAATGAACCAGGCCAAGACCTTGTCTTCATGAGACATACATTCTCCATAGTGGGACAGCATTAAAAAAAAGCAAATGAATATTGGAATATAATCTAGATAATTATACATGATATGAGGGAAAATAATTGGGAAAAGGAAAGCTATGTGAGATTGGGTAGTTAGGAATCCTTCTCTAAAGGGCAACAAATAATATTCTAGTTCTGCTCAATGGATGCCAGCACTGTTTAGATTACAAATGTAATAAAAATAAACTCCCTTCTTCAAAAAAGTTAGTTGCAATGTTTAGTATCTTATGGACCGTGAAATGTGATGAAAATAGGGAAAGCAACGTGAAGTTGCCAGTTATGAGATTGTTAAACAAGTTTTTACAATTACCATCTACTCTTCACCCCATCTTTTCAAAAAAATGATGAATGTTTTACCACTGAAGAGTAGGAAGGATATAATCCCAGAAGATGGGAGAGTTGAATAAACTTAGTGTTGTAGAAAATTCACTCTTGAGTTTTCTCATTTTCCATGGACTGAGAGGACTTCATCACAGACTAGTCCTGCTCATGGTAATTGTCTACCCTGTCCCAGACCAGCCCAGGCTACAGAAAGTACAGTAATGGCAGCTCTGTTGGCACCAGTGAACATGTATAAGACTCAGGAACAGAAGCTAGTGATGGCTTCCCACCCAGGGATTCTAGAATACTTGATAGGGAGTTAAGCTCAAGACCTGTGATGTCCCAAGAGACCCGTGTGATAATTACTAAAGCCAGGAGTCAAAGATCTACTTTGAAGAAATGTTATAAAAGGTCAGAGCAGAATGGACTGGGCAAATCAAAGAGGACTTCATGGGGGAGGTGAGCCTTCAACTTGGCCTTAGTGGGTAGATCGATATGAGGAAGGGAGCCATAATGGGTGGCATGTTCTTTTTTTGTTGTTGTTCAGTTAATATGGAACATTTTTTGGTAATAAAAGCAATACCCATTATGTAATATTTTCAGGTATGATAAAGTAGGTTGTTGTACAATGGCTAAGTTGTGTACAGCTCTTTGTGACCCCATGGACTGCAGCACACGAGGCTTCACTGTCCTTCACTGTCTCCTGAAGTTTGCTCAAATTCATGTCCATTGGATGAAGTAGGTAATAATTTCTAAAACCCTACTGTCTAAAGAGAGCTATTGTTAATATTTTATCATATTTTCTTCAAGTCTTCCTTTTGTTTTGAATTTTTACCATAGCTGAGGCTGTGTTGCCAATGAATTTTGCATCTTGCATTTTTAAACTTTATAGAGCCTCTTCCCATGTCATGAAAAGTGATTCCCTAACATCAGAATACCCTACATGGTATTCTGTCATGTCTGCAAACTGGTTTACACAGCCATTCCACCCAGCAGGTGTACCTTTTTCCTATTATAACCCTCTGTGTATCATCTTGGTTCATAATTTTGGTGTCAGATAGATCTGACAAAGCCCAGAGTAACATTAGGCTCATCACGTTTTTCACCCCGGCCTCTGTCTCTCACTTGTCACATGGAGATAATAGTATCGACCTCATGGCGTGGTTGTGAGAGTTACATGAGAGAATGTTTTGAGTATGATTCTAGAAATAGAATTACCGAGGTTTAATCTTTTAAAATTATATAATATTCTAATTAAAAGAATAATGTTCTATGGAAAATTTTAGCTAAAAGAAAAGCCATGCCTAATCTCATAACTAAAAGATAAAAACAATTAACATTTTATAATCCATTATTTATCACTTTGAGTAGAATTGGGATGTACTATATCTATATGTATACATATATATATAACTTTCTAATTAAAAGAATTACACACACACACACACACACACACACACACACACACACGTGTGTGCATGCTAAGTCACTTCAGTTGTGTCCAACTCTTTGTGACCCCAGCCTACCAGGCTCCTCTGTCCATGGGATTTTCCAAGCAAGAATACTGGACTGGGTTTCCATGCCCTCCTCCAGAGGATCTCGACCCAGAGATCGAACCCTCATCATTGTGTCTCCTGCACAGACAAGCGGGTTCTTTACCAATAGCGCCACCTGGGAAGCCTATATTTATATTTATTTATTTCCTGCTTTTTCCCATCTTAACCTTGTATTGATTTTCCATCATCATTACATATTCAGAAACATCTTAAAAGGCTGCATTTCATTATGTTCCATTATATTAATGTGCCATATTTTATTTAACTAACTTCCAATCGTTGGATATTTAGATAATGATTTGCTATTATAAATAACATAAAAATCAGCTGTTGTTAAACATAAATATCTGCAGACATTTTGAATTATTTCTTTAAGATTACTTCATAGAACAGGTCAGATCAGAGGTAGGAACATACAGAAGACATTGATCTGCACGGCCACATCACCCCTACAAAGCCTGTGCTATTTACTCTCCCATAAATAGCACGTGAACACCTATTTCACTCCACGCTTACCTATTACAATTTTTAAACTATCTCAGTCTCTTGGAGCTGTGAGTGATGGTATCTCGTGGTCTCAATTTGCACTCCCTTGATTACCTGTGGGCTGGAGCATTTGTTTCTGTGTTTATTGACATTCCTGTCCTTTGCCTGTTTTTCTATTTATATTCATCTTTTTCTTATTGATTTGTAAGAGCTCTTTATGCATAAGAGGATATTAACCTTTTGGTGTCATGTTAGAAATATTTTTCCCAGTTCGTCATTTGTCTTTTAAATTCATTTATGGTTTCTTGATTGTATAGAAGCCTTTAATTTGTTTGTTGTCCTATTTGTCAGCCTTTTTCACTGTGATGTTTCCTCTCATTTTTCATGCTTGAAAAATCCTTTCCTCTCCCAGCTTTAGATATCTATTCATTCACATTTTTTTCTACCTGTGTCATTATTTCATTTTATAGATTCAAATTTTATCCAGTTCTAAGTTATCCACTTTTGTTGTAAGATATAAGGTAGACATTTAACTTTTTTCTTAATAGTTATGTAATCCTTTCAGTTCTGTTCATTGAATGAGCCTTCTTTTCTCCCAGTTTGAAATGCTATTTCTCTTAAAGACTAAATGCTTATATTAGCGAGGGCATGTTTCCAGGCTATTTATTCTGTTCCATTCTCTCTCTGACCTAGAACTATACCATGTTGTTATAATTCAGCTGCTTTTATATTATGTTTTAAAATCTGGTATATAGATCAACTACATTGTTATTATTTTCCAAAATATTTTTAGCTACTATCTCCAACACATCTACTAGCCCAGGTAAACTTTAGAATCATTTTTAACAGGCTAAAAAATCTCCTGTTGACTCTTTTTACATGATACCATATGAATTAGATGTTGTCTATAAGTTGATTTATAAAGAATTGACATCCTGACTGCAATATTGAGTCTGCTCATTCAAGAATGTGCTATTCCATTTACTTTCTCTCTTTCTGTTTATTTAAGTTTACTTTCATATCTCTCTGTAAACATTTGTGATTTTCTTCATATGAGCTCTGCCCTGTTTTTTAAAACTTCATTTTTCGAGGCTACATACAGAGTGAGATCTTTCTATATTTTTCTAATGAGTTATTTATTGCTGAGAAAGCTGTTAATTTTTATATATTTATTTTGTATCTTTCCAGGTTATTGAACTTTTTTTAAAGCTTTCCAAACATGCTTATCATTTTACCAAAAGACTGTATGTACCACCAATAGTGTCTGGCAGAACTCATATTGTGTCCTGTCTACCATTTCAATGAAATTTCTTTCTGATGGTGAGTCTGAGTCCACAACAGAATTTGTTTGGGGTGTACCATCTCAGCATGCAATGCTTGTAGGCCTCTCCTGAAGGATGGACAGCTTTAGTGACTTGGATGTGCTGAAAAGCTCAATATTCAGCTGGGAGTTTTGGGTTCACAGCCCTGCCTTGTGGGGGGTGGGAGGGGCTTGCCATCAAGAACAATGTAGGAGCCAGCCATGGACATATGTCTCAGACCAATTGGGCAGAGTCTGCTGTTACTGATGTTAGTTTTAATTTCACCTTGGTGTACACTCAGAGCCAGACAAACTGGAGTGAAAGAAACAATCAGACACTACTTGCCCCATTGTTGAGCCCTGAAGGACACTCAAGATCTCCATTCACAGCACACAGACTGCCCCTCCAAGTGAGCAAAAACAGAATAATGCCGACCGGAAATATAATCGTCACATCCAGGCACTTGGTTCTCAGTAACCCTACTGAACTTAACATTGTCATCTTCTCCAAATTAAGGCATTCTGTCAGCTATGGGCAAGGAAAGGGTTTCTCCTTCCCGGCTTCTCCCGAGCATATGGCCGGGGGTGGGGGCGGAATCTCCCCACATCCCCACACAGACGGCTTGTGAATGTTCTGATGGTGTGCATTTCCTCCGTTGGACAACTCTTCTTTTACTCTTTGATTTCTATGCCAGTTCCACAAGGTTGTTTTTCTCCCACTTGAAAATCTCCCTCCGAAGGAATATGTTGCCATGAACGAGTCCTATATGTTGTAACTGTCTCCTGTGAAGCCAGACTGTAAAGCTTCCACAATAAACCCAGAACCATTGTTTGTGCTGCAGCAAATATCCGAGTGTTTTCTGCATGCCGGGCATTGTACTTGGTGTTGAAACTCAATGAGGATCAAAAACAGGCCTGAATCTTCCACTTAGAGAGCTTCCAGTCCAGTGGAGGAGCCCGACATTTACCTGTAGTTCAGGCAGAAGGCACACTGGGCTGTAACAGCAAGCCTCACTGCAATTTGGGTTCAGGGAGCCAGTGATGACTGAGCTGAGATTTACAGGGATGGTTGACCTCAGGATTTAAAGGGCAGTTGAGCTAGGAGATGGGGGAAGAGGCATTGCAAGCAGTGGAGTCAGGTAGAATGTAGCCAGAAGAGGTGAGAGTATGACACTTTCCAGGAAAAATAGGAAAGTCAGAGAGGTTGGAGCTGAGAAAGCAAGAGGAGATGTGGTCCAGGAGGAGCCCAGAGAATTAGGCAGGGAGAGAGCAGGCTGGGTCTCGCTGGCCGTATATGCGATCTCTGTCTTTATTGCAAGAGTGCTGCCTGACTTTGGTGGTTCTTAAGCAAGAGAATGGCGTTTTCTAAATACTGGCCTGCTGCCATGCAGGAACCTGATGAAGAGTGCTGAGGAAGATTATGGAGTTCAGGTCCGGGATGATTGCCAGAGTCCAAGTGAGAGCTGATGGTGCAGGGGGATGGAAGTGAATGAGTCTGAGACACTTAAAAGGTGGAGGAGGGTGACCTCGGTGGTAAGTGGGATGTGGGAAAATAAAGGAAACGGATGTCTTAAGGGTGACACCGAAATTTCTGTTCCTCAGGTTGTATTGATGGCGTTGGGAACACTGGGAGAGGGCAGATGTATTGGAGAAGATTGAGATTTTTTTTTTTAAGTGTGAGGGCTGCTGAGACATGGCAATGGTGGCAGGTAGGCAGTTAAACCGGAGAAGGCAATGGCAACCCACTCCAGTACTCGTGCCTGGAAAATCCCATGGATGGAGGAGCCTGGTAGGCTGCAGTCCATGGCATTGTGAAGAGTCGGACACGACTGAGCGACTTCACTTCCACTTTTCACTTTCATGCATTGGAGAAGGAAATGGCAACCCACTCCAGTGTTCTTGCCTAGAGAATGCCAGGGATGGGGGAGCCTGGTGGGCTGCCGTCTATGGGGTCGCACAGAGTCGGACACAACTGAAAACGACTTAGCAGCAGCAGCAGCAGCAGCAAGCAGTTAAACATGTGGGTCTGGCTTTTGCTCAGAGGAGAGATCAGGTTCAGAGGTGTCCATTTGGAGGGATGATGCGAATTAGATTCAGGAAGAAAAATCTTAGACCTAAGGGACAAGCTTGTGGTCAGACCCAGTCCTCTTGGGCCCTCCTGCCACTCCCACGCTCTGACTTTCTGAGATGGTGCTTTCCCGGGTATGGAGGAGATTTCCTGTGTATCCTCCACCATGTGTTGGCTGAGTCAACACTGGAGATAATAAAAGGAGATAAATACAGAGAATCCCACACCTCTCCACAATCTGTGAACTCCCTTGCCTTCCAGGCTGATCGGTCCCACCTTGCAGGGTGAGTGTCTGAGTAACAAGATGGAACCAGGGTCTCTCCCGCCCCCTCCCTTTTTTGTCCTAAGCCTTCCTTTCCTCCCTGAAGTCCCTCCTGTCTGAATGATGAGCCTTAAAATACCTTGCCCGATCATGTTGCTTCGTGAGCCAAGAAGAACATTAAGTTTGCTTCAATTTAAGATCACTTATGTAATCATAAGTTCAATAAATATTTATGAAACACCTACTACCGGCATCCTCAGATACACAGCAGGTTCAATTCCAGACCATCACAATAAAGAGAAATTGTAATAGAGTGAATCACATGAATTCTTTGGTTTTTCCAGCACAAATAAAAGTTTTATGCTACTCTTTAGTCTATTAAGTGTACAATAGCATTTTGTCTAAAAAGACAATGCACATACCTTCATAACAAAATACTTGATTGTTAAAAAATGTCAAAACAGTTTTAATAGTCACATCAAAAATCACTGGTCACAGATCACCAAAACAAATATAAGGCAAAATTTTGAGATATTGCGAGAATTACCAAAACGTGACACAGGGACTGAAAGTAAGCAAATAATGTTGGAGAAATGATTCTGAGAGACTTGCTGGGCTCAGGGTTGCCACACAAACCTTCAATTTCTGAAAAATAAAATGGGAAAAGCAAAACACAACAAAAAACCCAGCATCTGTGAAGCACAATAAAGAAAAGTACAATAAACGACATATGCCTGTGTGTGCCAGGTGCTGTAGCATAAATAAAAATGGTGAATAAAACACAGTCATACCCCTCCAAAGGAACTTTTAGGGAGGAGAGAAAGAAGAGATGGGATTATCAAGTTGATGTAACAAATGCTCAAATAGAAGGATGTCCCACATCTCATATGAGGCCAGGAGAGGGAGGAGTCTATTCCATGGAGCCAGAAAAGGACTGGGGTGAGTGTGACTTGGCTACTGGGGCAGCCAAGGGCAGGGGCGGGACAGTATTGGGGGCCAGAGGAGGTATTTGGGGAACATGAAATGGTTTCCTTGATTCGAACATGCCGTATTTGTGTTAGGGGTGTGTGTGTGATTGGGGTGTTTGGGTCCAGGGAGTGGGGGTAGGTCCCGGGAGATGTGGTGTGATGACTAAGCTATCCAGGTAACAGAGACCCTGGGGAAGAGAGTGGCGAGGTTGGCTGGATTTCCTTTTGTTGTGTGTGGCAGAAGAGTTTTCTCAGCTTCATCCGTTCCTGCTGTCAGGAGATGAGATGAGACAAAAATATCCTTATTCTTCTCGCATTGGGAAATGAAAGCCTGCACTGGAATCTTAACAGGTTCTGCTGGTTCTGCCTCCTCTACTTCCCGGATGTGAAAATGGCAGCTCCCAGCATCCCCAGCATTGAGTGTTTTGTTCTTAGGGTCTCCTTGGGCTTTTTTTTTTGGCAGATTTGAGAAAGTGAAGTTCCTGTCTGAGTCACTTAGGCCCTGTGTACAGGCCCGATCTAATAACAAATAACCTTCCAGAGGCACCAAAATTTAAGTCATGAATGTTTTCTGACTCACGTTCTCATCAGAATGACCTTTAGTTCCCTTTAGGCGTGTCTCACTTCCAGCCTTCTTAGGAAATGTCAGAAGGTCGGGCTGGACTTCCTCCAGCACCTCTGAACAGATCACAGGGATCAGGGTGTCGCAGGGTCATGGAGCAGGCCGGCTCACACACGGATCCGCTCAGAGCTTGTCAATAGCTGAGGAATTTCAGAGAAGGGAATAGAAACAAATCTCTGCCATTGCTCTGACTTCAGGTCCCAAGCAGTATTTATGATTCCTGGACCAGGCTCTCATCTGCTGTTTATTGAGCACCCAGCCCAGTTGGTTATGGACACCATGGGGCAGAGGAAGGTGAGGACAGGAGTCAAGAGCCTCGCTGGAGATAAGGCAGATGGGGTCAGCATCACTGGCCCGTGGACTGCAGAGCCCAAAGCTTGACTAGCATATATAAATGTGGCTGGGTGGACTGGCTGTGTGGACTGAATCTGAATTGCCCTCCAAGGCTGGACAGAGGCTGTAGGACAGGAAGATCATTGTCTTCAGGGAAAGAGGGCCTGAAACCCCTATAGCTGGGGAAAGCCCTGTGAGAATCAGAAGGGGTGGAGATTATGTTGGAATAGAAGTATATCAGAAGCTCTTCTGAGCACCTGGGACTGAATGAAAGGATTTCACAGCTTCTTTCAGAAGATAAGCATCCTGCATTTGGTAGAGAGAGAAGGTGGTGGGTAAACAGCCCTTGGCCACTGCATAAGCACCTGCCCAGGTGTCTTCTGCTCAGAGGTCAAAGGCAGTGCTGCAGAACTCTTCTGCTAGGTCTGACAGGACTGAACAGGTGCATGTATTACTCCAAGGATTACTGACCTCCCCCTCAAGAAGCTCGAGGCTTCAGTGCTCTTTCACAAATGGGAAAATGGGCAGGTATTGGGCCTGTCGAGGGATATGGCTGGTTCGGACTGGTCCAGGCATCTTTCTCCCTCCACTTCTGATTGTATGACTGTTTCTGAGTCATCTTTAATGCTGTAAACCACTGCTTGTCACCTTGCCAAATTCCTGTGCTCTTACTTAAACGTGATTCATGCACTGGATGTTTTTGACATTTGAAGATTACTTGGTTCTTTGGGCAATTTTCTTGTTTGCCTTCAAGAAAATGCCTGCAGTTCTCTATTTCATTTGGGGAAAGGTGAGACCCAGGATGCATGTAATGAAGTGTCTGAACTGCCAGGTGTCAGGCCCGGTGAACTTGCTCTAAGGCTTTCGTTTCTAAACAGATGAAAGCAACTCCTCAACCCTGGGTGAAGGATCATTTGTGAGTAAAAATTATTCATCTGCAGAATCACTTTCACCCTGAGTTGGCCATAGAGGCCATCTCTGTGCAGAAGCCAACCATGGGACCAGCCTGTGGGTGGGGGAGGCACCTGGGTGGCACTCAGCCTACTGCTTCTCTCGTAACAATGCCCTCATGCTGTGTGATCTTTTCTTCGGTGGCAAGGACTGGTCACTGCAGACCCATGGACATGGTGGTTGCAATATTGTCTTTCCAGTTCACTGAGCTAGAACTGCCATTACTGGGGAGAGGTTACTAATCTGATTTCATGTAATTATCCACTTCCTTATTAAAATCCACCTTCCTCCCCCACAAAAGATACCACTCTCTTTCCAGTGCCAAAACTGAGTTTATACCACTACAGGAGACAGAATTAAGAACAGCCTGGTCCCCACCTTGAAAGAAGCCATTGGCCTACCAGGGGAAAGCACAGGTTCATGGACATGTGCTACTACTGCTTGTCTCTGGATGCTTGCTAACTTCCCTATAGTTCCTCATTTAAATTACCCATTGTCCTCCACCAAAACCCCTTGCTCTGAACCTGGCATTCAAGGCCCTCGGTTTGTCCTCACAAGCCTCCCACCTTTTATGTGGCTTCCCACTTTCCCACCCTTCCTCGTGGGTTCCAGGTGAGGATTGGATGCTCTGCCGTGGGGTAGGATGGCGTCGGCCAAAGAGATAAGGAATGGAGACTGTAAATGGCCAGGTGAGTTCACTTCACAAGCGATCTGAGAAGAGGCTGCTGCTCTCACAGATGCCTCCAAACCCCACATCCGAGCCCCGCAGCCCTCCCAGCTGTGGTGTTCCTCAGACGGACTCCACTCCATTAAAGCACTGGAAAACAGGGCTCCTGAAAATGGGGTAAAGGATTAGGGATAATTTCATTTCATTTCAGAAGAAAGAGGCTGAGGAGGGACTTAATTGTCTTTGAAGGATGCTCCTGAGGAGCACGGAGATGAGTTTATTCTCCATCTTGCCAAGAGAGAGAAGACAAAGTGGATCTCAAAGGAATGAGCAGAGTTGCCGGGTAGCCCCCCAGCCTGGAGGATGCAGGGAGACACTGCGCTGGAGGGTGGGCAGCTCTGGAGGGGATGGTGTGGGAGAAGGCAATGTCCCAGCCCTCTCTTCGAAAGAAAATCTTAAAAAGCAATAAATTAACAGAAACAGTGAAACTGTAAGACCGTGGGAGGAGGAAAGATCTCCAAGGGCTGGGAAGCCAGGCTGCAGGAGGGCTGGAAAGATGAGCAGAACTTTTAAAAGCAGAAAACGAAGGGTGGGGAGCAGATTGCAGTATGAGTAGAGTTGAGAAGTGGGGATAGACTGACTGTATCCTGCAGGCTGGGTGGAAACCATCTCAGCATCTCTGGAGGGAGACCAGGAGGCAGGGAGATGGGACTGGAGAGGTCAGTTGTGAGCTTTCCCTGTGGGCAGCAGGGACACACTGGTGATGCCTCAACCAGAGAGTGACCATTATAGGGCTCCTGGCTCTCGTGTGTGACCCCTTGAGGAAGGGTGGGGACACAGAAGAGTGCAGTCCCAAACTCCAGTCTAGAGGTCCCTCTTGCCCATCACAGACTGGTCTGCGGCAGAATGAGAACACAGACACTGGGTAGTGAGCCTTTCGTGGAGCTAAATGCACTCCATTTAAAATGTTGTCCTTTATTCTAAGATTGTGTTCTCTTAGTCAAGAGTCCAAGTAGAGGGATAAATTAGAAGTTTGGGATTGGCTTCCCTGGTGGCTAAGGCAGGAACTGGGCTTCCCTTGAGGCTCAGCTGGTAAAGAATCCGCCTGCAATGCCGAAGACCTGAGTTTGATCCCTGGGTTGGGAAGATCCCCTGGAGAAGGGAAAGGCTACCCACTCCAGAATTCTGGCCTGCAGAATTCCATGGACTGTATAGTCCGTGGGATCACAAAGATTCGGACACGACTGAGCGACTTTCACTTTCACTTTTCACTTGCCTTGGTGGCTCCTGCCTGCAATGCAGGAGACCCGGGTTCAGTCTCTGGGTTGGGAAGATTCCCTGGAGAAGGACATGGCAACCCAGTATTCCTACCTGGAGAATTCCATGGACAGAGGAGACTGGTGGGCTACAGTCCGTGAGGTGGCCAAGAGTTGGACATGACATAATGGCTAACACTTTCACTTTTCACTTTCTTGGGATTACGTATACACATTCCTATGTATAAAATGAGGCTTCCTTGGTGGCTCAGCAGTAAAGAATCCACCTGCAATTCAGGAGACTCCAGTTCAATCCCTGGCTCAGGAAGATTCCTTGGAGGAAGAAACAGCAACACACTCAATATTCTTGCCTGAAAAATTCTATGGACACAGAAGCCTGGTGGGCTACAGTCCATGGGGTCACAAAGTGTCATACACGACTGAAGCAACTGAACACAAGTGCATAGATAAAATAGATAACTAACAAGGACCTGCTATATAGCACAGGGAATTATACTCAATATTTTGTAGTAAACTATAAGGGAAGAGAATATGAAAAAGAATATGTGTGTGTGTGTGTATTCCCTGGTGGCTCAGATGATAAAGAATCTTCCTGTAATGCAGGAGACCCAGGTTCAATCCCAGTTGGAAAGATCCCCAGGAGAAGCAAATGAAAACACACTCCAGTATCCTTGCCTGGAGAATCCCATAAACAGAGGAGCCTCATGGGCTATACAGTCCATGGGGTCACAAAGAGCAGGGCAAGACTGAGCGACTTTCACTTTCATATATTTATATATGTACGTATAATTGAATCACTTTGCTGTATACCTGAAACTAACAACATTGTAAATCAGCTACACATNGAGGAGCCTCATGGGCTATACAGTCCATGGGGTCACAAAGAGCAGGGCAAGACTGAGCGACTTTCACTTTCATATATTTATATATGTACGTATAATTGAATCACTTTGCTGTATACCTGAAACTAACAACATTGTAAATCAGCTACACATCATTAAAAAAAATAATAACTTTTAAATGGATTAAAGATTTAAATGTAAGACACAAAACCATGAGTCTTACTGCTAGAAGAAACTTCTAGAAGAAAACAAAGGCAGTGTGCTTTTTGACGTCTTGCTTGTGACTAGTTGTTTGTGTGATCATTTTATGAAAAATTTGAAAACAATATTTCAGAAGTGTCAGGAGTAAAATCCTTAATTTCAAAAAAAGTCTAAGCAGCAAGCAACAGATACCAATTCTGGCTAATTAAAGCAGAAAAGGAATTTATTAAAAAGATATTAGGCAGCCAAGTCTCCAGGAGGGTGGAGAACCCAGTTCAGAGGCCACATGACCAGGAATGACAACCTCCCATGCCCAGATCTGACCCAGCAATGATGCCNAAGTGGCAGAATCAGGGATGGAGCCCAGACAGACAGGCTTCAGAATCCATGCTGTTAATATTTTTATGTACCACCATCTGTAGGTAATAGGAAGTCATAGAAGGTTGGTAAGTAAGCATGACATGAAGATAGTGATGCTCAGGAAGAGACATTTGGAAGCAGAGAGGTAGAATGATTGATGGCTGAATGAAGGAATCCAATAAAATCCTTTGGCAGTAAATCCTGGGATGCCTATATCAAAGCCTGAATTAGAACAGTAGCAATGAATATGGAAAGTTATAGATGTAAGAGATGGTGTGAGGGACTTAAAATGCAGAGAGACTTGAATGTTCGGCCCTGAAAGAGTGGTGAGGCCTTGGCCTGAAGTAGAGGTGGCCAGAAGGGCCTCTGACTCATGTGTGGCCCTGAGATACTAGGTTGGTAAGGTTTCCAAGATGCAGTGATGAAGACTTCTCCCACCTCCTCCCATATTCTATCCTCCAAAGGAGGGATGCTGCTGTGGATTAGTCACACTCAAGCAGACCAGCTTGCTAGAGGAGAATCAGAGGGATGATGAACAAAACCGCCTTGCATGCCTGTCTTCCCTAGGATGATGGAAAGTTAGGTATTAGGAAACTCTGGGCCTGGGCAAGCCTCCAATCCCTTTGGAAGTCCTTTTGGGTGGGGCCAGGGAAAAGAAACATGGAGTGCTGGTTCAGGGGAAGAGAGTGCTGACACTTCCTTCTCTGAAGGGAAAATGGTAATTGTGAGATTCAAGAACATGGTGAGGGCTAGAGAGAAATGAACCAAGTAACAGGCTTGCCCACGTTCAACTTGCCCATGTTCTAGGTCTGGCAGTAAGGGGCAAAAAAAAAAAAAAAAAAAAAAAGGAGTCTGCAAAGCTTAGCTCCCTGGGGAGGTGTAGGAGGTTGGGGCAAAACTCCAGCCTGTATTGAAGACTATGCATTTGCCTTTTAGCTGTGTTCCTCGTTGTAACCCAGGGCAGAAGTCATCATGCGGTGGGATCTAAGGATTCAGAATCAGCCATGATCAAACATGGTAATGATGTTTCTTTTGCCTAAGAGACTCAGTGAATGTCTCTCAGTCGTGTCCAACTCTTTGCGACCCCATCAACTATACAGTCCATGGAATTCTCCAGGCAAGAATACTGGAGTGGGTAGCCTTTCGCTTCTCCAGGGGATCTTCCCAACCCAGGGGTGAACCCAGGTCTCTCCCATTGCAGAGGGATTCTTTACCAGTATTTTGCCTATTGAGACTTAAATTCCTCTCTGTAGTTCTTTAATGTTCTCACCTGTCTGTCTTCCCATTTTGATAAGAGACTTAGTGGTGATAGATATCCTTGAAATATTTGATGCAAAGAGCTAAAAGGAGCTATAAAAATAAAGACATTTCTTCCTATACTCCAGAGTATTGTGCCTTATAAAATGATAATATTTGAAGCTCAGATTAAAAAAAAACTTATTAAACACATAAACATCAATGGTTATGTGAATGTTAATACTTTGGAAGTATAGATGTAGGTATCAATATTCTTGAATAACACATGTTCACACTTCATCGTGTTAATGACCAAAGTTATTTTTCTTGTAATTTCAGCAAGAAGTATCCTAGGGTAAGAGAACAAGATTTGGATTTATGTGAATAGGATTTATTTCATCACTGAATCCAAATCATGTTTTCCTACTGTGAAAACAGATGGCAGAGACTTTATTTGTGGTCAAAGGCATTATGTCTGAGAGAAAACCTTTCTGCGATAGGAAGATTTGAATACATTCAGGAAGTGATTTAAGACATGATACATCTTCTAGAACCTGATCCATGGCAGGTGCTTTTGTTAACAAAACTTATACACTCAAATCCAGTGAATCAGAGGAGCTAATTTTCATTCTGGCAAATCATAATTTTTGGGGGGAGGCACTGACTATGTACCTGGGGATCAGGATTGTCTTGGAAAACTCAGTCTGTGAGTCAGAGTTTGCATATTTCTTATATCATAGCTGAAGAATGTCTTCTGATCTGGCTCCAAGACCTTAGTGTGTTCAAAATAAATTATTTGGGGGAGAGAACCAAATCCTGTTTTGTTGTTAACCTTAGTCTATAAATTGTAATTTTGATATCTTCCACAATGCAGAGTTTAAATGAGGTATTATCCTGAAAGACTGTTAGAAACCAATAAATTACTTTGCAAATGTAAGGTGGTAGTGATATTATTATACACATGGCTTTGATATAAAGCTGAATTTCTCCTACATCCCCAGTGAAAATTAGGCTATTTGGTTAACTCTTCCCCACGTCCAGGCTGATCTTGGATAACTGTGGTTTTGGAAGCAAATTGGATTCCAATTTCAAGTGAGGGCCATACACAGATGTGGGTAATAGCTGAAATATATCTGCTTTTTGGAGTGACTAAACTGCCAGGGGGCTTCCCTGGTGGTTCAGATGGTAAAGAATTTGGCTGCAATGCAGGAGACCTGGATTTGATTCCCAGATTAGGAAGATCTCCTTGAGAAGGGAATGGCAACCCACTTGAGTATTCTTGCCAGTAGAAATCCATGGACAGAGGAACCTGGCGAGCTACAATCCGTGGGGTTGCAGAGTCAGACACAACTGAGTAACTAACACACACACACACACACACTATTGGGTCAGTTTCCTCCTCAGAGTTCATCAGTGAACTTTCGGATTTTGATTCTTTGCTTTTTCTTCTCTTCGTGGTTTCTTCTCACTGCCACCAATACATTGACTCAGATTCATAAAATGAAAGAGGATTAGGTGATATAGAGCCAGATGGGGCTGAGAGCTCTGAGCTGGACAAGGCAGGGGTGATTAATGTACCAGTGAAATTTTTGCTTGGTACTTGGGCTATGCAGGGGGATCTTAAACTTTAGTGGGATGACAATCTCCTTGTTAACAGTTGCCTTGTAAAAAACAAAAAACCCAACTCCAATTCATTAAGTCTGGGATGGAGCCTAGGGATCTATATTTGAATAATTATTTCAGGGAATTCTGATGCTGCTGGTTGAAGAATCACCATTTGACAGACACTGCATGTAGAGACCAAATTCCATGGCAACTTAGTGCTCAAGAAAATTGATTACAATGTATGGATACCAAGGGAGAAAGGGGCCTGGATGGGATGAATGAGGAGGTTGGGATTGACATATATACAATATTGATACTGTGTATAAAACACATAACTACCAAACCCAATAGAGTATTGTAAAGTTAAATTTAAAAATAAATAAATAAATTAATTAAAAAACAAAACAAAACACATAACTAGTGAGAATCTACTATATAGTACAGGGAACTCTACTCAATGCTCTGTGATGGCCTGAATGGGAAAGAAAAAAAATTACCGAGATATGTGTATAGAGGAGCCTGGCAGGCTACAGTCCATGGGGTCGCAAAGAGTCAGACATGACTGAGTGACTAACTCTTTCACTTTCATTTCATATAAACATTTAGCTGATTCACTTGGCTGTATAGCAGAAACTAATACAATATAGTAAAGCAACTATGCTCCAATAAAAATTAATTAAAAAAAGAAAATTTAAGTGCCTACTTTTCTTTAAGTAGAAATAACGTAGTGGTCATCTCGATAAAGACGATGGAATGAGCTTGGTGCTGCTGACTCTGCGGGTTTAGTTAATTCCTTCTCTTTATTCACCAAGGCTGGGACGCACAGGGTGAGAGCAGATACTCCCAGAGATGTGACTGGTCGCCGTGGCCAAAGCAGTGATGTGAGAAACAGACCTGAGTTTTCCATATTCTGCACTTGCATCATTTTTCCTCAGTTGACTTGTAGATCAGTAAGAAACAACCAGTCAGCCAATTAGTAAATAAACACAAAATCAGGAACGCACAGAGGATGACACAAAGCCGTGCAGAGTTAGTTAATCCTGTGGGAACAATATAAAGAGCAAAGGCTCAAAGGCCTGTGAGTACAGTGTTCCAGAATATATGTGAGCACAAGAATGGGTGGGGTGCAGAGAGGTTTCTCAAAAAGCTACTGCGTGGCTTTAATAAACGTCTAATTTAGAGCCTTAGTATTCTAGGGGCTCGCGTGTGAAAGGTACAAGTCGGGCACAGTGTAGATAGCCTGTCTCTTATACACATCTAGATGTGTATAAGAGACAGCTACTATATAGTACAGGGAACTCTGCTTGATGTTATGGGCAGCCTGGGTGGGAGGGGACTTTGGGGGAGTATGGATACATGTATTTATATGGCTGAGTTCCTTCACTATTCACCTGATACTATAACAACATTGTTAATTGGATATATCCCAATATAAAATAAAAAGTTTAAAAAATAAAAAGATTTTTAAGAAGATTATTCCTAACACAGGCTTCAGTCAGTTCAGTTCAGTTGCTCAGCCATGTCTGACTCTTTGTGGCCTCAGCAGACTGCAGCACACCAGGCAACACAGGCTTAGGATGTGCTATAACCCTGCGCACTTACACTGCCCCAGAGACTGCAGTTATCAAGCCCCAGTGACACATCACCTCATCAGGTTTACAACAACTCAGTGGGGTAAGGGTAATTGTTACCTTGTATAGATGAGAAAACTGAGGCTCAGCATGTTACATAACTCTCCTCCAGGAGTTGATGGCTACAAGGATAAAACCCATGTCCCCACCCCAGCCTTACTTCCATCCCTCCGTCCTTTGGTTGGAAACTACTTCACATCCTTAGCTTCCCAATCAGAAGCTCTTATTCTGAATAGACTCTCCATGAGTAGAAGCGGTCTCCATGGAAGCCAAGCTCAGGTGACGCTCCTGAGATTGGAGAGCTTTGGGCATTATGTTGTGTTTGTCACTGGGTAACAGGGCAGGGAGCTGGACCTCCCAGCATCCTCTGGACAGTTCTTACACAAGATGAATGCTTCTTACTCTGCTGCTTCCTCCAGGACCAGAGGGAAAGGAAGTGACATGCAGTCAGTAGAATTACTGAGTTGAGCTGGTACCAACCCAGATCCCATCACTCTTGTCACACGTTATAACATGGGTATGTGTGTGTGTGTGTGTGTGTGCTAAGGCACTTCAGTTGTGTCCGACTCTTTACGACCCATAGACTGTACCCTGCCAGGCTCCTCTGACTATGGGGTTCTCCAGGCAAGGATACTGGAATGGATTTCCATTTTCTCCTCCAGGGGATCTTCCCAACTTAGGGATCGAACCTGCATCCCCAGGGCCTCTTGCACTGGTAGGCGAGTTCTTTACCACTAGCTCTACCTGGGAAACCCTCAAAGGAGTGACATGAAGTCAATGAAAATAACTGAGTCAAGCTGGCACCAACCCAGACCTTCGCAGCCCCCGTGTCGCAATGTTGTAACATGGGTGTGTCTCCCCCAGGGATACCGTATATACAGTGGGGGCGTCTGCCTTTTCTCCTCTTTCTGTCTAGGTGGTCTGCAGGTGCACAGCACTCCAGCCCAAGCAATCAGTCCAGTTCATTCCTCTCCTTGCCCCTGACTGACTCAGAGTGAGAATATGACGACAGTAGCTAAAGTTCAGGGCTTCCCTAGCGGCTCAGTGGTACAGAATGCACCCACCAATGCAGGAGAGGTAGGAGATGCAGATTTGATCCCTGGGTTGGGAAGATGCCCTGGAGGAGGCATGGCAATCCTTTCTGGTATTCTTGCCTGGAGAATCCCATGGACAGAGGAGCCTGGTGGGCTACAGTTCATAGGGTCTCAAAGAATCGGATATGACTGAAGTGACTGAGCACACACACACACACACAGAGTTAACCATCACTGGGCTCTTGCTATGTGCATATAGTGCCCTGAGCACCCAGTCTTCACAAACCTATCTAAGCCTCACATCTACCTTATGCAGTAAGTGCCATCCCTTTTTATAGATGAGGCCCAGAGAGGTTTAATAATTTGCCCAAAGATACAGAGCAGAGATGTGAATCCTAGAAGTTACTCATAGCTTGAGTTCTTAACCACTACCATTGAATTAGTGAATGGCCAACTCCAGGGTCTACCTACAGAAAAGACTCTCATTCTTCCTGTTCATCTCAGTGTGAGAGTCTGTGAGGCTGGAGCCAGCTCATCCACCCTACTACCACAATGGGAGAGCTAGAACTCCCTAGCTGAAGCCAACAGAGGGAAAGCAGGGCAAAGAGATGAATGCTCCAAGCGTTTTGTTTGTGTCTTGGTTATAATTCTGCTTTAAGCTGAATATATGCCAAGATTTTCAGTTGCATGAGCCAATAAATTCCCATTTTGCTTAAGACAGTTTCTATCAAGTTTTGTCACTTTCAATAGAAAGAATCTTAACTGATTCAATATTTTCTCATTTTTTACAACTTAAATAGACTGTGGAATCTAAAGATAAAGTTGGCTTTTTTATCAAAATGAAAGCTGAAAACAAAAACTGAACAAGATGTTCAGCATTTTGGAACTGCCTCTCTAACTGTTGCTCTGCTTGCAGCCTTGGACTTGTGCTATGCCTTTGCCTCTGGTTTCAGCTTTGGGCAACCACCACTGTCACATATTCAAGAAGTGGGCTGCCCCGTACATGCTCTCTGCCCTCACTGAAATAAACTCTTTCCCTTATCAGCACATGATCAGATCTCAGAGAAAGTTTTGGCACATTTTAGAACTTTAGGTTTGTATGCTAGCAGAAGTCTGGAACAAGAAAGGAGGTGAAAAATAAAAAAGAAACAAGAAAAGAGGCAGGACGAGGGACATAAGCAGCAAAAAAAACAAAACAAAACAAAACCATGTAAAAGTTATATTCTTTCTGGACTACAGTGCTTGAAGATTGGCCTTTTCATCTCTGAGAGAAAATGAGATACTAGGCATTAAGCAAACCCTACCTGCTGCTGCTACTGCTGCTAAGTTGCTTCAGTTGTGTCCGACTCTGTGGGACCCCATAGACGGCAGCCCACCAGGCTCCCCCATCCCTGGGATTTTCCAGGCAAGAACACTGGAGTGGGTTGCCATTTCCTTCTCTGATGCATGAAAGTGAAAAGTCAAAGTGAAGTCGCTCAGTTGTATCCGACTCTTCAAGACCCCATGGACTGCAGCCCACCAGGCTCCTCTGTCAATGGGATTTTCTAGGCAAGAGTGCTGGAGTGGGGTGCCATCACCTTCTCCGAAACCCTATGTGCAGGGCATCAAAAGTTCAATGGTGCTTGTTATTAAGCATATTAGGCATCACTGCATATTTATGCTCCTGACAACACATGACTGTCTCCAAACCATTTCATCCACAGCTGATTAATGTGTTTCAGAATTCCGCCCCCCCNTGAGCCTGGCAGTCACCTCCTGGGACCCGGGGCTGGCCTCTGACACCCAGAGGCTCTGCCAGAGCCCCGGCTGCTGCCCAGTGAGACCACAGGAACCCAGTGGTCCTGCAGGCTCGCCTGGGAGTGAATGAGAACCTTCGATGAACGTCACCCTTCCCGGTGCCTGGCTGGTGGTGTTGGTGCTAAGGCCGGGCAGGGACATGGAGAGGACTCAAGAAGGCTCCACCCTGAGCCGGAATAGTCCTGCCGATGGAAAGATGTGCAGGAAACTGGTGAGAACGCCCCTTGAAGGTGTGTTTGGTAGTCATGAGTGGCCCTTCTTGGGGTGTTACTGACATGTTCTGGCATCATCCAGGTCAGGGGCTCTTGGGGTGTGTGCAGAGGCCTGGGCTCCATCACCCCCTTGGCCCAGAGCTGCTGGCCCTGGCTGAGCTACTGGTCTGACGGGGGTCCTCAGGTGGTCCCCAGAGAAGCTTCTGACATCCTGGGAAGTGGTTTTTGCCCACCTACTTCTTGTTTCTCTTCTCTCTAGGGGTGTAAAAGCCTGCGAGTCTCCTAAAATGCCACTTGGGCTAAGGTGGGCCTCTTCCAGGCCTGCTGCTCAGGTGGTGTTTGTCCGTGTGGTCACCCAACTGATGAGCATCCCTGGCTACAGCTCCCCAAGTCTGGAGTCACCTCCCTTCACAGAAGGGGCTCCTTCTGCCCTCCTGGAGGCCCTCCAGTGGTCTGCCGGCCCATGCATACAAACCCTCCTTGAGAATTTCTCAAGCAACTGCAGAGTCAATGCTTTTGCCTCTCAAATTTCCCAACAGTCTGAAGAACTCTGGACTCCCATTTTCCTTGTAGGGAAATGGCCTCCGTGACTTCTGGAGTGTCTGATTCCCCCGTGGCCTGGTGGGTCTGTCAGAGTTTCTTATCCCCCTGGGCCATGGCTTGTGCTCAGGGCCACCCTCTGAGCTCCTGTTCCGATCTGGACTGTCCCAGGCAGGTGGACCAAGCATAGCGATGCCCACACCTGCCCGTGGCCCAGGCTCCAGGGGTGACATGTGTGTGTGTGTGTGTGTGTGTGTGTGTGTGTGTGTGTATGTGAAACCATAGCAGTGTCTTTCTCCCTGAAGAATAATGCTGAGATTTGTTACAGGTTTTCTCTAAAGCTCTGCGTGGCATCCCGCGTTCACACTGCCAAGGTACATTCTCTAAATCCTGTTTGGAGCCTCTGCCCTCCTGTAAGTTTCCCAACCAGACCGCTGCTCAGACTCTCCCCTCCTCCCCACGGCACCGCGCGTGTTTACTGAGAGGCCCCTTCTCCTCACTCACCTGCCTCCCAGCAGTCCTCTGTCACCCCAAGGGCCTGACTTGCTGTCCCCTTCACACACAGCCCCTCACAGGACAGTCGTTGCCACTCTGGCTACTTTTTTTTTTAATTGGGGTATAACTGCTTTTCACTGTTGTGTTAATTTCTACTATACAGCGAAGTGAGTCAGCTAAAAGTATACATATATCCCCTCTCTACTGCACCTCCCTGCCACCCCCATCCCATCCCTCTAGGTCATCACAGAGCACCAGGCTGGGCTCCCTGTGTTATATAGCAGCTTACCATTAGCTAGCTATTTCATACATGCGTGCATGTGTGTTAAGTCACTTCAGGCATGTTTGACTCTTTGTGACCCCACGGACTGTAGCCCACCACGCTCCTCTCTGACCATAGGATTCTCCAGGCAAGAATACTGGAGTAGGTTGCCTCCTCAAGGGGTCTTCCCGACCTGGGGATTGAACCTGCATCTCCTATGTCTGCTTCATTCGCAGGCGGATTCTTTAACCTCTAGCACCACCTGGGAAGCCCATTTTACACAAAGTAGTGCATAGTGAAAGCGAAGTCGCTCCGGTGTGTCCGACTCTTTGTGACCCCGTGGACAGTAGCCTGCACCAGGCTCCTCTGTCCATGGGATTTTCTAGCCAGAGTACTGGAGGGGTTTCCATTTCCTTCTCCAAGGAATCTTCCTGACCCAGGGATTGAACCCAGGTCTCCCGCATTGTAGACATGCTTTACCATCTGAGCTACCAGGGAAGTCCCTCCCAATTTATCCCACCCTCTCCATCCCCCTCTGGGTCCACATATCTGTTTCCTGCCTCTGCAATCTCTATTCCTGCCCTGCAGATAGATTCCTCTGTACCATATTTCTATATTCCACATGTATGCATTAATATCCAATGTTTTTTCTTATGATAAAGCACCACCCCTACTCCTCCAACTATGGATGGGTAGAGCCGATACTCCTAGAGCAAATGCGAGAGCAGGGGTTTGCTGTCACTGAAGTGGTAGATGCATCTGTTTCAAATCATGTGGTTTTTTTTAAATCTTTAAATGACCACTTACATAATTTTCCCTGAAATGGACCTTTGGGGACCTCTGAATGTGTGTGTGCCTGTGTGTAAATGCGTGTGTGCCTGTGTGTGTATCATGTGAGAATGCATGGCTAGCAAAGATCGGACAATTACGCTCATTTCTCAGTCACCAAATGGCTTATCACTTTGGATCAATTTGACTGCTGTATGCTCTTTATTAATTTTTTTTTGACACCGAAAGCATTTTGTATTGGGATACAGCAGATTAACGATGTTGTGGTAGTTTCAGGTGAACAGCAAAGAGACTCAGCCATACAAATACATGTATCCATTCTTCCCTAAATCCCCCTAAATTGTTTTTTATTTGTCATATATGATCTCATTTATAACCAAAGTGTGGCTATAAAAAGTGGCAAAGACAGAAAACATAAAGAACATTTATATTGAACCACCCCCAAGCTGATGAGAAGCCTAAGAGTGATCGTTCTGCAAATTTGCCTTGGTCATTTTTTTCCAGTTTCACAAGCTGTGATCATCTGATCCAAGTCCTTAAATAGGTCTTCTGAATGTCTTTAGTATGTCAAATGAAGGGACAGAAAAGGATGGGGGTCCATAGAATATACAGAGAAAATTTAACTAGCTTGTCTTGTTATTGACTGGAAAAAAATATTACCCGCAGTGTGTTATTTTGAAGAACTTACAAATCTCTCTCTGAATCCTGCTTTATCTTGTCATTTAGATAACATGTGAACACTGTAAAAATAATGCAGTTGATTTTTCTTAAGCTCAAAAGGCAAGAATTCTAGAGATCAGGTCACAAAACACAGTTTTTATCTATTTTTGAAGCTAGTGCATATAATCAAGTTTCAATTATGTTTCAAATATGTGTTGGTCTCAGAACCAAAATATTGTGTTTTATTTGTCAACAAATCAGTCTTTCCTTGCACAACTAATTTAAAAGAACTGAAATGTTGGGTATAAATTGTTAAATGGAAAAACGTTAAAATGTGTCCTTAGATATAATGAACATTATTAAAAATTGTCTTTTAATGCTCATTTAATATAATCTTTGAATAATATACTCATATAAAATATTTAAAAAAAATTTTACCGTAAACCATGCAAAAATGATAAAATGACTTTTTTTAATTGTAGGGTGTTTGTGAAATTATAATTACCATGAATGGAGTTCATTAGTCATAAATGGGATTACAAATGCCAGTCTAAAGACACAAAACCCAGGAACTCACAGTAGCAAGCTGGAAGGAAGAAAGCAAGACGAGCTTTGGTGTTGAAGATAAGGAGGGGCCAGCCCAGCCCAGAGCAGCCAGCCAGCTTCAGCTTGGGCACTGGCAAAGACCCCTGTCACTCCCCACCCACCAGTGACCATGCCCACTGCAAATTCCAAAGCCTAGTCAGAGGTGAGGACACTTATCAATGTTACCTTGACCTCTTGTTTCCTGAAACTAAGTCACAATGAAAAGTACATCCTTCAAAGATCGAAACCTCAGGAGGCAGCAGGACACAACCCTGTTCCCACAGCCACCGAGGAAGTGCATATCTCCCCAAACAGCAGCCCCGGAAGGGGCACCCCGAGGCTAATCCCCAGCTAAGCTGCTTTGCCGGCCTGCCATAGATTAGACTGGGTGGACAGGGTGCAGGTGACATCATTTCCAAGAACCGGCTGTCCGGTGACTTGGCAGGAGGATAGCAGGGAGGCAGGATTCCATGCCCTGCACTATTTGCGAGAGCTGGAAGGACCACAGGACGCTGGCCCTGCAGACCAGTTCTCTTTCTGTAGAGGGGCCCCATCGAGCCCCAGAGATGGGAGGAGGCTGACACACAGCTTCCTGGTGGCCCAGGAGGGTCTCATAAGTGTATTTTTCCAGGGAATCTTCAAGAGTGATCTAGTTCAAGAGGATGTGCAATTTCAAAGATGCTGATCACAGGAGGATCGCACCCTCTCTGGGCCCTGGGAGATGGCCTCAGGGTCATGGGGAAATGCTCTTGTGCAGGAGGACAGCAGGGTTCCGGGAGGTGGCATCCACTGGGGAGAAGGCATATGTTTTGGGGACAGATGATTACCTCAAGCAATGAAGAAACCATCTACAGTGGTCAGGGCTCCATAGGTATTTTGTGACCCATCCTGCGGGAACATTTATTTGTATCTATTCCAGTTGGTTGACCTGCCACAGCCCATCTTCAAACGTATCAATCCCAGGTACTGTTATTTATAGAGTCATTGACTCAAGAGCTCCCCGAGGGCTCCCCTGCTGAGTGACTTTCCAGTCGCGGCTGGTCTCCTCCCAGGGGCAGGAGTGCACTGCCCATGGCTGTCCATCCCTCTGGGCACAGCCTGGCAGAGCGAAGGCCCTGCTCCTCAAGCTCTTTCCCTCTACCTCTGGTTCTTCCTGCCCCTTGGGGTCACCCAGAGGGCAACTGGCTCACCAGCCACAGGACAGGTGCAGATGGTGACCACACCCTCCCTGTGGCTGCAGATAAACACCAAGGCAGCAATCACATCTCCATCTCTTGCTCTTCACAGGGACGTTTCACACCCTCTTAGCATCGTCCTCACGCATCTCTAAATGGGCTGCAGTTTGTCCACATCCATGAAAAGCACAGCCCGAGAACCAAATGCAGCGCTTGGAGCGATGACCAGGCAGCAAAGGGCAGGGCTGCCAGCTCTTTGTGCCAAGATCTCATTGAGCAGCTGGGCCCAGTTACAGCTGACAGCTCTTCTGGAAGCTTCTGTGTTCTAGTAGGGGCCATGCAGTTTGGCACCGGGCTGAGGCACGCAGGAGGGGCAGTGGAATGTCACCTCTATCTACAAGGACCACATGTGTCATTCAGAAAGCACGTCTCTTTCTAAGCTCTTTCTCTGTTCTACAGAAAAGTACTGTCACCCTTTTACAGAGTGATACAGACCTGAGATGTTCAGCAATTCACTTAATGATGCCCAGGCCTCTTGACCTGGCTTTTCACAAGCCAGGTGACCACCAGAGGCACCTCTGGCTGTCTCTACTCTCTTTCCTGAGAACCTCATTGGAGCTCAAGGTCCCCCAAAACTTCCCAAGAAATGTGTGTGCTAAGTCACTTCAGTCATGTCTGACTCTTTGTGACCCTATGAAATGTAGACCGCCAGGCTCTTCTGTTCATGGAATTCTTCAGGCAAGAATACTGGAGTGGGTTGCCATGTCCTTCTCTTGACCCAGGGATTGAGCCCACATCTTTTATGTCTCCTGCATTGGCAGGCAGGCTCTTTACCACTAGCGCCAGAAATTTCTAAGAAGAATGGTACATCCAGTTGATTCTAGGCTGAGTATTTTTACAGCGTTCTGTGTTTACATGAAAATGGAGATGAACTTCACAATATGGCCATGATCACAGGAAATGAATGAATGTGTCAGAAATCACTCTTTACTGAATGACTTCTTTATCCTGAGTTGCCAGCCAAGTCTATTGCAGTGGGAAGTCATGCTCTGAATGAAGTGTCCTGAAGAAAAATTGATATTGGTGGAAATAACATTTTTAAACATTCGAGGTATTAACAGTAACTTTGAGTTCTGCATTAGGCGCAGAGGGCGGCAGTTTCTGCATGTACGCATGCATGTTTATGAGTTTGTAACTTTCAGCTGCGGTGTTCCCCCATCACAGCAAAATTGCGACCCTTCAGTGACTGCCGGCTGTCATGTTACAATGGCTTTGAAGAGAGATGGCTCATGTGGTCACGCATTTTGGTGTCACACTCAATTGGCTAAACATAGTCATTTGGGGTTCTATTATTGACTAATTTAGGTAATTCACCTACTGGGAAGTACTTAAAGATAAAAATGTAAAATCCTGTTGGTTCGTGAGTGAGATCCTTGATGTCAGTTCTGTGACATATTTTTAAACACAGGAAGCTGTTCAGAAGGAATATTCTGGCATGTTGTAGTTAGGTAAAGCGGTGTTGGGAGCCCATCAGCTGACTGTCTGCCCATCTTCCTGGGCTCATGGAGGTTCCTACCTGGGCAGATATTTTATACCTGGGCGGCTCTAGTTTAATAGAGAATGCCATTAACAAGCGTGCCAGACTGTATCCCCATCTGGAGCTTTGATGAGCCATCAGCATGCTCACAAGTTCATCTCTTGATTGTTGTTGAAATATGTCACACCCTGATGGAGCATTGCAGGCTGTCGCTGCTGATGGATTCATGACAGAACACCTGCCTCACCCACTACGAGCCGTGTAGAGGGAATAGGGTTTGGGGCTTTGGCTATAAGAGGCGATGCCTCCCTGGGCAACCTGTAGAACCCTCCATGGGCATAAGTGGAGGGGACAGGTCGCTGTGTCTGTCCCCTGCAGGTGAGGTTTGGGAGTCTGAGGTCCACGCTCCCCTAGAAATGTTTCTGAGATGCTTAGGGTCTGACATGGCCTTAGGGTTTTACTGGTTTTAGCCAACTTGCATTCCTCATTCTTTGGGTCCTGTAATCACTTTCACCTGTCTGACGTTATGAGGTTGTCTGTGTTTCGTCTCTTACCTGCCCATGCCAACAGTGTGCTGCCCCGGTAGCCAGGGTGCATCTGGGTTATACTGTCTTGGGGTCTAGAAGGGGACCCATCCTGCACCCAGGCCCCTCACATGTATCATGTTGTGTCACCTGGGCTGACTTTGGGTTGATCCTCAGTGTAAGTGACTGAAACGTGTCAAACAGGAATGCAGGGATGAGTTGTGAAAAAGGGCCTTTCTCTCATGTCTAAATCCCAGGGGTGTAATCACAGCTCAGCACACCTCGAGATTTCACAAGATGGAAGGAGGGATCTGACAGCTTTAGCTCCCCCAACAGAACCATCTGGGCCTCCAAATACTTCTCTGATATTCGCTGTCCACATGCCGTACTCTTTCTCTTTAAGGCACCTTCCTAGACAACCCCTGGAAAGTTCTGGGCTCCCTATCTCAGCCCAGGCTAAAGCGAAGCTGGGCTCTGGGCTCCCTTCCTGACTCCTGCTAACTCAGGGTGTGACCTCAACTGAGCAAGTGCCTTCTCCTCTCTGGGCCTCAGCTTCCCCACATGCCCAAGGCAGGGGCTTGAAACGAACGACCAGCTCCGAGTTCTGGTTATAAACATTTGCTTCTCACCACACAAGCCTGCATTTGGTCATGTGCACACATGAACACATGTGTACATATGTGTTCAATTGGCTCCTGATCCCTCACCAATGAGCCCAAGGTCTGCCCTCTCCATGTGAGTCCCTTCTGTGAAGCAGTGGTTGCTGGTGGGGGGAAGGGCAGGGAGCTGAGCAGCCACGTGTCCAGGGAGGGGCTGCAGCATGCAGCTGTCCCGTGCTCCTTGCCATGTCAACCATATCAGCCACCATTCATCCCCGAAGGATAGAGTAGTGCTCCCATTGTGGTTTCTCACTGTGCTGTATAAATATTTCTCTTTGGCTTTATAACTCACATAACTGCCCTACCAAAAGTTTAGAGACTGGAGATGAGGGAAAGGGAAGTCACCTACACACCACTTCCCCGACAGGCACCACTATCCTTTTGTAAGTTTCCTTCTTAATTTTTCAGATATGTATTTTTTTTCATGCATGGCACTGAACTGGGACATTACATATATCAATGAGTTGAATCTTCACAGCACTCCTGCTGGTTAGGGATTAATGGCCCCACTTTATGGCAGAGAAAGTAACTAGAATGGGTTCCTGAAGGTATTTAACTGCTGGGCTGGGATTTGAACCCCTCCCTGTCTGTGAACCCAGAACCTCCCCCCTTCCCCAAGCACAGTGGTCCTCATATGTCGACTGTGTAAAAATCCCCAGCTTGCTGGGCCCAGCTCCAGAGTTCCTGATTCGGTAGGTCTGGACCTCAGAGACTGCATTTGTAATAAACTCCCAGGTGATGCTGATGCTGCTGGCCTGGGAACCACACTTTGAGAACCACCCTGCTGGTCTATACTGCCTCCCTGTGCAGACCTGTTTCTGTGGCCCGATTGCCCTCCTCATTCTGAGAGCATTCCCCTATGTTGCCATTCAGCTTCACAAACATCACTTTCAACTGCTACATGGTATATAGTGCATGTTCTTTAAAAGAAATCTACAGATTATTTTGTGCTTTGGAATTCACAGACTATGTCTTCAGTTGAGAGCCCAGGAAAACCACCCACAGTTACATCCCTACCTGAGAAGGATTCTGTGGGCCCTCCAGCTGGTCCAGAAGTGACAGTACCTTGGATCATTGCATCAGTCCCAATACTGTTTCCAGAGGTTACTTAAATCTGTTCCATTCTTTAAGGTATGATTCAGCTTTCACCTCCACCAGGAAGCCCACCCACCCTGCACCAGCCCTTCAGTATCTTCTGTGCTGAGCACAGTAACATGGGTGTTACTGTGGTTAATTGTCTCGTTCAGAACTGGGAATGAATTTTGTCTCTTCTAGAAAGTGATCCTCAGAACACAGACTGTCAGCCCTGCAAGGCCCAAGGATACTTGGGCCAGTCCCTTTGGTGTATAAATGATGAAACTAAGGCCAGTGATGAAGAGACGTGTCCCAAGCCACACAGAGCACTGTCCCTATAAACTCTATTTTGAATTAATTCATGACAACCATAGGTTTATTTTTTACCTTCTAGTTGATTTACATTTACTGTCTCAAATGACTTCCCAGATATCCCTATACTGAGAGCATACAGACTTGAGGAAGATGGGGTACAGCAGCTGTCCCCACTTCACCCCCAGCCCACACTGCCCCCTGTCATGCAGCCTGGGGACTGCCTCTGGGGCCATTGCCTCCGTCTCACCCGAGGGCCCTCTAGCACCTGTGTGGGTAGCCTCTGGAGGAAACGCCGGATCCTGGATCCTATACCAGAATTTTTACAAGGAGTCCACTGGAGCCCAGGCACCCTCAGCTCCTCTGACTCCCCAGGGCCTCGGGCTGAGTTTACAGGAGCCCAGAGCTTGCAGCTGGGCCCTTCATCTGAAAGTATAACCTGTGTGCCGAGCTCAGGATTGAGTGAATAATGTGGAAGGGAGCCACAGCTGCTCTTTCTCTGTGGGAAGGAAATATGCCTGGAGGCTTCTGTTTTTATTATCTAACAAGTGTATTTTCTCTGAAGCAGGCTCAAAATGGGTCAAGAATAATTATTCCCTGCAGTCCCACCTCTACCTTCTCCTCTCGGAGGACCGTGTGACAGGCCCTTGTCTGGCTCTGCTCCCCTGGTCCCTCCACCTGGATGGCAGAAGGCTATTCTTCATTTCAAATTTGCCCTTATATTTTTCTTGTTACAAAGCAATATATATGCTCATTATTTAAAAATCAGAAAATATGAGCCAAAAAGAAATGAATGGAAATACCTCATAATACCAGCCACCCCAAAGATAAACACAGTATAAAACTGTGGGTATCAATTCCAGATCATCCTTCCTTTCTTCATTCTTTCATGTAAGATTTTTATGTACCTATAAACATGCTATTTGGGCTTCCCAGGGGGCTCAGTGGTAAAGAAACCACTAGCCAATGCAGGAGACACGGATTCAATCCCTGGGTCGGGAAGATCCCCTGGAGGAGGAAATGGCAACCCACTCCAGTGTTCTTACATGGACAATCCCATGGACAGAGAAGCCTAACAGGCTACAGTTCATGGGACTGCAAGCAGTTGGACATGACTGAGCGACTAAGCAAGCAAGAAAACATGCTATTTGGCATTATAGAGCCTTTTTTTTTCCACCATAAATAAAATCATGATTACATATATTTTCTTTCATAGGTTTCCTAACTCTTCTGCTGGTGGAGACTCAGGCCCAGCACTGACATCCTTCCTGCAAGGGGCAGGAAAGAAAGTAACATGCTTTATTCACTTAGAGCATCTTAGACACCTTTGCATGTCAGTGCTGAAAGATCCAATTCACCCTGGTTAAATGGGTTCTAGTCACTCAGTCGTGTCCGACTCTTTGCGACCCCATGGACTGTAGCATGCCAGACTCCATTGTCCATGGAATTCTCCAGGCGAGAATACTAGAGTGGGTTAGTGTTCAATAATTAATAATGCTGAAGCACTGATTTACTCCATCCTCTTTTGTTGGCTATTTAAATTATTTTCGAACTTTGCCTTATGAACAATGCACGTATCTTTGTGTACTGGCCAGTTACCACTAGTTAATTCACTAGGCATTTAAAAAAATTTTTTCCATTGGGCATTTTTTAATGGTGAAGCTTATTTATTAATTCATTCCAACAGGTATTTACCATGCTCCCGCTGTGTGCCAGCATTGTGTCACAGGCAAGGGCTGAGATAGCACCCAAGATCACTATCCTAGAACTTCTAGAAAGGGGACATGGTTCATAAAGAAAAAGTAAATTTACAAAGTCACTGCAGATTGGGAGACAGACTCTGAAATCAACATGTGATGTGATAGAGAGAGAGAAGGAGAAGGTGGGTACATGGGAGGTCACAGGAGATCTTGCTGATCAGGTGTGTTTGAGTTGAGACCTGCAAGAGAAGAAACCAGGCTGAGCAGGATGAATGGGGGTTGAGGCAGCAGGGGCTGCAGTGGCCGAGGAAGGGAGAGGAGGCTGGGCAGATGAAGCAGAGGACCCCTGTTCCAGGAAGAGGCTGGAGCTGTTGGCGGGGTCAGAGTGCTTGGGAGCCAAAGTCTCCAGACACTGTGTAGATTTCCTTCTGGGGCCAATGTGACAGGGCAGTGGCAGGGGGACGGAGAGGAAAGGAAGGAATTGAGATTTATTTTGGAGTTGGAACCTATAGGGCATGCTGATGCATCCTGGAAGGAGGATCAGGGAGAGAAATCAAAGGAAACTTCCAGTCCCTGGGGTCGCAAAGAGCCAGGCACAACTGAGCACCCACACACACAAGCCTCATCCACGAGGAGCCTGATGCTGCCTCCTCTCTGATTTCCAGAGTCAGTGCCCTGGGTTGTCTAGACGATGCCAAGGGAAGGTCTCCTGAACTGGCCAGCTCCCTTGCTGGGGTTTCAGAGGACCCTCTGGTCCACCAGGCTTTGCCCTCCTGTTGGTCTCTCTAGCCCCTTGCAGGAAAGATGTCAGTGCTGGGCCTGAGTCTCTACCAGCAGCAGAGTTAGGAAACCTATGAAGCACATACCGAAGTCTCTCTACAGTTACCAGGGCACCTGAATTATGGAGGCAAGAGACCTACCAGGATGTTGCCCAGACCCTGTTGTTCTTGGACTATGTGAAGGGCTGTCCCCAGGAGCAAGTGTGGGGTCAGCTTGGGGTGGGGGTGGCCACTGGCTCACACATCGCTATGCAGTGCTGTTCAGGTGTCCTGGCACCTGTGGGAGGTGGGACTGGGAAGAAATGGTACCCACTGCATCCCTGGGAAGATGCTGGTGGGAGGCCCATCACATAGGTGAACAGATTCCCAGCGAGACTTCACAGAGCAGTAACAATATCTTTCTAAAAGATGAAAAATGCAGTCTTTAAAGTGCAGTAAGTATTCTCCCTCTCGGAGGGTGTGTTGTGTACTGGGATGTGTGTGAGTGTGTGGTCTTTTAAAAAAGCTAGGCCCGTGGGGCATGGTCCAAAGCCAGGAACTCTACGCTTTGACAAAGAGCAGAACCATGGTTTTGTTTTCTCTGTGGGAGAGAAAGGCCTTGCCTGAACCCCCCATCGGGTGAAGGCACCAGTCAAGAATGCAATCCTAATTAAAACTTTAGGCAGTCAATAAATTACCCTTGCAGAGTGGACTGACGTTCTCCTGATTTCATGCCTGGGCCTTTGAGAAGGGAAGGAAGAAAGAAAGAAACAGAAGAGATTAAGATTCCTTCCCCCAGGCTATTTCTGGTGAACCAGTTCCTGGGGTTTTATATACATTTTCAACAAAGGACAGATATGTGGGACAGATGAAGTGGCTTTGCAGGGGGGCTGGGTCTAACATGCTGGAAGTGGTTGTCCTTAATGGGGCGAGACTGGCTGCACTGAGCCATTACCAGGATGGAATCCTCCTCTTCCTCCGGGCTGAGAGCAGGACACAAGCATTCTGCCGCTGTGGTCTGGGCAGGCTGTGCCAGTCATGGAGGGACTGGGGATGGGGTGGGTGGTGAGGGGAGATTGAGTGACCCACAAATTGGGCTGTCTTCCCACCTGCCTGAGGGTGGATCTGGGAAATGGGGAAAAGGCAGGGGCTGGAGGTGGCTGAGGTGTTGCTGTAAAGAAGACTTCACAGAGCTGATGGAAACATTCCATATTGCAATGCAGCCTGGTAAGGGGCTAGTATGAGGCACAGACTGGGTGTGATGGTGGGATGAGGGGATAAATTCACTGGGGTACCCACCCTAATGGGGGCAGCCTTCGAATGTGGATTGAGGCGTCTCAGCAGCTTTGGCAAAATAGTGAGATGCATTCCGGGGTGTGGGAACCACGTGACCAAAGGCATAGACATGAAAATGCATGGTGCGTGTCAGAGGCACGAGGAGGGGTGTTGGGATATGACATGGGAGGCAGACTGGGTCAGCTTCTGAGTGTTCCTGCAGGCCTGTCTTCTTCTATGTGTGTGAGTGATGACATCATCAGAAAGATGGGTCAGTCGGGGAGGTCAGAGCCAGGCTGGATAGGAAAGAAGCTCCAGGCCACTGGGAGCCACACTGCCCCGCTGGACATGTCAGTCCTGAACAGGACGATCCTGATGGCCTTGGCATAGAATCAGCAGGCCATGGGAATCAGTTTGGGTGACAAGGTCAAGGAGACATCGAGCTCAGTTCCCAAGTTTGGGAAATGAGCTGCTGCTGCACGTAAATCAATTTTCTACTCCACTAAGTTTCTTCATTTAAGCGCCCAAACTTACATTAAGTCTTCTTCAAAGAAGACTCTCTAAACAGTGACCACTGAACAACACCCTCTGCCTTTTTCAGCAAAGAACTAGAACTCCCCAAAGAGGGGAAGGTTTCTATCAGTAGTTGCAACTGACCTCATTGTCACAGGCCCTCCGTGCCTGTTGAGGTGTTTGGGACCCTTTGCCCCAGCACCCAGTGACCCCAGGCTAGTGTCCTTAGCTAGTTCTGGGTCTTACCCAAAAATGGCGGGGGGGAGGGGGATCCATTGTTTCCTCCCCATTTTTTCTTTCTGTCTTTGCTCCCAGATGTCATTTCTCATTTGTAGAGCTTTTAAGAAACTCTCACGCTCCTACTTCTAATCTGCCCCCAGCTTTTCAAATCTACAAATTCTAAAATCTAAAATCTAAAAACTCTGATGGCTGTTTCCCTTGCTCACTGGCTGGTTCCCTCCAGTTTCTCCCACCTCCATAGCTTGACTGGGGATGATGAGCCGAGTACACGGGGATGGTTTTGTAGTCCTTTGATGTGACCTGTTGTGCCTGGCACTGTGCTGAACACGTTGTCCACGCTCAGTAAACACCGATGGATTTAAGAGAGGTAGGTAGGCTTCTATTTTTCCATCACCAGGGGAGTTTCCTTTTGGTCTCTGATAGGCCAGTGTTCCAAAGCCACACTGCAGAACCAGTTTCTCCTCCCTTCCATGTCATGTTACTCATGTGGCAATTGCCCACAGCCCTGTGGACGCCTGCGCTTCTGGAAGAGACTCACCCTGCGTTCTGCGTTCCCTCATTGTGGATCTCGGCTCTTAGTGCCGCTCAGAGGAAAGCAGCTGAGTCACACGTGTGGATCTGTGGGGCAGCTCCAGTCGTTAGCGAGACAAAGCCACAGGTGTGCCCTCAGCGCTGGGAAGCAGGAATAGGAGTTGCGATGATTTTCCGGGTCTCGGATCAAGTTAGTTATGTGCAGCCTTGAAAATGTTTTGGAGATGGAGCCAGGCTTCCACAGCCGTGGAGCAAATGAGAATGATTTCTGCTATTTGCTGTGCAGGGGGATGGGGGGCGGGGCACCACTTAAGCCCATGCCTTGCTAGGTCAACGTTTTCATGCCCAGAGCTATAAATTAAAAACATGCCTTATACTTGGGTACCATCTCTCTGATGAAAAGCTGGGTCTGTTTATTCTCTTGTGGTTGCTAGGAGCGTTACAGACTAGAAGGAAAGGGATGGAGGATGAATTATTTTTAAGCATATTTTCAAAGAGGAATAAAACTGCAAACACAAATTCCCACAATCCAGACAGTAACTGGTTTCCACCCAGTGTAGCAAAAGCTCATCGCAAGATCAAGACTCTGAAAAATCAATCCCCCGTGCTACGGTTTAGCTGGGTCACTGGCTTGATTGAAAGCCCTAGTTCGGCGGAATGTGAGGGCAAGGTGTAGCAAGTAGGCCAAGTCTGCGAACCAGTCTCTGAATCAGTTACTTGAAACAACAGACTTGAGTGACATCAACAATCATCCTACTCTAGTTCAACTGGGAGCAGCAGTTTATCTCAGAATCTCATTTAATGCCACAAGATGAAGGTTGTTTTCTTGATACATCAGGTTGCAATTACAAAAATCCTGCAGCATTCTGGTATTCTTGCCCTCTTTCATTTCGACGTAGTCCTTAATGACATAATCCCACTTCCGGATGGTGTGCAGGCTTCACTTCTACTAGCAATAACTAGGATGAAAGGCCTGATTGTTTACGTGGATGACAAGGCTTTGCTTTCACAGATCCAGAAAGGATCTGATAGAGGACAGGCTCTGCTAATTGTTATCTTAAAGACAGCTGCTGAATAATTATTCTAAACCCAAAGTCAACACTTTTGGCATATGTTCTTCAGTGTTTCACTGGCTTAGAGCAAACATCCTGTCTCAGTTTATATATATTGCTGAGCAAAAAACCATCCCAAAACTTAGTTTAAAAGATCAACAGTCATTAATTTGTCCAGGATACTACAGTTTAGTAAGTCTCAGTTCATCGCTGCCTTTCGTGATGGCAGCTAGGACCAAGGCTGGAAGATGCATTTTCCAAGATGGTGCATGGAACTGGCTGGTGGATGGGAGCTCAACTGGGCTATTGATGAGAGAGTGCCTCAGTTGTGGTCTCCCCGGGTGGCTAGGGTGGGTTTTTTACAGCATGGTGGTTGGGTTCTGAGAGAAGTATCTTAAAAGTAAAAGTTTCCAGAGGACAAGCCCCTCAGTGCAAGTACCTCTCAAGCCTTTGCTTGTATCTCATTTGCTAAAACCAGTCACATAGTATGGTAGGCAATATAATGACCATCCCTTCTCAAGATGTTCACATCCTAATCCCTAAAAATTGTGAATGTTATCTTGTATATGGCAATAGGGTTTTGTAGATGTGATTAAGGATCTTGAGATGGCGAGAGGCTGTTGTTCAGTTGCTAAGTTTGTTTGACCCTTTGCAACCCCATGGACTGCAGAATGCTAGGCTTCCCTGTCCTTCACTGTCTCCCAGAGTTTGCTCAAATCATTCCCAGCATCACAGTCTTTTCCAATAAATCAGTTCTTCACAGCAGGTGGCCAAAGTATTCAGCTTCAGCATCAGTCCTACCAATGAATATTCAGGGTTGATTTCCTTTAGGATTGACTGGTTTGATCTTGCAGTCCAAGGGACTCTCAAGAGTCTTCTCCAGCACCACAATTCGAAAGCATCAGTTCTTTGGCACTCAGCCTTTTTTTCTTTCTTCTTTCTGTAGAGATTATCCTGGATTATATGGACATCCCAATCTAACCACAAGGGTCCTTTCAAGTGAAAAGAGGGAGGCAGAAGAGTCAGCGTCAGAAAAGAAGATGTGAGGAGAGAAGCAGAATCTGAAGTAACACAGAGGTCAGCTTTGCAGATAGAGGAAGTGGCCACAGGCAAAGGCTTGCAGGCAGCCTGCCAAAGCTAAAAAGGCAAGGAAATGGTTTCTTACCTAGACCCTCCAGAAGCCCTTGCTGATACCTTCATTTTAGTCCAGTGAAATTCATATCAGACTTCTGACTTCCAGAACCATAAGATAATAAATTTGTGGGGTTTTTTAAAGCCACTAAGTTTGTGGTAATTTGTCACAACAACAATAGGAAACTGCTGCCAAGCCCAGAGTCAGTGTGGGAGGGATGTTCAAAGATCACATATGGGAGCCTTGGTTCACTGGGGGTTCGTCAAGGGAACAGTCTACCCTTAAATCAAGACACATTTTACAAACCAGAATATCCTTGGGTTTTCATCATGTGATTATCTTGCTCAAAGTTAAATATTTTCGTGGGTGTGTATATGCTCAGTTGCTAAGTCATGTCTGACTCTTTGCAACTCCATGGACTGTAGCCTGCCAGGCTTCTCTGTCCATGGGATTTTCCAGGCAAGAATACTGGAGTGGGTTACCATTTCCTCCTCCAGAGGACCTTCCCAACCCAGGGATTGAACCCGCATCTCCCGAGTCTCTGGCATCTCCTGCATTGGCAGGTGGATTCTCTACCACTGTGGATGCCTTATCAATTTTCCTGGTCAAGATGCACTGTTCGTTATCTATGTTCTATAGTTGTTTCAAGTTAAATTTGTTATTGCCATGCTGAATGGGACAGCATTTTTAGACCTTAACCTATTTTGGAATTAATGTAATATTCTTTTTCCTTTCCCCAATTTTTATTATGAAAAATTTAAGCATAGAGAAAAGTTTAAAAAAAAAACCAATACAATGAATTTCTGGATACCTACCACCTAGATTCAATCATTGTTAATATCCTGCCATATTTGCTTGATTTATAGGTATGTGCATATTTATCTATGTAGATATATTGAGATAGGTAGACAGATAATAGATAGGGAGAGAGGTGTGGGTTTTTTATGTGGAAGTTTCAAACATCCCAACTCTTCATCCCTAAGTACTTTAGCATATGTGTCCTAACTGTAAGGACATTCTCTGATATTACATTACCATTACCACAGATAGTGAAAGAAAGTGAAGTCGCTCAGTCGTGTCTGACTCTTTGCGACCCCGTAGACTGTGGCCCACTCCATGGGATTCTCCAGGCAAGAATACTGGAGTGGGTTGCCATTTCCTTCTCCAATTATCACAGATAAGAAAATTATTAATTCCCCACTATCATCTAATATTTGGTATACATTCAAATTTCCCCGGTGGCTAAAGCATATGTTTCTTTAATAGCTTTTTGAGAATCCATTCATTCAGATCATTTACTTAATGTCTCTTACTCTAAAACAGTCCTACACCTTTTTTCTCTTTTTAGGACACTGACTTTTTGAAGAGGCCAGGCAACTTGGGTTGGGAACGTCCCACATCCAAGTTTTGCCCAGTTATTTCTTTCTGATGTCTGACTTGTCCTCAACCCACTGTATTTCATGTAAATTGGAAGTTGGGTTTCAAGGTTTGATTAGCTTTGTTGACACTTTTCTCAAGAAAACTTCATAGATGACGTGTGTCCTTCACATGTCCTCATACCCAGAGGTACATAATGTCAGGCATCCCCTATTGGTGAAGTTATGTTTAATCACTGGGTTAGAAGTGCTGAAGTAAGTTTTTCCTCTGTGCATGCATGCATACTCAGTCTTGTTCAATTCTTTGTGACCCCATGGACTGTAGCCCACCAGGCTCCTCTATCCATGGCGTTTTCCAGGCAAGAATACTGGAGTGGGTTGCAATTTCCTCCTCCAGGAGATCTTCCAGACCTCAGGATCGAATCCACGTCTCCTGTGTTTCCTACATTGACAGGTGGATTCTTTACCACTGAGCCCCCTGGGAAGGTTTTTCCTCTGTAATTGCAAATAATCTTTGGGGTAATATTTTGGCACTGGGTAAGATATGCTGTTTCCAATAACTTTTCATCTAGTGGCTTTTGCATACCTCAAGAACCCTTCAGTTCAGTTCAGTTGCTCAGTCATGTCCGACTCTTTGCGACCCCATGAATAGCAGCACGCCAGACCTCCCTGTCCATCACCAACTCCCGGAGTTCACTCAGACTCACGTCCATCGAGTCAGTGATGCCTTACTGGAGCCAATTATTTCAGGTATAAAATAGGGATTTTTCTAATTCTATCATTCTTTCTACGTTTATTAGCTGAAATCAGCCCGTTCCCAGTTTTAGGCACAATATGTCCCAGACAGATCCCATATCTTCCTTGTTCCAGACCTAGAATCAGCCATTTTCCTGAGGCACCCTGGTTCTTTTTAGTGTGAGATTTAAAACTAACATCTAGGCCCTAGGGATGCTCATTCTAAGGCCATTTAGTGGATAGAGCCAGGAAAATTATTTATTTAACAAATTAAGTGTTCACATTTGTATTTCCAATTCAAATACTCAAGTCTTTTTCTTCTTAGTTTTATTTGTTTGTATCTCCTCAAATGGAAATCTTCAATCCATTTTCAAAACATCAACATATTTACTTTTTTGTACTAACACACATGTGAAATATTTTTCAACTTACAAAACCCATATTGTTACTAACAATAAAACTGCTGAGTGAAGTTTCTTTTTACACTTCTTTTGACTTTAGAATATATCCTATTATGAAAGCACAGTCAGAGTGCTGTGTTCAAATTCATTCTTTGTGTAATTGTGTTATCAATTTGATAACCAGCTTCATTTATTGACATTTGTCTTGGATTATAGGGTTTAAATTAAATTGATGTTGTTTAGTTGCTTAGTCGTATCTGATTCTTTCATGACCCCATGGACTGTAGCCCACCAGGCTCCTCTGTCCATGGAATTTTCCAGGTAAGAATACTGGAGTGGGTTGCCATTTGTCCAGAGGATCTTCCCAACTCAGGGATTGAATTCACGTCTCCCACATTGGCAGGTGGATTCTTCACCACTGAGCCACCAGGGAAGTCCATAAGTTAAATTAATCCTTCTTAAATTAATTTTGGGGGGAAATGCAAAGCATTTACATGGTTTAAAACTCAAACTGTATGCTGCAGTCCATAGGGTCACAAAGAGTCAGACATGACTGAGCGACTGAACTGGAACTGGACTTAATAATAAGGTTGTTGTTTAGTCACTAAGTTGTGTCCAACTCTTTTGCAACCCCACGGACTGTAACCCAGCAGGCTGCTCTGTCCATGGTATTTCCCAGGCAAGAATACTGGAGTGGGCAGCCATTGCCTTCTCCAAGGGATCTTTCCAACTCAGAAATCAAACTTGCATCTCCTGCATTGGCAGGTGGATTCTTAACCACTGAGCCACCAGGGAAGCCCATTTAATAAGCTAACCTCAGAGAAATCATGATTCCATATCTGTCTTCTCCATCATATCCCTCAACATAGGAAACCCTTTCGTTAGCTTTTGGTTTCTCTTTTTTGTGTTCACTCTCATTTCCCCATCTTTCTTAGACCACAGGAGCACAGTGTGTGTGTTCTTCCTCTCCTTGCTTTGTCCGCTTTTCAGTGCAGCCTGGAAGTCCCTCCATCAGCCCGCCCTGCTTCTCCTAGCTGTGCTGCTCCTCCTCGTCTCCGTGGATTCAGCCCGTTTCTATCCATAGGTTGTTTCTGAGCTTTTCTTTTACCAGCAATGCCATAATCAGTCATCTCTAGCATATGCTTTCTCACACATGAGAAGGTGGGATGAATGGGTCAAAAGATTAAAAACATATGTAATTTTGCCAGGTATCTCTGAATTCTTCTCTCTGAAAGTTGTACCATTCTGTATTCTCCCAGTGATATATGAGAAGGCCTGGGTCTCCACAGCCTTAACCACAAAATGCTTGCCACACTTTTGGATATTTGCCAATATGAGTAAGAGATGGAATTCCAGTTTAGTTTCATTTATATTTATCTTATTAGTGGGCTACCATCTATGGTGGAGAATGCAATGGCAACCCACTCCAGTACTCTTGCCTGGAAAATCCATGGACGGAGGAGCCTGGTAGGCTGCAGTCCATGGGGTCGCCAGGAGTCGGACACGACTGAGCGACTTCACTTTCACTTTTCACTTTCACGCACTGGAGAAGGAAATGGCAACCCACTCCAGTGTTCTTGCCTGGAGAATCCCAGGGATGGGGGAGCCTGGTGGGCTGCCGTCTATGGGGTCGCACAGAGTCAGACACGACTGAAGCGACTTAGCAGCAGCAGCATTATGAGTAAGGTTGGGCATTTTTTCAGGTCTAAAGGCCATTTCCCTTTCTCTCTCTCTGAACTGTGTACACATTGTGTTTTTCTGTCAGGCATTTGGCCTTTTTATTCTCAACTTTAAGAGCCTTTCCTAATATTATCAGAGATAAAAGTATGTCTGATAAGAGTTGCAGATGTCTTCCTTTCTGGGTTTCATCATGTCTTTTGGCTCCACTTGTACTTTTGCCATCCGTTTGTCTTATTTTTATGTAGACAAGTTTATCAATCTTATATTGCCTCTGGATTTTGAGTCATAAGTTAGAAAGGTTTCTCCTCTACCAGGCTATCAAGGAATTCATCCATGTCATCTTCTAGTTCTAGTGTAATTCCATTGTTTGTTTAGATCACTCAGTCCATCTGGAGTTTATTCAAGTGAGTGGTATGCCATAATGGATTCAATTTAGGTTTTTCCAAAAGCCCATGAATCTTTCCTCCACAGGTTTGAGATGCTACCTTTATCACATACCAAATTTCCACGTGTCCTTGGGTCTACTTGCCCATTTTCTGTTCTGTTCAAGGATCTATCAGACCTGAGATTCATGTAGATCATCTTGACCCACCTTGGGAGGAAAGACCATGTGTCTCTGTCATGTCCTTCCATTGTCCAGGATCAGCCCAACCCCAGAGGACGAAAGCTCATGACTGATACTTAACCTCAGCATGGAGTAGCTGGGCTCCATACAATCAGACTGTGATGGACATCACAGCAGACTCTCAGCAACCCAAATTGTACCAACAGCTTTGCTAAAGACAACAGTACTTAGAGAGAAGGTCTAGGGAATGGTCAGTGCATCTAGTCCTCAGGAGTGGATGCTCTCAGAGCTCTTCCTGGGTCATGCTGGACACATAGATAATATGTTCTAGTCTATACTGGGCTTCCCAGGTGATGCAGTGGTAAAGAATCTGCCTGTCAATACAGGATTTGTAGGAGACAGGGATTTGATCCCTGGGTTAGGAAGATCCTCTGCAGTAGGAAATGGCAACTCACTCCAGTGCTTTTGCCTGGAAAATTCCATGGACAGAGGAGCATGGTGGACTACAGCCCGTGGAAGTGCAGAGTCAGACATGACTGAGCACACACACACGCACACACACCAGTCTATACTGTGTTGGCTCCCTGTGGAACTGCTTTTGGTAAACAACCCTCTGTTGACTCATATGGTCCTATACTGAGAGCTGTGTTAAGGAAAAAAACTGTGTGAAACTCAAAGGTATTGTTGAGCATTTACTATACCATTCTCTCCCTCTGGTTTTATCTTTTTTTTTTTTTTTTTTTTAGTATTTATCCTGATTTCTTGATCCTTTTTAATTTTACTTATATATTTTTTCAATGCGTTTTTGCAGACTGTTTTGAAGTAGAGGGATATATTTTCGAAGGAGAAGGGAGGGAATTAAACCGCAAGAAGGATGGTTTGGCTCTGCTAAAATATGTAAACAATGTACTGTCCTTGATTTCGGGCTAGATTTACTGCACTTTGCAAAGGACTTCTCTTTGACAGGTTTACCTAATGCAGAAAAACACCTTTGCTTCCAGGTCAAGCAGCTTTCATCCTTTAAATCTTACCATTTTAGAACAGAAAGGAAAAAATGCAGACGGATTTTCAAGGCTGATACAGGTTCAGACAAGTGTTTTAGTGACTAAAGTCAGCTTGAGGCATTTGTGTTTGACTTGATTGAACGTGTCTGCACCCTGACTCACCTTTGCCATCGGTGGCCCAGCCGGGGTAAAAGCTGCATTGCCAGGTGGAGCAAACGCAGACCTTTCTGTTGGCTTGCATCCCCACGCTGTCACTGTCTCTCTCACTTCTGGTCCTCCTCATTTGGTCCAGCAGCCCTCTGAACCTTTGCGGAGACCACACCACAGCTAGAAAGTCCTGGCTGCCTCATCCCCTTTCAATTCCTTCACTCCAGTCTCCCCAGCTCTGGGCTCAGCTTGTACTGTAGGTGACAAAATTGACCTTTCCTGCTTCATAAATCCATTCACCTTTCTCCCAAGTGTGCCCAGAACCCCAGCACTAGCACAGCCCTCCCCAAGCAGCCTGTAGTATCAGTCCAGTGGGGAGGAGGCTGGGTGGGCAGGACATGTCCTTGCCCTTCGGTGCTGCTGAGAGAGGTGGCCTGGGCATGTTGCAGGCTCTGCAGGAGGCACAGTGAGGGGGCTATGTCTTGAGACAGTTCNCTGGTGGCCCTGAGGAATATTAATGATACCAGCATCTCCTGAGCATCTGCTACACCCTAGGCACTGCTCTGAACTCTCTGCAGATATTAACTCAGAGTTCTCACAAAAGTCCAGTGCACCAGATACTTCATTATTACCACATCCACTTTATGAATGAAGGACCCAGGTACAGAGAGAGCTAGTGAGCACAGGATCACAGGCTCAGCAAAGTGGCAAAGCAGGCTTCTTGCCAGGAAGCCTGGGCCAGGGTCTCTGCTCTGAACCACCATGTTACTGCCGCCCTGTGACCCCGGGCCCTGGCCACAGCTGAGGACACCCAAGGGAGGATGCCCTGCCGCCACCGCCTTCCTCCAAGGGCCTTCTGACTCTTCTTGAGGCTGGGGATTCCTGGGAGAAGGGCTTCCCAGGGTGGCTTCCTCCTCGGCCTCTGTCCCAGGCAACGAGAGAGGAGAAAATCCTTGGGCGTGCCCTCTGGGCACAGATCCCAGGGCCAGGCCCTGGTGAATTCCTCCAGACTAGCTGCCCTGAGGCCAGCAGCCACTCCAGCCCCTTCCTCTTCTCCCCTCCCAGGGGTCTTTGCAAGGCCTCCTGCATCTCTCCGGGCTCCTCTCCTTCCTCTGTCATCACCACCTCCCAACTCCTGCAATGCCTGCCAGGCCAGAGATTCCTCCCTGCCCTGCACCCTGCAGGCTCTCCATGCCCACCATGCCAGACGTACACCACAGCACTGCTCCAGCAGTGCCCCTTACCCTTCTGAGGCTCCCCAGTACCATCTCTCGCATCTAAAGTGAGCCCAGCACCATCTGGCCTCGTTTCCCACCTGCCTGGGGAGGAGGCAGTAAAGACAACTGCCACTGAATGACCACCTCCTATATGCGAGGCACGTGGTGGAGCCATCTGCACAGAAATAGTAATAACAGCATCAGCAAAGTGCTCACATTGGCCCCAGGGCCCTCTAAAAGCCTTTCCTCTATTACTCATTTTAATCTTCACTCAACCCTACGAAGTAGGGATTCTTGTCATTCCCATTTTACAGATGAGGAAACTGAGGGGAAAATAGGCTAACTAACCTGCCGAAAGTCACACAACTGGTAACAGGCAATGCCTGAACTGACAGAGTTTGGCTTCAGAGTGGGAGCATTAAGTGTTTCTGCCCCACCACCATTCTCATCAAGTGCCCCTGCAACCTTGGGAGGAAGGATCTGTTATCATCTCCATTCTCAGATGAGGAAACCCAGTCTCGGAGAAGGGTACAGAGTCTATCAATGACAAGGTCAGGCTCAAACCCAGCCCTGTGCATCTCCTGGGCTCTAAGTCGTCCAGGCTGAACCATGTCAGTGTCGTGGACCTTCCTGATTCTGTGTCTGCATTAAAACCCCTCCATTCTCTGAAATGTCTTCCGCCTCTCTCCCTTCACACTGCTTTTGAAATTACATCCATCCCAGTGCAAACTCCAAGGGCTAACGCAAACGCCCTGCCTTCTCTCCCCATTCACAGAGCCTTACTGACCTCTGCCCTGAAGATGCCTCACCCTCTGAATCCTGAAGCCTAGGGAATCCTGCCAGAATCACCCTGGGGCGCTTCCTCTTCCTTCCCTAAGAAGGACCCCAGTTGCCTCCTTTTCCCTCACTCCCTCTACCGTTCTTTGTTCTTTGTATTTTATGTTGTTGTTTGGATCATTTTTTGAATTCTCTCCTGTTTGCGTCTGAACTTTTCTTGCATTACACACACATTTACACACATTATTTCGCCTTGTCTGGGTGTGTGCTGTGTGTGTGCATGCTAAGTCGTTTCAGTCATGTCCAGCTTTTTGCGACTCCATGGACTGTTACCACCAAGCTCCTCTGTCCATGGGATTCTCCAGACAAGAATACTGGAGTGGCTTGCCATTTCCTTCTCCAAGGGATCTTCCTGACCCAGGGATGGACCCGGATTCTTTTATGCCTCCTGTACTGGCAGGAGTTTCTTTACCACTAGCGCCTCCTGGGAAGCCAGTACAATTACAATCCCAGTTTTACAGAGGAGGAGATGAGGCTCAGAGTGGGAAAGCGACTTTCCAAACATCACACAGGACGTGGAAGACCTGAGCAGGACCACAGGGCTGAGGCTGTCGCTGCCCTGCCCTGTGTGTACAAGATCAGCCCCATGGTTGGGCCTCACCTGCCCCGGGGCTCAGAGGGACTTCNCAGTTTTCATGTGGTTGTCAGTTTTTGCCATGTGCATAGATGTCTGAAGTTGGATACAGCTGAGTGGCAAGACGATCAGTTAAGGTTAAGACATTGTGAGTTCCGTGTGTTGGCTCACCCCTCCAAAAAGTCACTGGGGTCACCCAGGATACAAAAGCCAAAACGTCTCAAACAACATTACGTCCAGGACTCAGTGACAAGACATCCTGATACATATCAAAATATCAGTTGTAACAAGATTCTCACGGTCTTAAAATGTCATAGGAGATAGTGGAGGGAGGCCAAAGGGTATTTGGCTACACTGATAAGTTGCTGTTGTTTAGTGCCTAAGTTGTGTCTGACTCTTTGTGACCCCATGGACTGTAACCCTCCAGCCTCATCTGTCCATGGGATTTCCCAGGCAAAATACTGGAGTGGGTTGCCATTTCCTTCTCCAGGGGATCTTCCCAACCCAGGAATCAAGCCCCCATCTCCTGCATTGGCAGGTGGATTCTTTACCACTGACCCACCAGGGAAGGCCACATTTACAAGCAGAGAATCTCTAAAGTATCAAGAGTTACAGCTGATCATCTAATAGGTTATTATGAAGCCACCAGACATCACTGAAAGGGTTTTTTTGCAGGCTTTACCCTGAGGATGAGGATAGGGGCCGTAACAGTGTCGGATGGTTTGCGGAGGGTTCCGGGCCCTGCTGATTCTCGAGACAACCCCAAAAGACTCATTTCTGGGACGAAACTTGAAAGAAAGGGAAATTGCTCAGTCGTGCCTGACTCTCTGTGACCCCATGGACTGTAGCCTACCAGGCTTCTCCGTCCATGGGATTTTCCAGGAAAGGGTACTGGAGTGGGTTGCCATTTTCTTCTCCAGTTCATTGTAGACTTTTTCCAAATTATTTAACATAATATTTTATGAATTCTAATTCACATTTAATGGGAAATAGAAGCTTAGGTTATTTTCCTTATCAAACCTATGTTCCTTGAAGCCACATTATTAGGATGGTTTTAATTTCTTGCACATTGGATGTCTTAAGCTGAGTGCAGTTTAGGAGATCCTTTCTAATTATAGGAAGGAACTCCTTTGCTTCAACACTGCAACCTGACTTGTGACAAATCTGTACTATATGTTATGTAAATGAATAACAAGTCATTTGTACTAACTGAATGTACAAATATTGATAAGCTTATTTCAAAATTTGCTAGCATCTAGTGTCAATAAACAGAGAAGGCAATGGCACCCCACTCTAGTACTCTTGCCTGAAAAGTCCCATGGACGGAGGAGCCTGGTGGGCTGCAGTCCATGGGGTCGCAAAGAGTCAGACACGACTGAGCGACTTCACTTTTACTTTCATGCATTGGAGAAAGAAATGGCAACCCACTCCAGTGTTCTTGCCTGTAGAATTCCAGGGACGGGGGAGCCTGGTGGGCTGAAGTCCATGGGGTCTCAGAGTCAGACACGACTGAAGCGACTTAGCAGCAGCGTCAATCAAAACTGAAGATAATGCACTAATGACTATTGAATTCTCATGCTCTAGGTATACTTCTTTTATAGAGTTTTTGATTCTCTACTATTTTTACCATATTGTTTCATTTAAATTTCCTACACGCTAACTTAATTTGTGTGATTGAGATAAAATTGCAATATGTGATTGTGTAGTCACATATTGTGAAAGTGAAAGTGTAGTCACTCAGTCATGTCTGACTCTTTGCGACCCCATGGACTCTAGCTGGCAAGTCTCCTCTGTCTGTGGAATTCTCTAGGCAGGAATACTGGAGTGGGATGCCATGCCATTCTCCAGGGGATATTCCTAACCCAGGGATCAAATCTGGGTCTCTCACATTGCAGGCAGATTCTTTACCTTCTGAGCCACAAGGGAAGCCCATATATATACAAATATAAAATATACATTAAATTTTTTTAATTAAATATTTTTTTCCACATTTAAAATTCTCTGAAACAGGAATAGTGTACAATCAATAGTATAGCATGGTTTAATTGTCAGTATTCTTTCATTCTAAATTGTACATAAAATAGTGACTTAAACTCAACAAGTGTCTTAGATTTGAGAAATATGATAATTTTCACCAAAATGACTCTTTTCACACATGAATTTTATCACCCTCATACTTCATCAATTTACAAAATGTTAGAGTCTATAATTAAAATAACAAATACAACTGGCAAAGACAAGTGTGGGGGGATAAGTCTTGGAAAGCAGAGTCTTGGAAAGCAGGTACAGAGTTGGCGGCAGGAGAGAGGCAGGGGTGCTGCCAGGCGGTACTTACCTCCTATGGGCATCTGCCAGGATGCTCTATGCAGAGAAGGGAGAATGACCCCCTGTCGGGGAAATGAGACTGGTGAGGAGAGTCTCCATGAACATCCTTCACTGGGGCTTTTACCAGCACAGATTTGAACTACCCCTTTTCATAACTGGTCAGAGCTAGCAGACCAGGCGGAGGGGCAGGCAGCTCTTTTTGCAGAGGGACGTCTGGTCCTCCCTGGACTATCTCAGTGACTCAGATCTGTTACAAGTCCTCTCCCAGCAAAGCAGTTTACTTCCCAGCTCATTCCTCTAAAAACCAAGAAGAGCAACAAATAACATCAAAGAAAGGGGTGCTACTGGGTTTTCTCTGAAAACTTATTCTTCTTTAAAACAAGAACTTCAGAGGGGTTTCCGTTGCCCTGGCTTTCCGTTCTTGAACATCGTCGGGACTTCCTTGGTGGCACGGTGGATGGAAATCCACCTGCCGATGTAGGTGACATAGGTTTGATTCCTGGGAGTCTTCCTGACATAGGGAAGATTCGGCGTGCCATGGAGTGATTACATCCATGCACCACAGCGACGGAGACCGAGACCTGGAGCCTGCGCTCTGCAGCAAGGGATGCTGCACGGTGAGACGCCCAGGCCCCGCAACAAACCGCAGCCGCTGCTCGCTGCAAGCGGAAAGCCCACACAAAGCTACGAAGCCCCAGCGAAGCCAGAACATAAATACAAACAAATAAATGAAATTTTTTTATAAAAAGAAGAAAAAACATCATGATTTTCAAAGAAGTGGGGAAATGTGAGTAGGCTTACAATTCTGTGTATTTGTGGTTCTAAGATGAGCATTTCAAACTTCCAATCTGAGGATTTAAGCTTGGCTTGTAATTCCCAAATCAGAAAGGCAGCATTGTGTTTAAGAATGTGCACTCAGGAATACGAGAGCCCCCTTAATCTCCTCGGCTCTACTACTTACACCCTGGGCCTGGGTGTCCTCTCTGTGCCAGCCTCCCAGGATTGTTGCAGAGATTGGACATCGTCATTCTGGCAAGGTGCTTTGCACTGTGCCTGCATGCAGTAAGCACCTAATAAATGCCACCATCGTTATCTTTACTCACTGTTTGAAGACAGCAGGGAGATGAGGGCTTTAGCCTCTCATACTCCAAAACCAAATTTGCTTTCACAATGATGAGGAGCAAATCAAGAGGTCTGGCACCCTGCCAATGCCTTTCCTGCACTCTTCAAGTTCTTTTTTCTAGGAATAGATGCAGAAAGAATAGGGAAGGTGTCATTTGGCAAATAACCTTCTCTCCTCCAGTTTTGTTTTATTATTATTTTCCTTCAGGCTTCACATCAAAAAATGGGGAAAATTATTTTATAAAACTTCTTAGCTCAAAAAATTAAAACCACATTTCTCTGCCTGTGGCCTCTGACTTCTCTGAGCAGATGGCTTTGGCAGAGCTCCCTGCCTCCACACCAGGATTAGTGCACTCTCTTCCTTGCCTTGATCACTGTGACACACAGCAACATACCAGCAGCACCGAGAGACAAGGCTGTGCAGGGAGGCCCAGGGCCCGTGTGCACACGCAGACCCATTCAAGCTGGAATAAAGGCTGAGCAGCGAGGCCCAGGGCCCGTGTGCACANCCTTGCCTTGATCACTGTGACACACAGCAACATACCAGCAGCACCGAGAGACAAGGCTGTGCAGGGAGGCCCAGGGCCCGTGTGCACACGCAGACCCATTCAAGCTGGAATAAAGGCTGAGCAGCGAGGCCCAGGGCCCGTGTGCACACACAGACTCATTCAAACTGGAATAAAATATTGCCGTTACTGGCCATTTTCAAATAGATGTTCAGCAAATTTAAATCAGAGGATTCAAGAAAAGGCACTGAAATGAAATGAGTCACATGAGATGTAATCACTTTGTAGTTTTAAAAAAACTCTATATTTTATTATTTAGCCCTTACAATGATAATCTAATGGACCATTGTTAGAGTGCCTCACTTAACAAGGGAAGGAATAGAGGCTTAGAAAAATTGAATGAGTTATCCAAAAATACAGAGTAATCTGGGTGCAGAGCTACTATTTGAAATGACTGTTTAAGTGTCTGGTCTCCCAAGACACTGGGACTTGCATTAGAAGGGATCTGAGTTATATCACTTCGAGTTTGCCTTTGACTACTTTGTTCTTAGGAATACAAAAATTTAGTGACCCTAATGGAACTGCAACGAAGAAGGCGATGGCACCCCACTCCAGTACTCTTGCCTGGAAACTCCCATGGACGGAGGAGCCTGACAGGCTGCAGTCCNTATATGAGAAGGCCTGGGTCTCCACAGCCTTAACCACAAAATGCTTGCCACACTTTTGGATATTTGCCAATATGAGTAAGAGATGGAATTCCAGTTTAGTTTCATTTATATTTATCTTATTAGTGGGCTACCATCTATGGTGGAGAATGCAATGGCAACCCACTCCAGTACTCTTGCCTGGAAAATCCATGGACGGAGGAGCCTGGTAGGCTGCAGTCCATGGGGTCGCCAGGAGTCGGACACGACTGAGCGACTTCACTTTCACTTTTCACTTTCACGCACTGGAGAAGGAAATGGCAACCCACTCCAGTGTTCTTGCCTGGAGAATCCCAGGGATGGGGGAGCCTGGTGGGCTGCCGTCTATGGGGTCGCACAGAGTCAGACACGACTGAAGCGACTTAGCAGCAGCAGCATTATGAGTAAGGTTGGGCATTTTTTCAGGTCTAAAGGCCATTTCCCTTTCTCTCTCTCTGAACTGTGTACACATTGTGTTTTTCTGTCAGGCATTTGGCCTTTTTATTCTCAACTTTAAGAGCCTTTCCTAATATTATCAGAGATAAAAGTATGTCTGATAAGAGTTGCAGATGTCTTCCTTTCTGGGTTTCATCATGTCTTTTGGCTCCACTTGTACTTTTGCCATCCGTTTGTCTTATTTTTATGTAGACAAGTTTATCAATCTTATATTGCCTCTGGATTTTGAGTCATAAGTTAGAAAGGTTTCTCCTCTACCAGGCTATCAAGGAATTCATCCATGTCATCTTCTAGTTCTAGTGTAATTCCATTGTTTGTTTAGATCACTCAGTCCATCTGGAGTTTATTCAAGTGAGTGGTATGCCATAATGGATTCAATTTAGGTTTTTCCAAAAGCCCATGAATCTTTCCTCCACAGGTTTGAGATGCTACCTTTATCACATACCAAATTTCCACATGTCCTTGGGTCTACTTGCCCATTTTCTGTTCTGTTCAAGGATCTATCAGACCTGAGATTCATGTAGATCATCTTGACCCACCTTGGGAGGAAAGACCATGTGTCTCTGTCATGTCCTTCCATTGTCCAGGATCAGCCCAACCCCAGAGGACGAAAGCTCATGACTGATACTTAACCTCAGCATGGAGTAGCTGGGCTCCATACAATCAGACTGTGATGGACATCACAGCAGACTCTCAGCAACCCAAATTGTACCAACAGCTTTGCTAAAGACAACAGTACTTAGAGAGAAGGTCTAGGGAATGGTCAGTGCATCTAGTCCTCAGGAGTGGATGCTCTCAGAGCTCTTCCTGGGTCATGCTGGACACATAGATAATATGTTCTAGTCTATACTGGGCTTCCCAGGTGATGCAGTGGTAAAGAATCTGCCTGTCAATACAGGATTTGTAGGAGACAGGGATTTGATCCCTGGGTTAGGAAGATCCTCTGCAGTAGGAAATGGCAACTCACTCCAGTGCTTTTGCCTGGAAAATTCCATGGACAGAGGAGCATGGTGGACTACAGCCCGTGGAAGTGCAGAGTCAGACATGACTGAGCACACACACACGCACACACACCAGTCTATACTGTGTTGGCTCCCTGTGGAACTGCTTTTGGTAAACAACCCTCTGTTGACTCATATGGTCCTATACTGAGAGCTGTGTTAAGGAAAAAAACTGTGTGAAACTCAAAGGTATTGTTGAGCATTTACTATACCATTCTCTCCCTCTGGTTTTATCTTTTTTTTTTTTTTTTTTTTAGTATTTATCCTGATTTCTTGATCCTTTTTAATTTTACTTATATATTTTTTCAATGCGTTTTTGCAGACTGTTTTGAAGTAGAGGGATATATTTTCGAAGGAGAAGGGAGGGAATTAAACCGCAAGAAGGATGGTTTGGCTCTGCTAAAATATGTAAACAATGTACTGTCCTTGATTTCGGGCTAGATTTACTGCACTTTGCAAAGGACTTCTCTTTGACAGGTTTACCTAATGCAGAAAAACACCTTTGCTTCCAGGTCAAGCAGCTTTCATCCTTTAAATCTTACCATTTTAGAACAGAAAGGAAAAAATGCAGACGGATTTTCAAGGCTGATACAGGTTCAGACAAGTGTTTTAGTGACTAAAGTCAGCTTGAGGCATTTGTGTTTGACTTGATTGAACGTGTCTGCACCCTGACTCACCTTTGCCATCGGTGGCCCAGCCGGGGTAAAAGCTGCATTGCCAGGTGGAGCAAACGCAGACCTTTCTGTTGGCTTGCATCCCCACGCTGTCACTGTCTCTCTCACTTCTGGTCCTCCTCATTTGGTCCAGCAGCCCTCTGAACCTTTGCGGAGACCACACCACAGCTAGAAAGTCCTGGCTGCCTCATCCCCTTTCAATTCCTTCACTCCAGTCTCCCCAGCTCTGGGCTCAGCTTGTACTGTAGGTGACAAAATTGACCTTTCCTGCTTCATAAATCCATTCACCTTTCTCCCAAGTGTGCCCAGAACCCCAGCACTAGCACAGCCCTCCCCAAGCAGCCTGTAGTATCAGTCCAGTGGGGAGGAGGCTGGGTGGGCAGGACATGTCCTTGCCCTTCGGTGCTGCTGAGAGAGGTGGCCTGGGCATGTTGCAGGCTCTGCAGGAGGCACAGTGAGGGGGCTATGTCTTGAGACAGTTCCGTGGGGAGGCCCAGGGTCATAGGTAAAATAAACCTCAGAGGAAAAACGTGGTCTGAAAGGATACATGCACCCCAGTGTTCGTTGCAGCACTGTTTACAATAGCCAAGACATGGAAGCAACTTAAGGGTCTATCGACAGAGGAATGAAGAAAGAAGATGTGGTACATATATGCAGTGGAATATTACTCAGCCATAAAAAAGAACAAAACCATGTCATCTGCAGCAACATGGATAGATCTAGACAGTGACATAGTGAGTGAAATAAGTCAGGCCAAGAAAGTCAAATGTTGTATGTACAGCTAATGTGCAAAATCTAAAAAAATCATACAAATGAAGTTATTTATAAAACAGACTCACAGTCTTAGAAAACAAACTCACGGTTACCAGAAGGGAAGGGGGAGGGATAGTAAGGGAGTTTGAGATTGACATGTACACAGTACTATATTTAGAGTGGATAACCAACAAGGATCTATTGTATAGCACAGGGAACCCTGCTCAGCATTATATAGTGACATAAATGGGGAAAGCATTTGAAAAAGAATAGATACGTGTATATGGATAGCTCAACGTGGTTAATCAACTATACTCCAATATAAGAAGTTAAAAAATAAATAAACGTCAGAATGAAATTCCTGCCACCTAATTGGCTTCTGAACACTGGGGACTGCTAGTTCAAAGCATGTGACTTCCGCCGGTATTCTGCTACACTCTTCATCTTTTTCCCAAAATGATGACACTGCCCTCTGCTCCCCCAGAGGTGTCTTCCTTTGGTGTCTTGTCTTCCTGTTCTTTCAAATGTTTGAAAAGAGAAAATAGCTTTTCCGGAATCATTGCTTGGGAGGTGCCTGCATTTGTTGCTTTCAGTCAAACATCCTTGCAAATATTAAAAAAAACACACACACAGCAGCCTGCTGTGTCTTCTGAACACTACCAGCTGCCTTGGCTCAGACCCCGCTGACCCTTTGTGGCTGGCCATGCACCCCTCAGTCTCAGTACTTAGGCCTTCGTCATGTCATTATTCCTTATGCAAAAGCCCATCTTTCTTATCTGAAATAGGGAAAGCTCTGGAAACAAGAAATCATTTGACAGCAAGTTCAGTTCAATTTAGTCTCTCAGTCATGTCTGGCTCTTTGCAACCCCATGGACTGCAGCATGCCAGACTTCCTGTCCATAACCAACTCCCGGAGCTTACTCAAACTCATGTCCATTGAGTCAGTGATGCCATCCAACCATCTCATCCTGTGTCATCCCCTTCTCCTCCTGCCTTCAATCTTTCCCAGCATCAGGGTCTTTTCCAATGATCCAGTTCTTCACATCAGGTGGCCAAAGTATTGGAGTTTCAGCTTCAGCATCAGTCCTTCCAGTGAATATTCAGGACTGATTTTCTTTAGGATTTGACAGCAAAACCTGACCTAAACTACTATGAGGCCACTTGGAGTCCTTATTTATCCCAGTAAATGTAAATAGTCCTATCTTTTACTATAGAAATGCTAAATACCTGATTCTGGAGTACTGTTTCAGAACCTCCTGGAAGTATCATGAGTATGACATTCATATTCTGAACTCCAAAGCAGATCTGCTTGCAGGGACTTGGGATAAGAGACCTGCATAAAACCAGAGACTCGAAATGCCTATAATTTCACTCCATGTGACTGACAAAGTAATTCATGGAGACAAGTGACCCACACCAGGAGGAATAAAAGTATATGATATCCAAGACTTTGAAAATATCCAAATGCAATCAGTATACTAAGAGCTTCTTCATCCCTGGAATGTTCACAAGACATGCATAAGGTTTAGAAAAATGTGCCCAAATCAGATGTCACTAGATGTCACACAGTCCCCATAATTTGTCAACGCTGGGTTTCCTGACACCAGCAAGTTTCTAGAAATCTAATGGTAATAAGATTTCAGATGCTTTCCACATGCCAGCACTGTTCTAATTGCCTATTATGGATTAATCAAATTCTTTTGACAACCCCTCAAAGCTTAAACTATCTCTCTCTCCCTTTACAGATGAGGAAACTGAGATCCAGAGAGATGAAATGTATCCACTGCAGTTCAGAAGCCAGAAAACAGAAACTCTCTGGCTATTTAAACAAAGGTTACCAGAGGGGATTAGGAGTTTCCAGGATCATTAGAAGGCAGGATCTAGGCTCAGTCTCCAGAAATACACTATAGACTGGACCACCGGGCCTGTTACTTCCACAAGTGGGAAGGTTGGGAATCAGGACCCCGTTATGAGAACTAGCGACCTCAGAAACACTGACCTTCACCAACACCCAGAGACCAGGAGGGGTCACCGAGGGTGTTGCTTCAGCATTCTATCTGCCCCATGGGTAGTCTGCTTGCCAACACACCTACAAAGCCAGTGACTGGTCTCCTCACCCCTGCCTGGCAGGAGAACATCTAAATCTATGATCATATGGTCTCCCCTCATTTCCTTGCCCTCTCAGATCATATTCAAGCACATTTGCTTGGTAGAACCGAAAACATATCTCAATCCCTGGAGGTGCAAGGGAGTGGGCCATGTTAGCATTCCTGCCTTTGAAATACAGGAGGAAGATTGAATGGATGTCAGCTGAGCCAGTCTATGGTTTCATGCATTAACTAACTTCTCAAAAATGACATAGGAGTGGTGCAACCAGGATTTGAAGCCAGACTGTCTGGTTCCAGAGTTTAAGTTCTGTAAATTCTACCACCTTTCCATGAGCTCACGCCTGGCTCAACTGGCCCCCTCATGACATGTCTTCTCCATGCTCTCTTCATTCAGCAGGTCTACAACTGGTCCAGATGTCTGTATGGTTCACAGGGGCCTCCAGCCCTAGACTCTGAATTTGGAGGGGCTGCGATTGATGATCTCCACCTACCCTGGATTATCCCCATCTGTCCTATATTGGCTGGCTGAATCAGTTCCCTAGTGACCCAACAGTACCATGCAACAAACCACCCCAAACCTCAGTGACTAAAGACAATAAATACCGAGTGTTGCTTATTTAGTCTGTAGAATAACATTCTTCTGGTTTTAGCTGGGTTCATTCATGCCTCTGTGGTCAGCTGCAGGTCACTTCGGTGGCTCTGTTATCTTGGCTGGCCTCTCTCACACTTGGGTTGGGCTGACCTATCTCTGGCTGGGTAGGCTGATCTCTCATCCTCCAGCATGATCTTACAGTGACTCTTGAGAAGTGAGAGAGGAAGCGGGAAGGCACATGTATGTTTCCAAACCAAACCCCATGGCCATGCTCAGGGTCATGGTGGAAAGGGTACTATGGATACAAAGTCCCAGGGCAAAGGGTGTGGATACAGGGAAGCCATTAGGTCAACCTTAGACACAACAGCTAACCTCTCATATAAGCCCATTCACCTGGTGCCACAGAAAACACTGCTTAGAGGTTTTCTAGGGGAGGCATGGAGGGCCAAGGCTTCTGGAACCCCACAGCATCCAATCCAATGCAGAGCTCAGCCCCCAGGGGCTATCTGGCAAGGTCCTGCATAAACTGAATCGCCGGCTCTTTTGGCTGGTTCCATTCTGTGCTCAGGCCAGACTGGCAGCTGACTCGGAGACACAGCCCCTCGACTCAGGGCTTCCGCTTAACAGAGCTGCTGCTCAACAAAGACAGTCTCTTGACATCTCAAGCGGCGTGTCTGCTCGCTCGCCAATTAAAAGGCTCATGTCCTCAATGTGACAAATGCCAGGGAAAACAATTCTGCAATTCAGAACACAAGTGGGGAAAACACGAGCGAGGTAATCATGAACCAAGTGCCGGCCTTGTCCTTAGCATTCATCTGGCTTCTCAGTGAGACAGCACAACTCTCCCAAGATTTCCTGGGTCACGCCAGCCACTGCGCCCACACTGCAGGATCATGTGAAGGGTCAGAGTTGTTTTTCCATAGCTTAGATTTCGGCAGGCAGATCTTACGTTTTCTTAATCCATATTTAATAGCCTGACAGTGCTGCTGGGTGGCTGTGCTGTGAGGACAAAGTGGAGATGAGGTCCCTGTGCAGCCAAGCCCTTCTCTGCCTATCAGGACAGGCTGCCCCAGGCCTGGGCTGAAGGTCAGAGAGCAGTTCTGATATAGGAAGACCGTAAGGAAAGCAGGGGTTCCTCCCAGTTTTACCTCTGGATCAGTTGTTGCCCTAGGTTCCCCCAGTGAAAGCAGAGTTGTATATTCCTTGGTTTATATCCAGGCTCCTCAGTCCATGGGATTCTCCAGACAACACTACTGGAGTGGGTTTCCATTTCCTTCTCCAGGAGATCTTCCCAACCCAGGGACTGAACCCAGGTCTCCTGCATTGCAGACAGATTCTTTACTATCTGAGCCACAAGGAAAGATTTAAGTTAAAAAAAAAAAAGTAAGTTTTATCGAGATATAACTCACCTCCCATGCAATTCACCCATTTAAGGTGTACAATTCAATGTTTCTTTAAATATATTCACAGATACATGCATCCATCACCATGGTCAATATGTTCATCACCTCAAAAAGAAACCCATACCCATTAGCAGTCTCTCCTCATCCACCCCTCCCCCAGGCCCCTGGGAACCACGAATCTACTTTCTGTCTCTATAGGTTTCCTTATTCTGGACATATCAAATGAATGGCATCATATAATATGTGGTCTTTTGTTACTGGATTCTTTCACCTAGCTTTAACCAAGTACATTTTTTGAAGTTTCATCTTTGAAGGCAGTTGAGTAGGTTTGGATCCTGGGTCCACAGCCATGGCTGTGTGGGATTAGGCAAATGACTTGACCTCTCTGAGCTTCAGTTTCTCCATCTTAATATGGAGAGCATTCCAGTATTCACACACATAAAAGGCTTTGAGCTGTGTCTGACATACAGGCTTTGGTCAATGGGAGTTTTTAACCATCTTTCTCACCCTGGCTGTCCCTAAACTCTGTCTGGGGGGCCCCACCTTTCTGTGTTCATCCCCTCAACAATTTCTGCAGTCTGCACCACTCTCCCACTCAGGCTACACCTGTCACCCTGCGTATGCCTTCTAAGTCCTCACAAATGTTCAGAGCCTCCTGCACACCACCTCTCTTCCCAAGGCAGTCTCATGGCCCCTCCTTGGGCTCCAGTGTTCACAGTAGTTCAGGGAACATCACCTGGAGGGCCTCCACTTTGTATCCTCAATGTTTCTACTCTGCAAATGGGAGAGGGTGTCATCACAGCTCTGGTGGAAAGGAACCTCCCTCCCTTTGCTCCTGCTTGTCCATGTGCCATGATATATTCATGTTAATATTATAAACCATAAAGTCACACAGACACCTTTAGAAGGGTCACAGGGTAAAAGAAAAGGAAATTTATCCCTCCAGCCTGAACATGTACTGACTTCCTTCTGGAGTCTTTCCATCTCCAGGTGGGTAGAATTTTATGAGACCAGCGAACTCCACTGGGGGGAGTCTGAGAAGACCGAGTTCCCCTATCCCAGGGAATTCCCTAGCAGTCCAATGATTAGAACTCTGTGCTTTCAAGGCTGAGCATGTGGGTTCAATCCCTGGTTGGGGAACTAAGATCCCACAAGCTGCGTGATCCCCAGAAAATTTCTTTTAAAGATTCCTCCACCCCAGAGCACTAGAGCAGCATTTCTGTGTCATCACCCCATTTATATTGGGACTGTGGTTTCTTTGTGTGTTTTTATGTCTTTTCCATGTCTGGGTTTGTCTCCCCTGAGAGCCTGTAAACTTCTAAAGAAAAAGAACTGTGTTGTTTCCCTTTATAGGAGTCTGTGTTTCATAAGAAAAATAAGTAAAAGGAAAAAGTTTTAAGGTTTCTTATCTATGCACACAACCTCCTCTTATTGACATAAGGATCCAGTGTCTGTAGAAATTGTCTTGCAAACACTTCCCCTCACACCGTGGCTTAGTCCCCATGTTCACCAGTGGTGTCTTCTGCCCCAGAACTGTGTCGTGTGTGCTGTATAAGGCAACAGGAAAATTCAGCCAGGGCCAGCGTTGGGTCAAGAGGTAGGATGTCTCTGAAGCTTTAGGATTTTGTTTGCTTATCCTGCATATCCATACTGAGACTTTTCAGAAGTACTATTGAAAATAAAAGTTTCCTTCCTGCCATATGGGAACTCTGGGAAAGAACCCACCCTCTATTCTGGGCCTTTGCTTTATTTCAGACACTCGGAGGATGAAGAAGGAAGCTATTGGTTTAGTAACCAAGGCATTGTCATGGCCTGAGACAAGGCTGTAGTAAATACTATAATCAAGTGGCTCGCTTTTGCTGCGTGGCTGCTGAGTGCCAGGCCCCTTTCTAAACACCACATTCTCTCCTGCTACCTTTGCAAAACTCTGTAAAGAAGAGTCGCTCACTTGCCAGTAGGGAAACTGGGGCATCGGCAAGAAACAACCTCAAAGCCCCACACTAGTCACCATGGCACCAGGATTCCTGCCATACCAGCCACACCTGAAAACACAGAATCACGACCTCAAAGCTCAGTCCTTCTGGTTTCAGCCATCCTCCATGATGGGCAAAGCACGTGGCCCCATTTTCCCGCCAGAGTCTCATAAACATCCTTGTGAGGTCTGGAGCAGGGCGTGCTCATGTGGGTGTTTCCACCCCGTGGACTCTAGCCCACCAGGCCCCTCTGTCCATGGGATTTCCCACACAGGAATACTGGAGTGGGTTGCCATGTCCTCCAGGGGATCTTCCCAACCCAAGGACTGAACTGGCACATTGGCAGGCAGATTCTTTACCATTGAGCCACCAGGGAAGCCCCAGGAGCAGGTCACAGGGCCCAGATCTCCAGGGGGTATAGGTCCAGGCCTTAGGTGCTCCCACTCCTAATCTCTTGCATCAGTTGCTTCTTTCTTAACAGACAAAAATAAAGGGAAGGAACCTATTAAATCTGCACAACAGTCCCATGGAATTCAAGTGTTAACATCCCCAGAAAGGTTAAGAAATACTCCAGATTAAATCAGGCTGGGAAGAAGCGTCCCTCCCTCAGAGCATTGCAGGGCACATTTGTTGTTTTTCATACTTGGTCTAGCACAGGACATCTGTGGTGTGAATAGGGGAATATGTGGCTTTATTTTCCCAGTGAAAGCTGGCGCTCCCTTCAATTCATAAATGTAGGCGACAAACCACAGTAGTATGTGGCTCTGTCACCCGTGGGGATCACAGATATTTTCCTCCTTGTTGCACATGTCTCAAAATATCATTTATATTCACCACTACTTGGAAGTTACAGTAGTTTTAAACATGACTCTTAAGACTTCCCTGGCGGTCTAGTGGTTAAGATGCCACGCTTTGCAGTGGGCAGGGGGCAGGGTGGGGGCAAGGGCGGGATGGGATGTGTGTGTTCCATCCCTGGTTAGGGACCTGAGATCCTACCTACTGTTCAGCACAGTCAAAAAATCCAATTTAAAAAAAATGACTCTAGACTTTATTATTTAATGCATTGATAGAGAAGGATATTTATGACATTAACATTTTGTTTTTAACATTTTGATAACTATGTTTAAAAGTAACAGGTTTCTTGAATCATCCTATGCAATTTATTTTACGTATTTAAAAGCATTATTCTGAAAAGGAGTCTACGGGTTTTTCACCAGGCTGCCAAAGGTGTCCATGGCACCTGGCTACCCTCTACTCACAGTACCCAGAAAAGCACTTTGGAAGGATTGAAGATGGGAAATTCAGGGGGAGTGCCTTACACACACACACACACTATCCTTGATTCTCACTGACACAGGGGGGGCCTTTGCCCTGGAACCAGAGCCCCTGCCAGCTCCTGGCAGCCCGGTTCTCTGAGCATCTCCAGGAATGGAAACCACTCCTGACTCGCAGCAAAACACCGCTTCGTTTAAGCCAGAGAAACACGATTTATTACCAGCGTGTTTTCAGTTCCAGGCGATGCCTTGAAAAGGTCAGCTTATGTGGATATTTAGAAAAAGCAGATCATAAAATAGGAGAGACTTGGTATTTTTGTTTTGTTTTGTTTTTTCCCTTTGATGAAGAAAATTCAGGCTTGCTCTTACTCTGGGCAAACTATTGTACTTGTTACTCGACCTGCATTTACTCTTTAAGGAGGAAGACGTCCTAGGACAGCATTTGGGGAAAAGATGTATGTCGTGGGAATTGTACAGCACTTGAAACTGGGGCAGCGAGCCCTGAACATGGGACCTACTTATTATCTACTGTCCGTGAAGGCAGCACATGAGGAGAACGTGTCTGCTTTGAGGGGCCTGTTCAGTGCCTAATTGTTTTGTATTTGTTTCAGCTGATGGCCACTCTTTTCATTAGGGGCTTTTAACCGGTGAGTCATCTTTTGAAAACACAAATTTGATGGGGCCAGTTCTTCTTTTAAAATCTCTTGGCTCCCCCTTGCCGGAGGAGAAAGTACAAAATCCTTAACCTCGCGGCCAGGCCTTCCTGCTCTGACTGCAGCTTTCTTGTTAGCCTCACGCATGACTCTCCTCTCCCTTCCTCCCACCCTTTCCCCTCCCATCCTCTCCCATTCACACAGTGATGATTTACTGGATTATACTGTACAGTGAGCTTTGTAAAAGAGTAAGCTAGTATTTGTATTCTTTATTTCATGTAGTAACTTTTAAAAATAACTTTATTTTTATGCTTAGTAGGATGGGTTTTCTTTAAACCCTCAGGTTTTCAATCAGCCTCTAAAACATAGTCTTGAGGTTTTATGTAACCTTGATAAACATTCTTCACAAAATTCTGGGTTTATTTTTTGAAAAGATGCAGATTATACATTTTAAAGCAGTTATTTGTTCAGCTTTTTCTGCTCCCTTTTCTAATTGTATCAGACAACTGAATAATGACTTCGTTCATTTGCACAATCTCTGATGATGGTTAGGAGGCTCAGCTCTTAGTGTCCCTGATTTTTGCTGTCCCTCAATTCTGCTTTTTTCTAGTCTTCCCTCTTTCCCAGATCTCATCCACTGTAATTATGCTCTTCAGGTTCCATGCGAGCACTAACTCTTGGTTCCCTACGGCCCACCAAACTCTGTCCTGAGTGCCAAGTGTAGAATGTGGAAAAAACAACCAGGCTGCCTCCCCCTTGACATCTCATTCCACAGAGCCTGACACTTAAAAAGAATGAAGGCTTTTATGCAGAGTTTGACAACTTGTAGAAACAGAAGGTGGGGGCACATTTATTTATTTTCTCATGTCCATACCCCCACGTGCAATCAGTTTGTAGTCTCTGGAGAAAACTCACTGTGAATTTAATAAGACCTCTTTGATGCCTCCAAAATAGACACTTCTCAGGTCTGGCTCCTTTGGGTAGTGTTTGCCTTTAGCGTCTTAAATAATCAGTAATAGCATTTTGTTTCACCTCTGAAATTAGACCACTTCTACAAAGTTTGGCCTTTTATGACTGATTTCCAGTGCTCTGTAAAAGGGTTAGCTAAATATATATTTTATAAATGCCATGTTATTCAGAGTTACAAAGCTTGTCAACTTAACCTATTTTAACTTAAAAGTGTTTGTAGCTTTGCTTGGTTTTGTTGGTTGTGAGCTGATCTGCTAGTATTTTCATCATTTTCTTCATCACCAGTTTAATTCATCTGTTTTCAGTGAAGGCTTTTGTTAAAGTCAAATAAGTAGAAATCCAGTGAATGTAAAGTATTTTTGGATATAAATTGTATTCATCTTTCTGCTCAAGAACTTCCTGGGAGGGCAAATAAGTTTGCCATTGCGTGAAGCATCCAGGGAGGAATGGTATCTTGTTTTCTTTAATTCCATCATGACATAGTCAAGCATGTTCTTTAGCTCATTATTAGCCACTGTCATACACTGAACTGTGTATCCCCAAAATTGATATGTCAAAGGCCTAACCCCGAGACCTCTGAATGTGTCTGTATTTGAAGACAGAGCTTTTAAAGATGCCATTAAATTTAAGTGAGGTCATATGGGTGGACCCTAATCCAATCTGACCGGTATCCTTAGAAAAAGAGGAACCTTAGACTCACAAAGACACACCAGGCATGTATGTGCACACAGAGGAAAGACTGTGAGGACACGGCGAGAAGGCTGCCATCTGCAAGCCAGGACGAGCAGCCTCAGGAGAAACCGAAGCTGCCGCGCCTTGACCTTGGACTTCCAGCCTCCAGAACCACAAGAAAACTAATTTCTCCTGTTTGATCATCCCTATCTGCGGCACTTTATCTTGGTGGTCCAAGGTGACTGAGACAGCCACCAAGCCTGTTTCAAAGGATCCCACGTCAGAGCAGAGTCCTGTGAGATGATGCGAGCTGGCGTCCTCCCTCTGTCGGTGGGGAAGTCGAGGCAGACGAGACTCCAGGCTCTTGATGCAGTGGGGCAGCAGCAGGGCTGAGGGGAGCCACCCCTGCTGGACCCCCTAGCAGGGTCCCCACCTGGGAGCCCAGTGCACCTAGAGCTGTGCCAGGGACCCGGGAGGATTCAGGGAGGAGGGCCTTCTAGAATCCTCGGAGCAGTGATCTGGTCTTCACCCAGGAGTGTTCCTTCTCTTTCCCCTGGATCTTAACAAAACATCTGAGCACTAAATCTGAAACTCATTCTCTAGTAGAGCCACGTGGTGCCTGCGTCTAGCACCCACGAGTGAAGAGCCGGAAATGTTCTCCCACGCCAGCTCTGCGGGTTGCTGGCTACTTGTGCTTGGGTGTAAACGCTCACATTGAGTCTTCTGTTCCTGCCACATTTAACGCTTCAGCCTGGATGCAGGTTTATCTCTGCTTTGGGAATTTTCTACATCTTATTTATGAGTATTAAAATTCTGGAGTCTACCCCCACTGGGATGGCAGTGCCAGAAGAAGCCTGCATGGAGTCCAGGAACCTCCAGGCTGGCCGCTGGAGGCACCTCGGCTGGTCTGAAATGTGCTGACAGGGCCCAGCTGAGCCAGCATTGGATGGAGGGAGGTGGGAGGCAGGAGGCACGGTCACTCTAGGTCATGCAAGACACAGAAGAAGCAAGCCTGGGCAGGAGGGAGCTGGGCGGTGGCCATCAGCATCTCAGGTGTCGTGGGTGGTGCAGCTGGGATCCAGGGTGTTCTGAGGCCCTTCCGCCTTTCTTAGGTGTTTGCAAGACCCTCCTGTGTGCTTTGTGCTATGTGTCTCTGACCCAGGGGTTGGAGCTGGGAGGGGTGGTGACAGAGATGGGCAAGGGTAAAGCACCCCTCCTCTGCGATGGTGCAGGGTAGAGAGGAAGGAAGGGCCCTCATGCAAATACAGTGAGCGGTATAGGATAATGGATGAAAGGCTGAACTCAAAGTGAGCTCTGAATAAGAAATGGCCAGGTCTCTGGGGGCTGGAGTAGGGAAGGTAGTCTTTTATTCTGGATGAAGGCTGCAGTCTCCTGGAGGCCTTGGCAAAGTGGCAGGAGTGACCAGGGGTGACCAGGTCTGTCCTTGGGTCTGTCATGTTAGGGGTTTGGGGCTTCTGGGCTCCTTCCCCACCTAAGACCCCACTGTGTAGTTGAGACTTCTCATGGAGTCCCCATAGTGTCCCTAAATTTGGGGGGTGGGCCGGGGAGGCACTCTGAAATTCCCTCTTCCTTCTTTAGGGCTGTCACAGGATTGTGACAGGGTCAGACAGATATGGGGTGACCAGCGAGAGTGCCCCTGGCTCAGAAGCAGCCAGGAGCAGGGGCCCCCGTCATCAGATCAAAGACCCCTTCCTTACCTGTGGTGACCTGTTGGCTGGGAACCCAAAGAAAACTCAAGGATCCCCACTCCTGGGCAGAAGAGTAAGGGTCGGCCCGTCAGTAACAGCCCCCAGTATTCTCATGCAGGCCTGCAGCAGCCAGCGCTGTCCTAGAGAGGGCTCATTTGAGCCACTCAGCAGACAGCAAGGCATCTATTAGAAACTCATTTATTCCTTGCTCATTTACGCTCCACTTAGCGAATTTGTTTGGAATGTCTGCTTTCTGTTAGACACTAGTGCTCCAGCCTAGAGCAGGGGATGGCAGCCTTTTTCTTTTTCTTTTGAAGTATGGAAATACTTCACATATTTGTGTGTCATCCTTGTGCAGAGGCCACGCTAGTCTGCTCTGTATTGTTCCCGTTTTAATTTATGTGCTGCCAAAGTGAGCACAGGCTTTTTCTATAGATTAAATATTTGGGGGATTCCCAGGTGATTCAGTGGTAAAGAATCCGCCTGCCAATTAAGAAAGCTCAGGAGATGTGGGTTTGATCCCTGGGTTAGGAAGATCCTCTGGAGAAGGAAATGGCAACCCACTCCAGTATTCTTGCCTGGGAAATCCCAGGGACAGAGAAGCCTGGCTGGCTACAGTCCATGGAGTTGCAAAGAGTCAGACTAAGCGACCAAACAATAACAGCAAAAATACTTGAGCTTTGAGGGCCATGTGGTCTCTGTTGTTGCACTCACCTCTCAGGCAGCAGAAGCAACCACAGACAGTACGCAAGTGCATGGGTGTAGCTTTGTTCCAGTGAAACTGATGGACAGGCACTGGCCTGGATTTGGCCCAGAAAGCACAGTTAGCTGCCCACCCTGGACTGGAAACACAGAGGGAAACAAAAGTAGACATGGGCTCTGTCTGTATGGAGCTTACACTCTAGGCAGGGAAGACAGGCGTTAATTCTATAATTATAAGCGTAAATTATCAGTATGAACCCAGGTACTTGAAAGGAGAGAGACCCTCTCTATAAATAGGAGGTTGATACAGCCTCAGGTCAAGGCAGGCTTCCCTTGGGAGCTGATACTTGACTTGGGCTCTGAATCAGCATTAACAGGTGAAGAGAGAGGAAACTGCACAGAAGGGCCCTGTGGCAGGAGTGTGGAATATTCTGGGAACTGAAACACGGCCAGTGTGCAGGAGTCTACAAGAGGACCAGGAGCAGGGGGATGAGGCAAGATGGAAAGTAGTCACCAGTCCAGGCACAGCCTGGGGCAGGGAGGCTTAAAGCAGGGGAGGAAGAGGATCAGATGTGCATTTTGAGAAAAGACTCTCAGCTGCATCGGAGATAAGCAAGTGAGGACTGTTGCAAGAGAGGGGGGCAGCTATGGAGGTAAAGAGAGTTGGATGGAGATAAAGATTTCGGAAGGAGTGTTGACGGGGTGGCGACAGAGGGAGCGGCTCCTGGGATCAGGTTTATCCATTCGATGGTTAGCGGTGCTGTCTACCAGAGCCCTGGGGAAGTCCCTGATGCTTCGCCTCGTTTGGGTCAGAGGAAGAGGTGTGGCATGTTGAGCTGCCTTGAGACATCAGATTAGAGGCGGCGGATAAGCAGTGAGATGGACAGATCTGGGAGGCGGAGGAAAGGTAGGCGTTGAGACCATGTGTTTTCAGGAGCCATCAGCATATGGAAGGTAAGAAATGCCCTGAGAATGGATCCTGTGGGGAAAGGACTAGAGTTTAAAAAAAAAAAAAANACATGGGTTTGGGTGGACTCCGGGAGTTGGTGATGGACAGGGAGGCCTGGCGTGCTGCAGTTCATGGGGTGACAAAGAGTTGGACACGACTGAGCGACTCAACTGGACTGAACACCTGGAAATTCTCAAAAGAGCTTTGTACCTACTCAAGGAAAAGTGGAATATGAGGAAATTTGTGTGGCTAAAATATTCCTAGAAGTCAGGAAGTAAAAAAGAGAAAGCAAAACCTAGTCAAAAGTAAGAAGAGGTATTATGAAAACGGTCCGAGAGAAGCAGTCACCAGGAGGCAAGGAGAACTAGAGCAAAAGCTTTCTGGGAAGAAGCACAGCTTCTGCAGGTGATAATGAGACAGAGGATATGTCCATTTGAACTTCACTGAATTTTCTGCCAATGGCTTTCTGCTCATTTTGCTATTGCATTGCTCACCTTTTTCTATTTATTTTTAAATATTTATTTATTTGGCAGCATGTGGGATCTAGTTCCCTGACCAGGGATGTAACCCGTANAGAGGATATGTCCATTTGAACTTCACTGAATTTTCTGCCAATGGCTTTCTGCTCATTTTGCTATTGCATTGCTCACCTTTTTCTATTTATTTTTAAATATTTATTTATTTGGCAGCATGTGGGATCTAGTTCCCTGACCAGGGATGTAACCCGTATACACTGCATTGAAAGCATGGAGTCTTAGCTCCTCGGGCACCAAGGAAGTTCCTTTTCTAATTTACGGGAGTTCTTTGTAAATTGAGAAATTAGCCCTAAGACACATACAGTAGTCCAGCAGATAATTCCCTGTTTGTAGTGTGTGTTTTGAATTAGCTCTTGGTGAAGTTTTTTGGGGGAAGGGGTATATTTTTGTCTGTTTTTTTTTTTTTTAACTTTAAGCTCTTTTCTTTTTTTACTGAATTAAATATATCAATTCTTCTTTTACAGTTTCTAGATTTAATGTCTAAACCTAGGAGCAACCAGCCTAATATAAACAAACTTAAGAATCCTGCTGTTCCTCCCTTGATGCGGAATAGATCACTTCAGCTCATGCTAAGCAAAAAGAGAAGAATTTCCCACCCAAAAGGGCTAGGCAGGAGAACAGATGTGCATCCACATCTTAAATAGAAGCACATCTTAAATCACAATAGTGCATTTAGTCTTCCACTAACATGTTACATACCAATTAGGTATTACAATACTATATGTCCTCTACTACAAGTAAAGTATAAGTTATATATACATATATATGTCTATATGGACTTCCCTTGTGGCTCAGCTGGTAAAGAATCCACCTGCAATGCAGGAGACCTGGGTTTGATCCTTGGGTTGGGAAGATCCTCTGGAGAAGGGAAAGGCTATCCACTCCAGTATTCTGGCCTGGAGAATTCCATGGACTGCATAGTCCACGGGGTCGCAAAGAGTCAGACACGACCAAGTGATTTTCACTTCACTTCTTACGTCTCTCTCTCTCTCTCTCTCTCTATATATATATATTTTAGTATGTGGGCCTTAAACTTATATTCTTTCTATAAGAAAACAAAAGTGTGACAAAGGAGGGACTCCCTCTGTTATTAAACATGTCTCATGATATAAAAATATCAATGCAAAAGCTTTTAAAAATGTAAAAGTTAAATCATATGCAAAAATAGAAAAAATAACAGCATACTGACAAGTACCCATCACTCAGATTCAACATTTATAGTATAGGCCAGTATCATCAGAAAATAAATTTTACATTTCTTTTGACTTGTTGATTTTTATAAACATAACTGATTCATTGGTTCACAGTCCTCAAGTAAACCTATAAATGGCATTGTTTTTGATAGATAAAATGAAAGATTAAAGAAAAATTATTTAAAAACCACCAAAACCAGTCTCTTTTAAAGAAGCAAATGAAAATGTGTTTCAAGATATAAATTTGAGTCAATTTACCTGGTGTCAGTTAAGAGAATTAGAAAATTTCAGCTCAAATTAAATTAATGAACAGACTTCCTTCTTTCCTGAATTATTAGATTATCACAGCTCAACTATTTTACAGACTATTAATGATCATCTGTTTTTCATCAGTCCCAAACCAACACGTCTAATTAAAACTCCAACATTTCCAAATCAGTACTTACCATGTTTGATAATTTTGACATCTCTCACTCAGAAACATGGCACTTCCTTCCTTTGAATCATTCAAATCCTCCTAATGTATTCAGTTTATTGATTTCTTTTTTTTTTTTTAAGTTTCCCAACCAGGGACAAAACCTGTGCCCTCTGCAGTGGAAGTGAAGAGCCCTAACCACTGGACTGCTAGAGAATTCCCTAGCAGAAAAATTTAAAAACTGATTTTTCTCATTGCTTCATTCTCCCCCAAAAGAGATGATCAACTCTTTTACTTTCAACCCTTAACTCCATTGACTCACAATGAATCAACCCTTGAAAAACCCAATATTTGATAATCCTAACCAGCCATTCTTCCTGCTCTTGTTTCCAGAGCTAAGAGAACTAACGGGGGGAGGAGCAAAACTGACATACTATAAGTTTTAAGAGTACCCCAATTTATTCATGGCCACTGACAACTTTCTACTTATGCCTCAATTCCTAGGCATAATTTCCAATGAGAACTTCTTTAAAATACAACATAATATTCTCACAAAATCACACTTTGATGCTTTGCAACCTCTCCTCTTAATTACTGGCAAGTTCAATAGTTACTACTGATGAGATCAACTGCTATTTTGCCAAAATTGAGAATGAGGCCTCAATTTTCACTTCTCTCTCCATTTTAATTAACATAACCTTGTCTCTGTGTCTTCTTTCCATTACTTCAGGGTGAAAAAAAAAAAAAAAGAGATTGTTGTTCTTTTCTTCTGAAGAGAATTTTATCACCTCTGAGGATTCCACGATATCCTAACTTTGTAATGCCCTATTCTCATACCTGTCCTTTTTGGCAACAATCTTTCCTACTTCACCAGTTCCTTAACGCTGTTGCTTTTGATAACAAGTCACTTAAAAAAAAAAATTAAGAGTGTCTCTCCCAGACTACTGTTATGACATTGTCCCATTTCTAGTTCTCATGTACATCTCAAATTGGGCCTATACTGGTTTCTTTTATATTTTTTCATCTTTACTGCTTAGCATTCCCTTCTCCCCACCAACTTTATTTATNCAGCATCATCTTTCAGGATTTGAAAGAGCTCAATTGGAATTCCATCACCTCCACTAGCTTTGTTTGTAGTTATGCTTTCTAAGACCCACTTGACTTCACATTCCAGGAAGTCTGGCTCTAGATCAGTGATCACATCATCACGATTATGTGGGTCATGAAGATCTTTTTTGTACAGTTCTTCCATGTATTCTTGCCACCTGTTGTTAATATCTTCTGCTTCTGCTAGGTCCATACCATTTCTGTCTTTTATCAAGCCCATCTTTGCAGAAATGTTCCCTTGGTATGTCTAATTTTCTTGAAATTATTTGTAATAAATCAATAAGCATATATTGAATAAATCATCAGATAAATGAAATTGCTACCCATGTCAAACTCTTACACTTTATAGACAACACAAAATCAACTCCTTTAGATTTTATTCCTTATAATAATTTTATTCTCAACACCTAACATGCATAATTTTCTTTTTAAATTCTTGGGGTTGTCCCTCAACTCATTTTTAGTCCTTCAGTAGTATCTCCTTTCAACCCATTCTTTTCATGGCTANTCCTTTAGATTTTATTCCTTATAATAATTTTATTCTCAACACCTAACATGCATAATTTTCTTTTTAAATTCTTGGGGTTGTCCCTCAACTCATTTTTAGTCCTTCAGTAGTATCTCCCAACCCATTCTTTTCATGGCTAGAGAATGATCTTCTAAAAATAGAACTCTGTTAGGTTGTTCTTCTACTTAAATTCATTTATTTATTTTTTTAATATAAATTTATTTATTTTAATTGGAGGTTAATTACTTTACAGTATTGTATTGGTTTTTGCCATACATCAACATGGATCCACAACAGGTGTGTACACGTGTTCATTTATTGGTGTTCATGATTGCCCACTGAGTAGAATGCAGATCCTCAGAAAGGCAAATCAGGCTTTTAAACCTGCAATCCTGCCACCTCTGTAGCTTCATCTCTTCCCAGGCTCCTGTCCTCTCACAGATCCCCTGCTGTGATCATTATAAGCTGTATTCATATCTTCCACATACTGATTTGTGCCTTCTATTATGGTAGAGATTGTTTTCCTTATAATTTATTGCTCAATTAGAATCTAAAGTATCAGTGATTTCCTTAGTTCATTTTTTAGTTCATTCATGATTTCAATAACAGTATACCACAAATTGGATGGTTTATAAACAGCAGAAATGTACTTGTCATTGTTCTGAGGACTGGAAATTTGAGATCAAGAATCCAGCATAGCTAGATACGGCTTTGCTTTGGAATCAGAAGCTTCTAGCTGTATTATCTCATGGTGGAAGGAGCTAGGAAGCTCTGGGGGATTTCTTTTATAATGTCACTAATCTCATTCATGAGTGCTCCACCCCTATGACCTGATCACCTCTTAGAGAACTCACCTATTAGTACCACCACCGGGGACTAGAATTTCAACATATGAACTTTGAGGGGACACAAGCATTCATAGTAGAGAAAAATATTTGGTGGAAAATTAAAAATGATGCGCTACTTTTCTCTGTGTATCATATTCTCTTTCCTTCATGGTTTAGCATGTTTTAGTCCCTTTGCCTCCAATGCTATCTTCTGCTTTCTTCCCCTGGCTGGTAACTTTGGTTCTTTCAAATTTCAGCTCATGTGACAAACTCTCTCCAAGGGTTTGTTCATCCTGAATGTGTTGTCAGTCTCTCATATGTCTTTTCATGGCATCTACCACTTCCTTCTCTGTAGTAAGGGTAAAATCACAATAATACCATAATTAATCTGTTATTAATAGTTGGTTGACTATCTCTTCCACTGCGACCTAAGTTCTTTGAGTATAGTAATAATGTTTCCTTCAGGTTATCTCAGCACAGAGCATAGTGACTGGTAAGAAATAATGAGTTAAATAATGTCAAACTATACATCATATGTAAACAATATGAGTTAGCCATGAAAATTGTTGCTTTTACCCTTGGAAGCTATGGACAAGAGACTGGCAATGACCTCCACAAGTCATCAACAGTATCAGAGGAAATTGGCCCCAGATCATCTGCCTCCAGGCCAGTGATGGTGAAGAGGATGTTTCATGCTATTCCTTGTACCCCAAGAAGCTCACCCCACAGTTAGCACTTAACGTAACACATTACATAGTGTGAGTCAAGTAAAGATTGTCATCAGTGTGGCTGAGGTCTTGTTACATAGCCTCTTTTTGCCTCAACATAACCAGCCAGATTTGCCCAACAGGTAGAAATATGTTTTTTGTATGTTTTTGTTAAAAAATGTTGATCTATTCTGTTACATGACAAGCAGTTGGAATATAAGCTGAAAGAGATGAGTAGGGTATATTTAACTGTTTGATTTCACTAGAGAATGCATCCATTGTCTCATTCATCTAAATGTTTCCAGGAATATGCAGAAGGCATGAAGATGATGTTAAAGATGTAACTTTGTAATTCAGAAGAATTTACATCTCATTGGAAGGAATACTCCAAACAGTGTCCTACAGAGTAACACTGGGAGATGTTAGAAACGTAGACATAGCATTTAAAGTTGACGAGTCCAAAGATTCAACATAAAGATGCTCCAAGGAAGCAGCCTAAACAGCAAGAATGAGAAAGAATCAATCAGATATTGAACAGTTATAAATAAAATTCAAAAATAGCAAGTCCTTTGGATGCAGGGCCCCCAAATGGAAATTTAACGTTAAGAGGAAAATTTGACACTTTCAACTTATTGTTTGATTAAATATTTAATACAAAACAGTACAGCATGTAAAAGTAATTATGTTGGTGCTAAGGGAAAGTGTTTAATACAATTTATTTTCTAAATTAAAGTCTAGTTAGATTTGGTTGAACAATAATTATTTTAACAGATCATGAAAGTAAATGGGAAGTGAATGTGAAATTATGAAAGGGAGGGCACTGTGATCTAAATGAACAGTTGAAAAATAATTCAGAGAGCAGAAATTCAGAGATTATATAGAGAATGGGGGGTGGTTTATTACAATAGTCAAAGGGTGTGTAAAAGAAAATAGATAGATGAAGTAAGTGTTGAAGTTGCAAAGATTGATCTGTGTTGACTGATATTCCATTAATATTTTCACATTAACTGAATTCTTTTCAAATACCTGACAAGGTCGGAGGCTCCAATGCTCCTGTCTCAGTATTAGAACTGAAGCCAGGAAAATCTTTCTTAGCTTTTTGAGTCTATTAACTAAAATGTGTCCTGAATCATACCACCCCAAACAATCAATCCCTATCAATTCCCACAACATTTGAGTATTACCTCATGTGGTGATAATACTACCTTATATGGCAAAACACATGATTAAATTAAGAATTTCGAGAGGAGTAGCTTATCTTGAATTATTCTTATAGGCAGTGAAAATAATTACACATGTGATTACAAGTAGACAGTGGGGAATAAGTCAAACACATAGGAGATGATATAGACACACACAGAAGAGAAGGTGATGCAGAATAAAGAGATGCAGCCAGAAGCCAAGGAGTGTTGACAACAGGAAAAACTAGAAGGGACAAGGAAGACATTCTCCGCTAGAACCTCCAGGGACAGTTTGACTACTCTGCTGATATTCTGACTTCAGATTTCTGCCTTCCAGGTAGAAACAGAATTCATTTCCATAGTTTTCTGTCCCCAAGTTTGTGGTGATTTGTCACAGCAGCCTTAGGAAATTAATATATAAGTGAAATGTGTATTAGTTAACTTAGAAGCCTCCCTTAGGTTAAAGGCTTAGAGACATAAGGAAATGTGTCATTTTGTTAAATGATGAATGAATATTATTGTGGCATTGTATTAATATTTATTAGGATATCTACTTGGCAAGAATATTACATAAATTCAAAAAGGAAATGAAAAGGGCTACTTGGACTGCAGGGGCTAATAGTCTGTGACCTTATCATTTAAACATAATCTGTAATTTGAAGTTAAGATATCTACCTACTTTTGGTGACGTTCATTTTTCTTCCAAGTTTTTGTCTCCGTTGTAGCCACCCCAGAAGTAGAGTGGAACTTCCCAAAATGCAGTTTAGATGTCAAGCCTGATGATGCTGCCCACACACCAACAGTGGAAGAAAAGTTTCAATTTTTACATAATGAGACTTTCTAGGGAGAATAAGTCAGGTCCCTCAAGCAGATCAAAAGTTGCCCAAGAGAGAATACTGGCTTTAAGGCTTCTAGGATAATTAGGTAGTGGGTTCATGGTGAGGATTATGTCTGTAGCAGGGGCTTGTGTTGCTTGATTCTCCTGTCCTGATGGAAAGAGGAAGCATCAGGATTTCTTATCATGTTGCCCAGATGCACAGCAGCAAGGGCAGAGGGAAGGAGGAATGAGACTTAAAAGTTGTCAGCAGTCAAATATCAAAAACTGGAGTGAGATTATTACAGTCTCCATAAAATGATTAAATGTAGTAAATATTAGTGGTTACTCTTTATTACTTTTTCTATAAAGGTTGGTTTGTTTTTCCTCTCCAGTTCATCCTCCTCTGTGTATTTTCCTCTGTTCATCTCTGACTATGGATTAAGCTATTCACAGCCAGTGGCATTTTAATTAAATAATTGCGACTGAGGAGATCTGGACTTTGCTTATAAGCGACAGGTATTGCTTCCCCAGAATTAGGAGTTCTTTGGCTTTCCTATGTTTACGTATCAGTGTTTACTCAAGCACTTATCAAAAACGCAAGTAATCTAGTAATCTGTAATTATCTGGACAGCTAAAGCTTTCTGTCCTATCTTGAAAGTAAGTATTGCAAAGTAGCATAAATACCTACCCGATCAAGTGAGAGGTCTCTTGAGTGTAGGACTCCAATTTTATGTAATGATGTTCAGTCACTATCTGATGCCACTCTATTTTATCAGCCTCAGAAGGTACTCAAGGCATTTGCTATCTTCTGTAGTAGCTGTCCCATCAGACAAGTGATTTTATCTCACTGGGAAAGTAGAAATGAGAGAACCAACTCTGTATTCCTTAAAGATTGTGAAATTGTCTGATTTAGAATAAACTAGATGGTTAGTCTATCTTGCTCACTGTAATGATGCTGCAAAGAAGAAAAAGTAGAACTTCGTCAAGAGAAATAAGTTAAACAGATTGCTCACGGAGTAGTTGCTGTAATTACGTGCTGTGCACATCAAAATGAGTTTATGCATTGCATTTTATATCACTGTTCTTGTTCCTGTAAAAACATTTTATTAACCTGAAAGCAAATAACTGACATGTTAATGCCCAACATCACAGTCAAAGGGCATTTATAACAATACCCAGTAAATCTATAAAACTCTTCACTACACTAACATAATTAAATTGGAAGGTAACAGCCCCAGTGTAATACAGGATGTCTATTAATTTCATCCATTTAGAGGCAAGGATACTTTCTAATTTTAGAACTGGCACCAAATAAAATGTAAATAATCATGCAAGTAAATAGAGCTCATGTATATCACTTTATCCTTCTTTAAAACATTAATTTTTATGGTAAAAATTGCATTGGAATATTATTCAGTATTCAGATAAAGAAAGGATCAATAACATACTAAAAATTTTGTGTTTTCTCTTTTGTAAATCATTGATCTGCCATTTTTGTCACTGTATAATCTTTATGTTGGCAAAGCTTCCATTTTTTTCTTATAATCATATATATGTATTTATTTTATAGCATTCATATCCCCATTTTACTGTTTTTGAAGTTTATTACCAAGAATGTCTTGTTTCCAGAAGGAAAGTGAGAAAAGTTGAATCAAGAAATCCACAGTGGATATTCAGAGGGCTTTATGATTACACATAACTGAAAGAAGAACCACAGAAATTTCATAAACCAAACTGAAGATGCTGGCCAATGAATGCATAGGCATTAATAGATACATATATTACAATTTGGGAGTCTGTGATATAGACAGAATATTCCCACTTGCTTACCTTTTATTTACCATATCTAAAATGATCACTTAAATTAAGTACTGGACTCTTCAATTATACTTTGTTTAAATACAAATACATTATGTAAGAGGGAAAGCATCTTTAGTAATATATTAAATATTCTAGATTTATATACTCAAAAGTTTTTAGAACAAGAAGGAAATTAACAGTCATGTAGTTCTAATCTTGTATAAATCAGGAATGTGGCTTAGAAATGGGATAACAAATAAAGGATGATGGCAAGAAGATAGAAAGGGAGAGAGCACGCAGGAGAGAGAGGAGAGGGTGGAATGAGTGATAGGAAAAACAGGAAATCGTGGGTCCTACCTCCAGGAAAGCATTCACATGCACACAGGCACTCACAGATATTTGCATAAAATTAAAGTGGTTTGTACAAACTCACAAGCTGCAGATTAAGAGACTCTTAATTCCATAATCAGAAATCCAAATGATTCAAACATTTAAGAATTGTACAATAATTTGAAGAGTATGAGCCATTTTCCTACCTATTCAAATTCCTTATTTCAACATCCAGGATTCTCTATCATCTGTCCTGATTTTTATGCCTGATCCTAAGTGTGACTGCATAGGACTTTTTATTGATTAAAAAGAGATTCTAAAAGAACATTTATCTTTCTCATTATATTACTACTACTACTCATTTTATTGCTATTTTTAACCTGAAAGTTTCTTAGCCTCTGGAGTACCTGCTGTATAATTGTTGCCCAGTAAATAATCAGTAATCAGATAAATTAATAAATATATAATAAAGCCATATCAGAGATTACTTGAAACTATTAAAATTTCAAAACTATTTCTAAGTCACTTTGGGTTAGAATATTTGAACATGAGTTTAAACTCTGCTGTCTTTCACTGCATTACCAAACAATCTAACTTCTTGGGACTTCTGTTTTCTCATCTGCAAACTGTATATAATTATTTAATGGATTATTTTAATTAAAAAAACAGATAAAGTTTAAGAGGCATATTTTAAACTGAAAATTTCTAATTTACAGTGTTAATGGTGTTTATCCCCTTTTATTACAGAGGTCATAATTGGAGCAGCCTGCATGTTGGGCAATTTTAGCATAGTTTGATTTGTTTTGCATTGTCATACTCAACACCTCAGTAAGTTTAACGAACAGTTAAGAACTGGAATATCTTATATAAAAATATCAATTATAATATCTTTAAAAAAAGAGAATGATGGTTGAAAACATTTGGGGAAGGAAAGCAATATATATATATTTACATATGTAAATATATATAAAACATATATTTGTATANATTTTAGCATAGTTTGATTTGTTTTGCATTGTCATACTCAACACTTCAGTAAGTTTAACGAACAGTTAAGAACTGGAATATCTTATATAAAAATATCTATTCTAATATCTTTAAAAAAAGAGAATGATGTTTGAAAACATTTGGGGAAGGAAAGCAATATATATATATATTTACATATGTAAATATATATAAAACATATATTTGTATGGGTGTATATATATGTTCTACTTCTTGTAGTCACTACAGTCCATTTCATATTTGAATTTGCAAATTTCAGTCACATTTGGTTACAGAAACTTAAAAAGTACCCTGAAAACTTCATCCCTCTTGATCTCTTAACTACTTTTTAAATTTGGTCTGATTGACTCATGCACAGCATCATGGTCCTTGCAGATTTTTGACTCTGCAACATTTCTTTTCTGTACTAAGTTTCCTAGTACTTGTATGCTCAGTCCCTAAGTTGTGTTTGACTCTTTGTGACTCCATGGATTGCAGCCCACCAGGTTCCTCTGTCCATGGGATTTTCCAGGCAAGGATGCTGGAGTGGGGTGCCATTTCCTTCTCCAGGGCATCTTTCTGACCCAGGGATCGAACCCACATCTCCTATGTCTCCTGCAGTGGTAAAAGGATTCTTTACAACTGAGCCACCACAGGTGCCAGATACATGTTTGTTTAACGTGAATCTGATTTGATTTGAAGGCCTAAAGGAGACAATGTGTCTGCTATAAAACCCTGCTCAGGCAGGGAATTCTGCTAGCTGTAGCTTCATCTTGGTATTCTGTCCCAGATTCATTATTAATTTTATTTTTATACTGGAGGATAATTGCTTTACAATGTTGTGGTTTCTGCCTACATTAATGTGAAACAGTCATAATTATATATATATATATATATATATATATATAAGTGCTAAGTGGACATACAAAGAGTGGTGGCTGCACTGGTGCAAGAGGGCCTAGAGGAACCATCCCACGTTGAAGGTCAGGAAGGGCAGTGGTGAGGCCTTGGAGATACCCCTCATCCAAGGTAAGGAGCAGCGGCTGCACTTTACTGGAGCAGCTGTGAAGAGATACCCCACGCCCAAGGTAAGAGAAACCCAAATAAGACGGTAGGTGTTGCAAGAGGGCATCAGAGGGCAGACACACTGAAACCATACTCACAGAAAACTAGTCAGTTTAATCAAACTAGGACCACAGCTTTTTGTAACTCAGTGAAACTAAGCCGTGCCCGCGGGGCAATCCAAGATGGGCAGGTCATGGTGGAGAGGTCTGACAGATGTGGTCCACTGGAGAAGGGAATGGCAAACCACTTCAGTATTCTTGCCTTGAGAGCCCCACGAACAGTATGAAAAGNAGGTGTATATATATGTTCTACTTCTTGTAGTCACTACAGTCCATTTCATATTTGAATTTGCAAATTTCAGTCACATTTGGTTACAGAAACTTAAAAAGTACCCTGAAAACTTCATCCCTCTTGATCTCTTAACTACTTTTTAAATTTGGTCTGATTGACTCATGCACAGCATCATGGTCCTTGCAGATTTTTGACTCTGCAACATTTCTTTTCTGTACTAAGTTTCCTAGTACTTGTATGCTCAGTCCCTAAGTTGTGTTTGACTCTTTGTGACTCCATGGATTGCAGCCCACCAGGTTCCTCTGTCCATGGGATTTTCCAGGCAAGGATGCTGGAGTGGGGTGCCATTTCCTTCTCCAGGGCATCTTTCTGACCCAGGGATCGAACCCACATCTCCTATGTCTCCTGCAGTGGTAAAAGGATTCTTTACAACTGAGCCACCACAGGTGCCAGATACATGTTTGTTTAACGTGAATCTGATTTGATTTGAAGGCCTAAAGGAGACAATGTGTCTGCCATAAAACCCTGCTCAGGCAGGGAATTCTGCTAGCTGTAGCTTCTTCTTGGTATTCTGTCCCAGATTCATTATTAATTTTATTTTTATATTGGAGGATAATTGCTTTACAATGTTGTGGTTTCTGCCTACATTAATGTGAAACAGTCATAATTATATATATATATATATATATAAGTGCTAAGTGGACATACAAAGAGTGGTGGCTGCACTGGTGCAAGAGGGCCTAGAGGAACCATCCCACGTTGAAGGTCAGGAAGGGCAGTGGTGAGGCCTTGGAGATACCCCTCATCCAAGGTAAGGAGCAGCGGCTGCACTTTACTGGAGCAGCTGTGAAGAGATACCCCACGCCCAAGGTAAGAGAAACCCAAATAAGACGGTAGGTGTTGCAAGAGGGCATCAGAGGGCAGACACACTGNCCTTTTCCTATTTGAAACCAGTCTGTTGTTCCATGCCCAGTTCTAACTGTTGCTTCCTGACCTGCATACATTACAGACATAATATCAAACATGGTTTTTCAAAATGAGGAACTGCCCATACAAAAATAAATAGAAAATCAAGAGACAGACTCTCTGCTGTCTGACCTCAACTGTTACTTCAGTCATGCTCAACTCTTTGCAATCCTATGGACTTCTGTGTCCATGTGTCTGGTTTCTCAACCACCAGCCTCCTGTGTCCATGAGATTTTCCAGGCAAGAATACTGGAGTGGGTTGCCATGCCCTCTTCAAGGGGATCTTCCTGACCTAGGGATGGAACCCACGTCTCTTGCATCTCCTGCATTGGCAGGTGGATTCTTCACCACTAGTGCCACCTGGGAAGCCCACTTAACGTGTCTATTTGTATAAAACCAGCAAGAAATATACTAATGCTGATGGTGGTTATCTGAGTGGTGGGTTTGGTTACAATTTAAATTTTCTTTATTGTTTTTTTTGTATTTTCCATTTTGACAAACTAGATGCATTACATTTATTATAAAATAAGAACAAGAAAAATAAGCAAAAATTCATGCCATTTTCAGAAGATCTGGGAACAAACTGGGAAAGAAAAACAGCACAATGATTAAGAGTTTGGACTCCAGAATTGGCTTCAAATCACCTTCACTGCTTAAATGGTACAGGGTGAATTATTTAACTCTCTGAACCTGTTTCCTCAATTATAAAACAAGGCTAATACTATTTATCTATCTTATAGAGTTGTGAGAACCAAATGAAATCCTGTGACTGGCTTAGCTCATAAATGTCTTTCACTTGGCATGTGTTCAATAACTAGCTCACCATTTAGTGTTCAATATTACACGCTCTGGTGGTTCCACAAAGAAAGACATCTCCCTTTATTTTTGTTGTTANAAAAGGGTTAGCTAAATATATATTTTATAAATGCCATGTTATTCAGAGTTACAAAGCTTGTCAACTTAACCTATTTTAACTTAAAAGTGTTTGTAGCTTTGCTTGGTTTTGTTGGTTGTGAGCTGATCTGCTAGTATTTTCATCATTTTCTTCATCACCAGTTTAATTCATCTGTTTTCAGTGAAGGCTTTTGTTAAAGTCAAATAAGTAGAAATCCAGTGAATGTAAAGTATTTTTGGATATAAATTGTATTCATCTTTCTGCTCAAGAACTTCCTGGGAGGGCAAATAAGTTTGCCATTGCGTGAAGCATCCAGGGAGGAATGGTATCTTGTTTTCTTTAATTCCATCATGACATAGTCAAGCATGTTCTTTAGCTCATTATTAGCCACTGTCATTCACTGAACTGTGTATCCCCAAAATTGATATGTCAAAGGCCTAACCCCGAGACCTCTGAATGTGTCTGTATTTGAAGACAGAGCTTTTAAAGATGCCATTAAATTTAAGTGAGGTCATATGGGTGGACCCTAATCCAATCTGACCGGTATCCTTAGAAAAAGAGGAACCTTAGACTCACAAAGACACACCAGGCATGTATGTGCACACAGAGGAAAGACTGTGAGGACACGGCGAGAAGGCTGCCATCTGCAAGCCAGGACGAGCAGCCTCAGGAGAAACCGAAGCTGCCGCGCCTTGACCTTGGACTTCCAGCCTCCAGAACCACAAGAAAACTAATTTCTCCTGTTTGATCATCCCTATCTGCGGCACTTTATCTTGGTGGTCCAAGGTGACTGAGACAGCCACCAAGCCTGTTTCAAAGGATCCCACGTCAGAGCAGAGTCCTGTGAGATGATGCGAGCTGGCGTCCTCCCTCTGTCGGTGGGGAAGTCGAGGCAGACGAGACTCCAGGCTCTTGATGCAGTGGGGCAGCAGCAGGGCTGAGGGGAGCCACCCCTGCTGGACCCCCTAGCAGGGTCCCCACCTGGGAGCCCAGTGCACCTAGAGCTGTGCCAGGGACCCGGGAGGATTCAGGGAGGAGGGCCTTCTAGAATCCTCGGAGCAGTGATCTGGTCTTCACCCAGGAGTGTTCCTTCTCTTTCCCCTGGATCTTAACAAAACATCTGAGCACTAAATCTGAAACTCATTCTCTAGTAGAGCCACGTGGTGCCTGCGTCTAGCACCCACGAGTGAAGAGCCGGAAATGTTCTCCCACGCCAGCTCTGCGGGTTGCTGGCTACTTGTGCTTGGGTGTAAACGCTCACATTGCGTCTTCTGTTCCTGCCACATTTAACGCTTCAGCCTGGATGCAGCTTTATCTCTGCTTTGGGAATTTTCTACATCTTATTTATGAGTATTAAAATTCTGGAGTCTACCCCCACTGGGATGGCAGTGCCAGAAGAAGCCTGCATGGAGTCCAGGAACCTCCAGGCTGGCCGCTGGAGGCACCTCGGCTGGTCTGAAATGTGCTGACAGGGCCCAGCTGAGCCAGCATTGGATGGAGGGAGGTGGGAGGCAGGAGGCACGGTCACTCTAGGTCATGCAAGACACAGAAGAAGCAAGCCTGGGCAGGAGGGAGCTGGGCGGTGGCCATCAGCATCTCAGGTGTCGTGGGTGGTGCAGCTGGGATCCAGGGTGTTCTGAGGCCCTTCCGCCTTTCTTAGGTGTTTGCAAGACCCTCCTGTGTGCTTTGTGCTATGTGTCTCTGACCCAGGGGTTGGAGCTGGGAGGGGTGGTGACAGAGATGGGCAAGGGTAAAGCACCCCTCCTCTGCGATGGTGCAGGGTAGAGAGGAAGGAAGGGCCCTCATGCAAATACAGTGAGCGGTATAGGATAATGGATGAAAGGCTGAACTCAAAGTGAGCTCTGAATAAGAAATGGCCAGGTCTCTGGGGGCTGGAGTAGGGAAGGTAGTCTTTTATTCTGGATGAAGGCTGCAGTCTCCTGGAGGCCTTGGCAAAGTGGCAGGAGTGACCAGGGGTGACCAGGTCTGTCCTTGGGTCTGTCATGTTAGGGGTTTGGGGCTTCTGGGCTCCTTCCCCACCTAAGACCCCACTGTGTAGTTGAGACTTCTCATGGAGTCCCCATAGTGTCCCTAAATTTGGGGGGTGGGCCGGGGAGGCACTCTGAAATTCCCTCTTCCTTCTTTAGGGCTGTCACAGGATTGTGACAGGGTCAGACAGATATGGGGTGACCAGCGAGAGTGCCCCTGGCTCAGAAGCAGCCAGGAGCAGGGGCCCCCGTCATCAGATCAAAGACCCCTTCCTTACCTGTGGTGACCTGTTGGCTGGGAACCCAAAGAAAACTCAAGGATCCCCACTCCTGGGCAGAAGAGTAAGGGTCGGCCCGTCAGTAACAGCCCCCAGTATTCTCATGCAGGCCTGCAGCAGCCAGCGCTGTCCTAGAGAGGGCTCATTTGAGCCACTCAGCAGACAGCAAGGCATCTATTAGAAACTCATTTATTCCTTGCTCATTTACGCTCCACTTAGCGAATTTGTTTGGAATGTCTGCTTTCTGTTAGACACTAGTGCTCCAGCCTAGAGCAGGGGATGGCAGCCTTTTTCTTTTTCTTTTGAAGTATGGAAATACTTCACATATTTGTGTGTCATCCTTGTGCAGAGGCCACGCTAGTCTGCTCTGTATTGTTCCCGTTTTAATTTATGTGCTGCCAAAGTGAGCACAGGCTTTTTCTATAGATTAAATATTTGGGGGATTCCCAGGTGATTCAGTGGTAAAGAATCCGCCTGCCAATTAAGAAAGCTCAGGAGATGTGGGTTTGATCCCTGGGTTAGGAAGATCCTCTGGAGAAGGAAATGGCAACCCACTCCAGTATTCTTGCCTGGGAAATCCCAGGGACAGAGAAGCCTGGCTGGCTACAGTCCATGGAGTTGCAAAGAGTCAGACTAAGCGACCAAACAATAACAGCAAAAATACTTGAGCTTTGAGGGCCATGTGGTCTCTGTTGTTGCACTCACCTCTCAGGCAGCAGAAGCAACCACAGACAGTACGCAAGTGCATGGGTGTAGCTTTGTTCCAGTGAAACTGATGGACAGGCACTGGCCTGGATTTGGCCCAGAAAGCACAGTTAGCTGCCCACCCTGGACTGGAAACACAGAGGGAAACAAAAGTAGACATGGGCTCTGTCTGTATGGAGCTTACACTCTAGGCAGGGAAGACAGGCGTTAATTCTATAATTATAAGCGTAAATTATCAGTATGAACCCAGGTACTTGAAAGGAGAGAGACCCTCTCTATAAATAGGAGGGTGATACAGCCTCAGGTCAAGGCAGGCTTCCCTTGGGAGCTGATACTTGACTTGGGCTCTGAATCAGCATTAACAGGTGAAGAGAGAGGAAACTGCACAGAAGGGCCCTGTGGCAGGAGTGTGGAATATTCTGGGAACTGAAACACGGCCAGTGTGCAGGAGTCTACAAGAGGACCAGGAGCAGGGGGATGAGGCAAGATGGAAAGTAGTCACCAGTCCAGGCACAGCCTGGGGCAGGGAGGCTTAAAGCAGGGGAGGAAGAGGATCAGATGTGCATTTTGAGAAAAGACTCTCAGCTGCATCGGAGATAAGCAAGTGAGGACTGTTGCAAGAGAGGGGGGCAGCTATGGAGGTAAAGAGAGTTGGATGGAGATAAAGATTTCGGAAGGAGTGTTGACGGGGTGGCGACAGAGGGAGCGGCTCCTGGGATCAGGTTTATCCATTCGATGGTTAGCGGTGCTGTCTACCAGAGCCCTGGGGAAGTCCCTGATGCTTCGCCTCGTTTGGGTCAGAGGAAGAGGTGTGGCATGTTGAGCTGCCTTGAGACATCAGATTAGAGGCGGCGGATAAGCAGTGAGATGGACAGATCTGGGAGGCGGAGGAAAGGTAGGCGTTGAGACCATGTGTTTTCAGGAGCCATCAGCATATGGAAGGTAAGAAATGCCCTGAGAATGGATCCTGTGGGGAAAGGACTAGAGTTTAAAAAAAAAAAAAAAGGAAGAGAGCCTAGAGAAAACCCTCAAGGAACTCTGATATTTAATAGCCAGAGAGAGAGAAGTGTTCCTGCAAAATAGGATGAAACAGCAACCAATGGAGTCGGGGGAAACGTATGAGATTGGGAAGGAATTGTTTAAGCAAGGTTTATGTTCAGCTTGTACACACAGACTGACCACTCATGCCCGGAGACTATTCTGACTGGTCAGTGCATCCACATGGCTGGTGCCCGTGCCATCCCAGTAGTTTATATCATGATTGTCATCCCTGCTTTTAAGGAATGATCATCCGTATGGAACTCTTCTGGGATGGCAAACAGGATGAAAAGTAGAAACCTTCTATTGCGTTCAGCACAAGTAGCATCTATTGGTGGGCGCTTCCCTGGTGGCTCTAGGAAAGAACCCGCCTGCCAGTGCAGGAGACATAAGAGACACAGGTTCGATCCCTGGGTCAAGGAAGATCCTCTGCAGGAGGGTATGGCAACCCACTCTGGTATTCTTGCCTGGAGAAGCCCATGGACAGAGGAGCCTGGCGGGCTGTGGCCCTTAGGTTTGCAAAAAGTCAGACACAATTGAAGAGACTCAGCATGCAAACACATGTCATTGGTGACCTTAGCAGGAGAACTTGAGGGCAGTGATGGGCTGAGGAGTGAGCTGAAGAAGGAATGGGAGGTGAGCTACTAGACAGGAGGCTCAGGAAACCCCTGGAGAATTTTCACTGGGATGCAGGGAAGCTGAGCAGGACAGGTAGAGGAGAATCCAGAAGGGGATGGAGGTGGGAAGCTGAAATTTTTTTTTATAAGATGTTAAATGATGAGATGGACTTATTGGTTCAACACACCCTCTGTGTACTTAGTCACTAACCAAACTTGTATCTATTTCATTTGTTGATTCATTATTTGATCCAACATTCTCATCTCTTGGTGGAGATATTTACTATGTCATGAGCACCAAATTCATTTTATTTCCTTCTTTGCTTTTCCACAGGCATTTGTTAAGCACTTACTATCTGTCAAGTACAGGACAAGGTCCACTGGTAGAAAGATGAGTAAGTGAGAGTCTGTGTGTTCAAGGGACTTATAGTTTCATGCAGTGGTTATCAACCAGGGATAATTTTATCCCTTCCCTTGCCTGGGGGACACTGGGCAATGTCTGGAGATATATTTTGTTGTCATAACTTGGGGTGGGCATATGAGAAGGAATCTAGGAATGCCACAGCACCTGGTGGGTGGGGCCAAGGATGCTGCTAAATGTCCTCTAGTGCACAGGACTGTCCCCCATCCCCAAAATTAGTATCCAGCCCCAAATGTGAATAAAGCAAAAAGCACCTCAGTAAATGGTAACTGCAGGAGCTCAGAAGATAGGTACATAGGCATCACCATGGAGCTGGCCAGGCAGGAGGTGAGGGACAGACATGAGGGGGCAAGGTTCCTGCTTGGAAACTTCCAGTAATGCAGTATGGGGGCACCATGGCCAGAAAGGCTAAAGTGACTAGAATAGGGCTGAGGCCACAGCGAGTATTTTGGCATTTTTGTCTATTCAGTAGGAAGCCTCTAAAGGGTTTTCAATGAGAGGAAACCAGATTTGGGTCTTAGGGAGATCATTTGGGGGACAGACAAGAGCAAGCAATAAATGCTAACATTTATTAAGGACCTACTGTGTGTCAGTAGGCTTCTAAGTACTTTCTTGAATGCTTCATTTAATCTCCCAGCAGCCCTATGGGTAGGTGCTTGTGTGCCCATTATACAGCTGAAGAGACTGAGGCAGAAGGTCAAAATGCTGATGAATGGGGAGGCAGTCCTTGACTGAGACTGAGCTTATGCACAAGCCTGAGCCAGCCTGCGGTTTCTCCCACCTCTCACTTTGGGTCTGGGCTCTTGGACGAGATTGGAGCGTCCACAGGGTCTCAGTTCATAATTCATATGTTCTAGCTCTCCCTGCAGCTGCTCCCAGAGTTCCGCGCTTGCAGCTTTGAGGAGTATGGAATCGAGGTAGCCACTTTAATTCTTCCTGCATAGGAGTTCTCATGGAGCTGTTAACTTTTTAGCAACTTTGTGGCCGAGATGCCCCCATGGAAAGAGAAACACCTTGCTTCTGGGAAATCGTGTTCACTCTTTGCTGCCTGAGACCTCTAAGTGGACCCCAGTGACCTCAGGTAGCTTCCCTATTAGGACACCCTGCCTCACTATCAGATGCACCTTTTCTCCTCCATTTTCGCTGGGGTGAGGAGGGGGAACGTGGGTTTGCATGACATAAAATTTAAAGTACATCTCAGGACCCAAAGCCACATCATTAGCCAGCACAGAGCTTGCTCTCCTGGGTTTTAATCACAGTGGCTCCTCCTCCTTTATCTGGGCTTCCCTGGTGGCTCAGACGGTAAAGCATCTGCCTGCAATGCAGGAGACCTAGGTTTGATCACTCGGTCAGGAAGATCCCCTGGAGAAGGAAATGGCAACCAACTCGAGTCCTCTTGCCAAGCCTGGTAGGCTACCATCCCTGGGGTCGGAAAGAATTGGACATGACTGAGCGACTTCACTTTCCTTTCCTTTTCCTCCTCCTCCTGCTGCTGCTGCTGCTAAGTTGCTTCAGTCGTGTCCGACTTTGTAAGACCCCATAGACAGAAGCCCACCAGGCTCCCCCTCCCACTAGGAGGGATGATCTAATGTAACAGCCCCTGGCCCAGGACTGACAGAGAGAAAGAGATGGAGGCTGGGTTTGCCAACCAGGAGGCAGGGAGTGCTCCCTGCCAGAGGTGGGACCAGAGCACTCCCACCTGGCACCTTTCAGCAGGGCTTTTCCCATCTGGAAAGAAGGCTGGAGATGGATTTTCATGTTTACATACACTTTTCAATAAAAGTATCTTCACTTTCTTAAAACAATGGCAGCGTTCTGGCAGGGTGGTGGATTCATGTCGATGTATGGCAAAGCCAATAGAGTATTGTAAAGTAAAATTAAGAAAAAAAAAAAAGTGGGGAAAAAAAAAAAGAAAAGCAAACTCGTCTGGGATCCAGAAGGAATACCCAACAGAAGAGTAGGCAGGGGTCAGTGTAGAGAAATAACCTGCTCCCAGGGGATTCTTGAGGGTGGCTCTGACCAGAGAGTTCACAGCCCCAAATTATCCCCAGCTGACAGATGCAAAGCCTAGGCTGTCTGCTGTCACATGGTGTGTTCATGCGAGAAGCCATGTTCTCCTGCGCTGTTGGTGGGAATGTTAAACTGGCTGAACCACTATGGAAAACAGTATGGAGGTTCCTTAAAAAGCAAAAATAGAGCCACATATGATCCAACAATCCTACTCCTGGGCAAGTATCTGGAAAAAACAAAAACTCTAATTCGAAAAGATACATGCACCCCAATGTTCAAAGCAGCTTTATTTACAACAGCCAAGACTTGGAAGAAACCTAAGTATCCATGAGCGGATGAATGGATAAAGATGTGCTTTATATGTGTGTGTGTGTGTGTGCGCGCACGTATGTGTGTGTGGGTGTGAGTGTGGGTCTGTATGTATATATGTGTGTATATAGATATGTATATTCCATTACACACAATGGAATACTATTCAGCCATAAAAAGAATGAAATTTTCCCATTTGCAGCAACATGGATAGACCTAGAAATTTCATACTGAATAAAGTAAGTCAGACAGAGAAAGGCAAATGTTTACGGTATCACTTACATGTGGAATCTAAAAAATACTACTATTTACAAAACAGAAACAGATTCATAGACATAGAAAATAAACTTATGGTTACCAGAGGAGAGGGAGAAGAGGGATAAATTAAGAGCATAGGATGAGCAGATATACACTATTACATATAAAATAGACAAGCAACAAAGATTTACTGTATAGCACAAGGAACTATATTCAACATCTTGTAAAAACCTATAATGAAAAATCTGAAAATATATATATATATCACTGAATCCTTTTATTACACACCTGAAACTTACACAATATTATAAATCAACTAACTTCATTTTTTTTAAAGCCGTGTTCTTATTTTCAGGCTTCCTTGTACGTTTCACATCTTCCTTTAAGGATTCTGTGGTAGGACAGAAAATTCTCTAGGCTTCAGATTTCCTACCCAATGAAAGGGTTGTTGCAGTAAAGACCTGCTCATGTCTGTAAGTGGGTTTGGGTTGTAGAGTAAACCAAGGCTTTGCCAGTAGGACAACTATACACCTATGGTGCTAAGGAAACTAACTTTGCACCCAAATGTAGCACAGTTCCCCACATTCCCAAATAAAAGGGCTCCAAAAAAAATTTTAGTCGACCTGAATATATGGATATTTTTGGAATACAGTATAAATGAAGCAACAAACTGTTTACTTATAATATGTAATTAATTACTTTAGTTACACATCTTTAAAATCACAAAATAAGTAAACTGTTAATTTTTAAATACTACTTTCTCCCACTTTTATTAGATGAGTCATTCTCCAAACCTGTCAGGTGCAGTTCCCACTGCAGAGTGTCTTTTGTTCCCAGTGTATTTTTTTATCCCTAGCCTAGAGCAGCTTCTCAAGTCCTCTGACAGTTTTACAGGGCTCATGAGCCTCACTTCCATCTACATTTTCAAGACAGCACTTTTAGAATCAGTGGATTATGCCTTCCTTCAAAATTTTATCCAAGTCACAGGTCCCAATTCCCATAAATTGAGGCAGTTTGCTTTTTCTTTTTCATTTGCCTTATAGGTGACTATTCATGATCTCTTGCAGCAATTAACCATTGTTGGGTTTCTGTTTAAAGTGACTTTTAAAAGTCTTGTTTACAACAACCTCCAAACACTAAAATTATGAAGTCATAATCCCAAGAGTAATTACCACATCTCTGTTAACTAAATCAGGTGGGAGAGTACATCTGAGAGATGAGACTTTTTACTGATACAGAATCCATCAAATTGGATATTGGATATATTGAATTTAATATATTATCAAATATATTTATATAAATATATGTAAATACAATTTATTTATATTAAATAAATTTATTTTATATAAATAAATTTATATATAAATAAATACATGCTTCAAAGTTATATAAATAAAATTTGTATATATTGATATATTTAATACATATATTGAATTAATTAAATTCAGTAATATATTGAATTTAGAATATTTAATAATTTAATATATAATACCCTTTTATTGAAGTACAGTTAATTTACAATGTTGTGTTAATTTCTGCTGTACAACAAAGTCACTGTACTTATATACATATTATTTTTATACTCTGTTCCATTATGACTTATCCTTTTTTCTGAGGGATAGTGGGAGATTCAAGGGAACGACTGTCATATATTTGGGTGTAGACAAAAAGTTTTAACTTCTCAATTCTCCTCTAACACCCATCAGCTTATTACATTGCACACAGGAGCATTTCTTTACTGGCTATTCAGTAGTTAATATCTGTCCACATAGGTGGACACGTGCAATGAATCCAAAGCACAGAAAATGGTGCTGAATCCACTGGGCCCCACCAAGAACTCTGGCCACCATCTTTCCCCACTTCCTAAACACTGGTAACTGCAAGCCCCTTCCAGCCACCTTTCTGCCAACCTGCCGCTGGGCTTTTGTGTGGTTTAATGAACATAGAGTCATTTGGAAATATGCACTGTGCTCCACAAAAGGAAACAGTAATATAATCAAAAATCATTATATTCCAGTACTTCAGCACTATTGCTACTATTAATGTCCATTATCAGTATATTACCCGAAATGTGTTTAACAGTCACAGGCACTAATCAAGTTGCCTGTCCTAGAGAATATATATTCTCTCCGTCTGGATCACACCATGTATTGTGCTGCGACTGTTTTAAACTTTTTTTTTTCCAGATAATTGGAACCTGCTACTTCATATTCTGAAAAGTAATGTAGTGGGTGAAGCCCTGAGAGGTTCAAAGCCTAGGCTTCCATCAGGGAAATAATGCAATTTCCATGCAGAATGATTATAATATTATTCAGTGATTACATGAAAGTGGGGGGGTCTGTTTTTGTTAGACTTTTGAAAGTGGCAAATTGAATTCCATCCAAGTAATCAGAGGTTATGAGTTTCCAGCACAGTATGTTTGCACATGTTGGAGGCTCATTTTCCCAGAGTCCTTCCTAGCCTGCTGCCCCCTGAGCCTTTGCTAGCCTCGAGGGACAGGCCTGAAGTGCCTGGGAGTGAATTCGCTGACGAGAGCTCTCAGCCGATGAGAACTGGGAGTTGGCGGCAGAAGCTCCAGCTTCCTCATAATCCGGGTGGGGAAACTCTAAGACGTGTCCTTCTCCTTCCTCCCAGAGGTCCCCGGGGACACTGGCCCAGGTGCCCCCAGTGGCATCCTGCTTATCTCGGGCAACCTCTGTTGGCTTCCTTCACTTACCTGTCTCCGTTCCCCACTCACCGGCCTGAGCTTTCTGGCCTCACTCTCCAAGTAAACCACTTGCCTCAAAGCCTTGTCTGGGTTCCAGTTCCCAAGAGAGGCACACCTAGGCCCCCTAACCCTCCCCCTTCCCGTTTGGAGAGCACCCAGAGCCCTCTTGGGCTTCCCCACTGACTCAGTGGTAAAGAATCTGCCTGTCAGTGCAGGAGACACAGGTTCAATCCCTGGGTTGGGAAGATCCCCTGGAGGAGGAAATGGCAACCCACTCCAGTATTCTTGCCTGAAACATTCCATGGACTGAGGAGCCTGGCGGGCTACAGTCGATGGAGGTCACACCGAGTCAGACACGACTGTGTAACTGAGCACACAGATGCCTCACTGGAGCCCTCTGTCCTTTAAACTGGCAGCACCCAGAATCTTCATGTTTCAAAGCATCATCCTCCTGAAAAATGAAAATTCTGAACTTTTTTTTAAATCAGGAAAGTGATGGATATAATTTATTTCTCCCTCTTCTCTTAATTATTATTACCCCATTCAAGTGAGACAAGATGATTTCATCCAGGTTGTATTTTAAATGCCCATAATCGATGTCCTCATTCTGAGCATGAATCTATGTGCTCTTAGATAATTTATGTATAATTTTAATAGATTTGTCAACGGCAGCCCTTCCTCGTCTAAACAGGCTGCTTGCAGACAGATCACTTAATTTGCTCCTCAATGCTATTTTTCATACATGGTTGCCGCGCAGCCGACAGATAGCAGATGATCCCATTACAAACACATTTGACAGGGCATGGGCTGTGGGGATGAGCAAACTCAAGGTCTCCTATGGTGGCGAGCACTGTGTGTCTCCCTCTCACTCAGAAGGGGAAGTTCCAGGGCCCAAGGCAAGGTGCTGGGGCTGCAGTCACCCGCAGCCCTCGGGAGCTGACGAGCACTCCCGCTTACTTGCCCTAAGAGAGGTTGCTGGTGCCCAGCGCATTCCCCACCCTGGGGATCACCTGTTGACAGTTCCTGCTTCCTACTTCTCTCTGTGTGGGGTGGCCCAGCCCATTCGTGGGGCAGGCTGCAAGTCTTCGGGGAGTGATGTCTCAAAAGCACTTGTCAGTATTACTCACCTATTGAAAAGAACGCATTTGAATCCATTCTAATGAGGTGGATGAACCTGGAGCCTATTATACGGGGTGAAGTAAGTCAGAAAGAAAAACACCAATACAGTATATTAATGCATATATATGGAATTCAGAAAGATGGTAACAGTGACCCTATATGTGAGACAGCAAAAGAGACACAGATATAAAGAACAGAATTTTGGACTCTATGGGAGATGGCAAGGCTGGGATGGTTTGAGAGAATAGCATTGAAACATGTGTATTACCATATGTGGAAAAGATCACCAGTCCAGGTTTGATGAATGAAACAGGGCACTCAAAGCCAGTGCACTGGGACACCCCTGAGGGATGGGGTGGGGAGGAAGGTG
>SJYV01045960.1:3969033-4004637 GCA_006410875.1 Neotragus pygmaeus | reverse complement strand
CCCTGAGGGATGGGGTGGGGAGGAAGGTGGGAGGGGGGCTCAGGATGGGGGACACATGTGCACCGGTGGCTGATTCATGTTGATACATGGCAAAACCCCCACAATACTGTAAAGTAATTAGCCTCCAATTAAAATAAATTAATTTTTTTTAAAAAGCACTTGTCAGCCAATGAGAGGTGGGAGATGAGGAATAAACACTGCAGCTTCCTCCTTTGTCTCTTGGGAGGACAACTTTGAGATGGGTTCTCCCCAGCCTCTTGGAGCATCCTCAGTAGGAATGAGCCCCAGCTGCCTAGGCGGAACCTACTGGTTGATGCTTCCTCAATTGACTTTTCCCCATCTCCTACCTCACGCTCCTACTTCCTCATGGTGATTCCTTGGATCAACTCAAAAAAAAAAAAAAAACCCTACTTGCATCCAAATTGCTGTTTCAAGGACCACTTTGGAGGAGAACTCAAACTAAGATGCTTGTCCTTCTAAATGTCTTCAGGTTGATCTTTTAGGCGTGCTTGGCAAGGAGCTTCCTGTACCCCAGGAATTCTCCCTCCTCTGACCACCTTCAGCCCCACCAGCAGAGTTAACTTAGCCCTCACCGTCTGCAGCCCCGGGACCTCACCCGTTTCTGCACATGGGCGAGTGAGAGAGTAGACCCCGAGTCTGCCAGCGCCTTGCTGACCTGAGCGTCTGTCCGAGAGGTGATGGTGCTCCAACCACATCCTCAGTCAGGAGTGAAGACCAGAGGTGCCCAGCAGGGCAGAAGATGAGGTAGTCAGACAACACTAAGAGTGTACCTTTTAGGGGAAAAAAGTACCGAAACCCTTCCTTCCAAAGATTGATGTGAGCCCTGATGGACTATTTGCACCATTTCTGTCTGCTGGGGTAATTGCAAAGGCTAGTGTGCTGTGTTCCAAGGGAAAAGTGTTCCCTAGACGCAGTAATCCTTGCCATGCCAGCTTGTGACAGAGAGAACCACATCAATTTCTAAATTTTCTCAATGGAATGAGATGTGTGTAATGTGGAATAAAATATAAACAAGTCTTAAGAAGCATCTATGTGTTTCTTTTTATCAACCTTTAGATGCGTTAAAGCCAACCACAATTTCCTATGAATTCTAGATGATATGTAGTATTTTTATTTGCTACTTCATTGCTAAATGTTTCATATAAAACTGATGGGGGGGGGAATACACAGTCCCACATATAAAAGAAGCAGCAGGTGGCTAAATGTGACCGTGGGAGAAAAGCAGTGAATGGAGTGGGTTCAGAACAGAGGCTCCCCGGTTGGGTACAGGCCCGAGATGGGGTGGAGAGAAATTCAGGTATGAGGTTACCTGTGCTCACTAGCCATTTGCTTCCACTGTGTTTTAAGTAGCCCATTAGTATTCAGAAGAATCTACAGGTATCTTTGTTACTTTTTTTTTTTTTAATCTTTTAAATGTACATATAAATGAGTATGTGTTATTTATAGATGTCTTTGGATTTAGAAACATCAAGCTTGAAAACTAATGCAGCGGGGAATGTTTGATTTACTGCTTGCTGGAGAGCAAGGACAGGGCTGGGGGACTTTCTGCAGGAAGGAAGACTGGGTTGGGATAAGCTGTTTAACCTTTCTAGGGGACTTTCCTGGCAGCTTCAGTTACAGTTAAACTGTGGAGAGATGACTGGGTGGGGAAAAAAAGAGCAGCGGCCAGGGAGTTTACAAGCCAGCGTTGTTGCCCCAGCTCTCCTGCTAATCAGCTGTGAAACCTTCAGCTTGTCACACACCGGCTCTTACCTTTGGTTTCCTGCCCATATCTGGACATCAAGCCATGCCAGGCTGTGGCCCAGTGATTAGGCACGTTTGTACTGATGGCTGTGGGCTCTGGCTGGACTCGTAGGTTGCAGAAGTGCCATGAGCTTGGTGAGCCATGATTCCTTGTTTTTTCAGATGGAACGTGAAGCTCTGATGTGATCAAGCCACTTGCCGTCACACTTTGGTAGAGACCAGGAAAACAGAATTAGCTTCTATTTCTATTTTCAGTTCCTAGGCTGTTTCTATATTGGCCAAGAAAAGCAGAGAACTTAGAGAAATTCCTGGTAATGACTGCTTTCTGCCTGGGTATGGAGAAACTTGCCTGTCTGTGGTTTATTTTTAAATGGATAACTCATCATAACTGGATAAAAAGTACTGTAATCTCCAAAGACTTTTCTTTCACAATTTTTTTTTCCTCTCTGAGAGTAGAGAAACAAGGCTCAGGTCTACTCAAATAAAATCATTTTCTGCTCGGTGAGGAAGTGACGCCTCTCAGATCCACTTGGGGCTGGGAAGGGGTTTTCAGCCACTGGCCCTATGGCTTAGATTCAGAGAAGAAGTGGAACAGGTAGGGGTTGAAGTCATGAAGGCGTCTGTCCTCGGGCCTGGTGTCTAGTAGCTGCTGGGGAGGAGGAGGAGGATGGTAAGGGCTGAAAGTGTCCTCCTGGAGGAAATTCAGGGAGATGCAGTGAAGGGAGCGGGAAGCGGTAGCTGACCAGAGTCAGATACACCCAGGAAAACTACATACGTGGTCAGCCCATTGATCCACTAGCTCCCGAGGAAGATGCCTCCCCATCCATTTGTCCTCTGCGTGCTCACCTCCATGGAGAGGTGATGGGAAAAAATGCACCACCTCCCCCTGGGTAAGGTAGGTGTTCCAGCCATACCTATTCTGTGCTTTAGTTGGCAAGCATGGTAATAACAATGTTAGAGCCACCACTTAATCTGTGCCATGGGCTATGCCAAGTGCCTTTCTTACACCCAAATATTTAACTCTCAAAACAACCACGGATGTTCAATAATGTCATCCCCTTTGGACAGGGAGGAGATTGGGTCAGAGGGTGGGAGTGGAGTGGAGAGTCTGCCATTTAGACCCAGGTCTAATTAGAGATTTAGACCCAGGTCTCTCAGATTATAAATACCCCATGCTTTCGACCACCCCACAGGCTGAGCCAACCCTGAACCAGGTACGTCAGGGTCTAAGATGAAAATCCAAGGTGAGGCTTGGATTGTGCCTTATAGGCCATGAGCGAGGCTGCGGGGTTCAGTCTTGGGAGAAGGGGCTCCAGAACCTCTCTGCAACTCCACCAGAAAATCAATACCCACCGAGTCTGAAAGCAGCTCACCTTGTCTTACTCTGTGGAGCTGCTTTTCCCTATTCCTTCTCTCTAAGGCTGTCAAGAGGCCAAGACCCAAAGGGTCAACGGATGCTGAGTGACCTTGACCCTGGCAGCCGTGATGTCAGCCAGCACAGGCTCAGTCCAGACCCTGGCAGTGAGCAGACGCTGGACCCGTGAGCTTTCTTGGCCATTGTGTCCTGTTCTCATGCAGTCTCCACCCCTCGACGTGTACAGCTGTGAGCCTGACAGAGGGCTGATGTGGTGGCGACTTGAGTGCCTTGAACACAGGTCAAAGGCTCCCTTGAAGCATTGAAGCAGCCAGCCCCAGAGTCTACCACCATGAAAGGGACAAGCCTCAGAGAAGAAACTGGAACAGAGAAGATGGGAGGAAGGGGGAATCCCAGTCTCTCTGGGCTCTACTGAGGGTCCAGACTTGAGGTGGGCTCTTCCTTCGGTGTGAATTCCAGTGTGGTTGGTGCTAAGATGGGGGTTGCCCCACATAGCCAGGATGGACCCTCCTGGAAAACAGCTTGGCTGGGGGGAGCAGCTTATCAGGCCGAATTCCACTTCCTCTTTCCCCTGCTCTCAACCCCCTCCTGGCCTATGATTCTGTTTTACTCCCAAAGAGTCGAGATAAGTCTTGTTCAAATGTTACAGCCTGGCCCCAGGAGTGCAGGGGGAACCAAAGGAAGAGCCTTGTTCACATTTGGGTAGGAGTTCTCAGTGGGCAGCATGGTCATGCAGGTGGAGCCTCCACAGATGATCCACCCACCTGGACACCTGGACAGAGCTGGAAAGGAGAGAACCCCATCCCTCAGCACCAAGAAGGAGGAAAACACCCATTTGCACCGCGATCAGCTCAGCAACACCAGCAGCTGGCCTTCCTGTCTCTGAATTAGGATGCCAGCCCCTGCCCTGCCTCCCATGGGGTCTGCGTGGCCGTCTAATGAGGGAGAGAAGATGCAGAAAACACTCCACCAAGCCCATGGCACCAGGCAAATGTGAAGCGTCATCATGAAAAGCTTCAATTTATGGGTCTGAAGGAGAAACAACATCTGGGAAGGAATTATTGCAATTTAAAGGGAGGATGCAGGCCTGGTATATAAGAGCGAAATCTGGAAGCCACGTCTGATTTTTTTTCTCAAACTGGTTTGTATTCCAATCATGAAGCTGTGGTGTGAACATCCAGATGTTCGAAGCGAAATTGTAGAAAATGAGTGGAGTCTTGGAGGCGTTCTCCCTCCTTCAACAGAGCCTTACTGAGCATCTACTACGTGCCAGGTGCCACACGTTCTGGCCGCAGCTTCCCAACGCCACGGGCGAGTCAGTGGAACACGTTTGCTGACGTCTCTGCTCTTCTCTCCAGCTTGCAGCCCTCCAGAATTGCACGGTCATCCTGGCCCTGGATCCAGGCACAGGAAAACCTCTGTTAACTTGTGCGGGACTCTGAGTGGTGGCGCTGACTTAGGGAGTCCTAGTTAGTTGAAGCGGGTCGGCCATGCAACAAGAAAGTAGTTCGTGTGGGAGCAGTTGATTTGCAACTTTCTTTTACTGAAACGTTTCGGTGTGGGTTTCTGGCGAGCCCTGTTGTAGCAAGACTTCAGACCCAGTCAGTGCCTGGGCACCCCGTTGTCCCCATCTCCCCATTCTCCTTGCCCAAACCAGCCAAGCGGGACAGAAGAGGGGCTGCTGAGAAGCCTCCATTGGTGACACCGAGTTCTTATCTAACATTCCCAGTAATTCACTCCAGGAGGGTCTGTTCTCCAGAGAGTGCAAAAGACCTACTGGAGAGGAGTTTTCAGGAGACGGAGTGAATGAAGGCAGGAGGAGGAGGGCCAGGAGGGAGGAGCAGGTGTAGGTCTGGTCACAGTGGTGGAGGAGAGCTGATGCCATCGAGGACACGAGGCTGGACACAGCAGGACACTGGGAAGAGTCCAGACTGGCCTGGGTTCTCCAGGGCCCCTGCCATGGAGGGCCGCTGGCCAGGGAGGAATGTGACCTGTTCGGGGTTGAGCACAGTCCCTCTGGCAGCAGCAGAGCCATGTTGCAGGGGGTATGAGGGGGTGCTGTGGCTATGATCCAGGTGTGAGTAGGGAAGGCCTCACCCCAGGTAGCCGTGATGGAGACTGGAGAGCTGTTCTAAGCAGGGACAGGGCAAGTGGCAGTGCCGGGCCCTGAGATGAGGGTCTAGCAGTAGCAAGTGTGGGGGACGGTGCAGTATCAGGTGGGCTGGGGGGCGGGATTGACTGCTGGAGTGGAAGCTGCAAGAAAATCTCCATGCAGTGATTGTGAGCTACCAAACTCCACTCTGCCCAACAGCATCCGCCTCTTAGAATGGAATTTCTCTCATAGGAAAGAATTTAAATTTCCTCTTTGGGATGGGGGAGGCTGACAATGAAAAAAGGTTGAGAAACTCTGAGTTAATAGTAGCAAGAATCCAGATGAGCTACCTTCCTGTTGACTGGGGTTGGGGGCAGGTGGGAACACGTCTGTGATCTCTCTGCTGTGGGGTCTGTGCAGGGTGAGGGGGGTCACTTGGGAACCTGACCACATCCAAGCATCTGGGATTGGCTGACAAACTGGCAACAGGGATTGGGGGATAGGCCAGTTGGGTCATGGGGTTGGTTTGGGCTCACCGGGACCTGATTGGAATGTGAGGTCCATTAACACCGGTGCTTTTATTCAGCCCAGGGTGATGACTTCAGAGAAAACACAAAACAAATCTAGGCTCCTCATTGACTGGGGTCCCAGGAACAAGTGGGCTGAAATTCAGAACAAAGACGTAGGATGGGAGGACAAACCTAGAGCTCCAGTTCTAGCTCCCTCCCGCTTCCACTTGCTATGTGATTTTAGAGGATTTTTATTTTCCATGAGCCTCAGTTTCCTCTTCTGTAAAATGGTAATACTAATAGTACTGTATTCATAAGCTTATTAAAATGTACACGATAAACTGTGAACAGCTAGACATTGTAAATGTCAAATGTTATGAAAATATTGTTGTTATCCTTCGGTGAGGAGTCATGGCCTCTGAAGATCCCATCTTTCTTTGAAGAATACGTACCCACAGAATAATTCACCAGGCAATGCATCCCCATCGTGGGGAATATGTAATGGGTTTCATCAGTGGCCAATTCTGGCCCTTAATGGCAACAAGAAGCCTCCACATTGTGCTCTATCTTTGCATCTTAATTCTCTCCTTGAAAAAGCAGTGCCTTCCAGACCACTCAGTCCATGAACTGTCGAGAACGTGATAGATAAACACTCAGAGAGAGTGTTTATTTGGAGACTGGCAACACGCCTGCAAGCTTTGGTGAGCCATGGTTGATATTATTAATGGATGGCCTGTTTTTCTCTCTTCTCGAATGCAGGAGAATGTGAATGAGTGTTCCCCTTGCAGGATACATTCAGAGCAGCCATCCAAGCCTGTGCCAGGGGGTGCCCAAGGGTCCTTCTCCAGGACTGATGGGAGGGTGGGTGTGGGAGCTGGTTTTCTTGCTCTAGTTTACAGCCTCCATTTACTTTGCTCTTTTCCTTCTAAGGAAGAATCCTCGTTTCCCAATTGGCTGAGGGGTGGTGAGCTGCCCGGACATTGGAGTCGTAATTGGGTAGCGTGGTCAAGACCCAGGCAGAACTGCTCTCTGATCCTGCATCAAATGGGAGCCTCCCTAATTGGTTTCTCCTCTCTTAAGGCAGCTTCTCTCCCCAAAAAATTGGTATCTTTTATAGGGAAGTAAAAATGAAATCCTGGGGCCTTTGTTTATTATTCTCTTGGCTATCAATTTGGTTCATGTCAGGAACCATCTTTATTTATAGACTTAGAGTTAGAATGGGTCTCAAAAATATCTCTGAGGTTAATTTTGAGGATCTTCCAGCGTTTAGACAGTTATGTAACCCAAACAGCCCATCCATGGGTCTTGGTTTTATATTGGCCTTTATGCTCTGTCAAACTCAATTAGCATCTCATAAGGGCCTTGAGCGGAGAAGACAATGGCAACCCACTCCAGTACTCTTGCCTGAAAAATCTCATGGGTGGAGGAGCCTGGTAGGCTGCAGTCCATGGGGTTGCAAAGAGTCGGACACGACTGANGCTCTGTCAAACTCAATTAGCATCTCATAAGGGCCTTGAGCGGAGAAGGCAATGGCAACCCACTCCAGTACTCTTGCCTGAAAAATCTCATGGGTGGAGGAGCCTGGTAGGCTGCAGTCCATGGGGTTGCAAAGAGTCGGACACGACTGAGTGACTTCACTTTCACTTTTCACTTTTTACTTTCATGCAATGGAGAAGGAAATGGCAACCCACTCCAGCGTTCTCGCCTGGAGAATCCCAGGGGTGGGGGAGCCTGGTGGGCTGCACAGAATCAGACACAACTGAAGCGACTTAGCAGCAGCAGCAAGGGCCTTGAGAAGGTGAAGGACTTAAGACCAATTTCACAGACATTGACTTATTACTTATTTTTAAAACTTTAAGTTTAAAAAGTCCCTCATCCTTTGGCTTTTTAAATTTTCTTTTCCATAGGCCTGGAAGCTGTCTTTTGAAGATGAGATTAGTGGGAGAGAAAAAGTTGGTTTGACCAGAAAGGTCAGAAGTCAAGTCCAGAGGTTGAACCTTCATCTCCCTCAGGGATGAAAATTCATACCTACTTCCCTGGAATTCCTAGTTTCTTTCCTGAGATTCATTTTCCCAGGCCATGATCTTTGGCAACTGAAGATTTTACAGTGTTATCTTAGGAATTAAATGTTACTAGAAATCAGTTTCTAGTCATTTATTTTAAAATCATTTTAAGTACCATGCATCTCATTAGAGTAGAATATGTTTAGGTAGATGGATGGAACTTACAGGCTTTCTAAGAAGAAAACATAGTGAATAATGAAGGGTCTATACACACCCCCATGTGATGGGTGCTATGGGCCAGAGATTCAGANAAATCATTTTAAGTACCATGCATCTCATTAGAGTAGAATATGTTTAGGTAGATGGATGGAACTTACAGGCTTTCTAAGAAGAAAACATAGTGAATAATGAAGGGTCTATACACACCCCCATGTGATGGGTGCTATGGGCCAGAGATTCAGACATTAAGATAATGTCTGTTCTCGGGATGCTCAGGATGCGAGAAGGAGTGGTTGTGTGGAATAAAGAAGAGCTAGAAGAGGAAAGAGATGAAATTACTGAGACATCAACTAATGCTAAATATGAGCCGAGAACAACTAGAAACCCCTCAAGGGAGGGGCCTCTGGTCGGGGTGGGCAGAGATGTCATAACGGAGGTGTGACTTGCCCCGGGACTGTGAGCAGGTGATGGCAATAGTGAGATGCTGATGCTTTTGCTGTGGATGATAATTATGTACCAGTTTCTCTGATACATTAATAAAGAGAAACGAGAGTTCATAGAAATTAAATAATTTAGTCAGTGTCACAAAACTAAGGGCCATGTTAGAATTCTAATTCAGATGTCTGATTTCCACAGTCCTGCTTCTAACCATCTCTGAGAATGTATTCATTAGGGTCTTGACAGGAAACAGACACATCCAAATGTGTAATCTGAAGAGAGTTCAATGAAAGGGCTATTCACAAAGGTGTAGACACAGTAGGAAGAGAGCATACAACAGGGCAATACCCCAGGGCTCATAATCAGGGCAAGGGGAGGGAGCTGTTACTGGAAGGCAGAGAGAGCTGTGTCCTCCTCAACACCTGCCACCAGCCATGACCTTCAGCAGNAGACACAGTAGGAAGAGAGCATACAACAGGGCAATACCCCAGGGCTCATAATCAGGGCAAGGGGAGGGAGCTGTTACTGGAAGGCAGAGAGAGCTGTGTCCTCCTCAACACCTGCCACCAGCCATGACCTTCAGCAGAAGGTCTCAGCCATCTCATGGAGACTCTGCAAGGAAGGAGAGAGGGCAAATAAACACCCAGCCCCACCCCAATCCCTGCTGGTGCCTGCACTGGCTGAACATAACTGGAAGTCCCAGGGTCTCAGAGCTGGAGAGATGCTCTCCGTGCTGACTTGGTGAGCCTCCCAGGACACGGAAATGGATGGGGAGCTGACCTGGAGGAGCGGACAGAAGATACCCAGCACAGCCTGTGATGTCTAACGTCAGCTCGCGCTAGGATCTTTTCAANGGGTCTCAGAGCTGGAGAGATGCTCTCCGTGCTGACTGGGTGAGCCTCCCAGGACACGGAAATGGATGGGGAGCTGACCTGGAGGAGCAGACAGAAGATACCCAGCACAGCCTGTGATGTCTAACGTCAGCTCGCGCTAGGATCCTTTCAGAAGCACATTAGGGAATAGTGCCAGAGAACTCCGCTCTGCATGTGGTTTATTTTTGTTCAGAACTTTGTTTCAGTTATCTCCTCTAGAAGTTGGCCTCTGGGGACCACAAAGGAGGAAGGAAGAGGCCATTGTCGCAGAACAGTGTAGACAGCCCTGCTAGGTCGCCCCCTGAACTGCCATTCAGCTCCTATCTGGGCTGCCATATCCATCTGGCACACCCCAGAGAGTCGAGCCGTCTGAGATCGAGAGAAGGGAAGCCAGTTAACCTGACACTGGCAACCAAGAGTTTGTCTCGAGAGTGAGAGCTGCTTCTAAAGCTTGGTGACCAGGGTCTTGGGCTCTCGATTAGTTAGTAGGCTTTACGGTGGCTCAGCAGTAAAGAATCCACCTGCCAATGCAGGAGATGTGAGTTCGATCCCTGGGTGGGGAAGATCCTCTGGAGAAGAAAGTGGCAACCCGTTCCGGTATTCTTGCCTAGGAAATCCCATGGACAGAAGAGCCCGGCAGGTTACAGTCCAGGGGGTCGCAAGAGTCAGACACGACTTAGCAACTAAACCGACCCCACTCTTCCAGTGGCCTGCAAGGCCCCACACAAACTGAATTCTCACCTTTCCAGCTTAATGTCCTATGTGGCTGTCCCATGTCCAGCCACAGCGGAGGGTCCTTGCAGATCCAGGAACACAAGTCACTGATTCTTCCTCTGCTCTGAATGCTCCGCTTCCCTGGATACCTGCACGGCCCATACCTGCGTCCCTTTCCAGTGTGCTCAAATGTCATATTCTCACGGGGCCTGTTGCCCCAACCACCCTCTCTAATCTGTACCACACCCCACACTCATCTCCTGTTCCACTTCTCTAACAGGCAGTCCTGACTGCCTTCTAATTTACTGTACAATTTGTAATTATCTCTTAAGCTTATTGCTTATTCTGTGTTTCCATCCACTAGAAGATGAGCTCCAGGAGGGCAGGATTTTTTTCTTCTGTTTTGTTTCCTCGTACTCCTAGTGCCTAGACACTGCCTGACCCGTAACAGGGACTCCATTATGTACTGAATGAATGAATGGGTAAATGAATGAGATCCTCAAGGATCTTAAAATGGACTGACCGCTGTCCCCTAGTCCTCTCTCTTCCCCAAACACATATCTGCCCACGATCTTTCCCAGAAGTACATCGATCGTTTGTTGTCACCAGTACTATCAATACTTTGTGGCCAAAGGGTTCGATTTAACCGTGAGCTTCACGGAAGCTTGGTAGAGGAAATGCGCTCACGACTTTGGCTCCATGTCAGAGTTAAATGGTGACCTTGGCTTACTTTGCTTCCCTACAGAGGTTATTTCTTAATCGTAAAGGGAACACACTATCCTTAGAAAAAATACTATTTTTGCCACTTTCAGCTTTAAAGTGGCTCTTCGATATGGCCCGTGTGTCTGTCCACAGCAGCTGAAAAAGCTTAAGGCAAGAGGCTCAGAGAAAGACCCCTTGTGTCATTGGAGCGAAGCACATCGTAAGATGAAATTAGTTTACAATAACTTATTTACCTGTCCACATCCTTCATATCACATTAAAGCTTTGCCCAGCTAGCCAGGACTCTGGAGTGCTAAGAGGAAAAGGGAAAATCAATTGATAATGATATATTCAATTTAGAAAAATATATTGATCCCCAGGTAATGACAGTTATGCATTTATTGCAGTGGAGGGTGATGTTGCCTGTCGTGAAGATGGTATTCACATATATTATATTTGAAAGAGGAAACTAGGAATAACACTGCCTCCCCTTAATAGATAGTCTCTTTCTATGAGGTATTAATCTATATATTTCATAAAAAACCTTCTCTTCCGGGAACCCATCATTTGCCTCCTCAAGGTCTTCTGATCCATTGTCTAAAAGTAATGATATGTTTTGGTGATTCTCAAGTTTGTGTCCTATTCTCTTTTTAGCATTAAATTAAAGATGTACATTTTTTGTTTTTTCCCATCTCTGGAATTTCTTGGTTTGGATTAGATGGAAAGGAATGCCATGATTCTCATTGTTATTGAGTGATTATGGCTTTGCTGTGGGGATTAGAGCTTTGTACATTGGGGAGTGGGGAATTGAGATCTCGTATCTGCCCCCTGGGGTTCTCTGCCATCCACTTATGCCCCCTTATCTTGGTGGCCAGGGCAGAGTTTGGGCATGGCCTGTGCGTGGTCATCCGCACCAGGAACTCCAAGGTAGAGACAAGCTCCCATTTAGGGTGGGGACCACCTAAGATGCTGGAATTCCAAAAAGAGCTTTTCGAAAAAGATGCTACCTTTTCCCCACCGCACCCTCACTCTTCTCTTGTCTCTTTTTAGACGGCCTGGCCTCCTGGTGATGCTCACCTCGTGCTGAGAGCGGGTGGCCATCGAGGATTTTGCATCCTGGGGACGAATCCTGAGCTTGCCAGAGACGGACGGTGCAAGGTAGGTCAGCTCACCCGAAAGTCAGAAAGACATCTGACAGTGATTACTTCAGGGAAGTAAGGTATAACAGATGTAGCTGGTCCTCTTGCCATATTGTTCATGAGATTTTTACCATAGACCTGAGATTCACTGGTACCCAGAGCCAAGCTTAGCCCTCTGGGCCCCCGCCCTTCTGGAATCAATGCATAAGCATGACTGGCACTCTTGATCACTCACGTGGGGCTCTGGCCCCATAGGAATGAGTCTGGGGGCAGCCAGCAGCTACGTGACTCTTAAGCTCCTCAAAAATTGTAATTCTTCCTTTCTAATTTAACTTTCTCTTGTTATTAAAACAGTATTGTTAAGTGTCATTAAAATATTATTGATATTGTTAATATTAAAATACACAATATTATAGTATTTGTTCATTGTAAAAATATTTTTAAAGATAGCACCTAAAATTATATAAATTGTTTATGACCGTAGTCCTGAGAAACAACCATTTCAGTGTCCCTTTCCTGACTGTTTTCCTTTACATAGAGGGTACTCACACATGTACACACGCAGATGAGGTCACATGGTGTGTACCACTTGGTAACTCATTATGTCGACTTAAGTCTGTCCCAGGTACCTCTCCAAGCNCCAGGCAGTCAGGGAAGTTGAGGCGGGGGTGGCAGGGGTGGGGGGTCCCAGAATAATGAAGGTGGGAGTTGGGGGCACGGGCAGTGGGATTCAGGCCTGTTGAGGCTGAATGTCCTAGGCTAGCACGTCTCGATGACACTCGAGCCTTTAGAGGTCCAGGGGCCAGTGTCACCCAGCATCACTCCTGGGGCCTGGTGCGGGGTGAGCTCAGGTGTGTGCTCTCCACAGGACCACGCCCTGGTACCCACTGACCAAGAGCCTCAGGGCCTCTGCCTGGGGCCAGCCTGGAGCCTGAACCCCAGCTTCCTTCCGCATCAGGGGCCTTGGCAGCAGACCAGCCAGCTTCCTCCATGTCCCCATTGTCCGCTGGTCAGAGAGCTTTCTCTCTGGACTCAGAGGCAGTGGGGCTGGGGTGCCTTCCACTCCCAGGGCCCTCACAAACAGAAGGGATCCCAAGGTGCAGCAGCCATGGCAGTCAGCAGGAAGCTGGAGGGGGCTCCAGGCCAGGCCTGAATCAGCTGCTGAAACAGAAGAAACATCCACGTGCGTCCAGCCTGCTGCCACCCAGCACCCTAGTAAGGGTGGCCAGCAGGGCAGATGGGCTCCTGACCTTGAGAGTTGTTCTCAGAGCACTGCTGGCTGGCTGGACAGTTATCCGGCTACTCATCCTGGACACTAGGGAATGCTTTGCTTCTGCGACTGCCGGGCCAGAGAGGAGAGTTGGAAAACTAGCTTCAGTCAGAAAACTGAGCCTGTTGGAGCAGTGGTAAAGGATCCACCTGCCAATGCAGGAGGCATGACTTCAATGTCTGGGTCAGGAAGATCCCCTGGAGAAGAAAATGGCAACCCACTCCAGTATTCTTGCCTGGAAAACCTCATGGACAGAGGAGCCTGGTGGGCTCCAGTCCATGGGATTGCAAAGAGTCAGCACAACTTAAGGACCAAACAACGAGAACAACAAGCTTGGATTTGGTGACCCTGGTATTCAGTGTTTGAGAAAAGATTCAGGAGATGCTCTTCACTGAAGTCTTCCAAGAATATGTCTTCAAGTTCTAGGGTGAGTGTGGGTGGCAGAGAGGGGACAGAGAGACCCAGGCAATGGTTCTGATGGCCCTTATTTGGGAGTCTTCTCCCCACCTCTGTTGCAGGGTGACACACGGCTCTTATTCATCCCAGCCTTGGAGAAGCCCATATTTTAAGATTGGGAGGGCACTGAAGGTGACCTCACCAGGCATATCTGATAGGATACACTCCTTGTGGGCCTCACATCTCTGTACCCACTGTGAACACCTGGTGATCTTCCCCACCACCCGGCCAGCCCTGAAGGATGGGAATCACACTGATTCTCTCTGTGTTCCCTTCACCCATCCCACCCAGTGCCTGCTGGGCTTTCAATAAATATTCACCGTACACTCAGTCATAACCATTCCTTGGAGCACCACCTCAGCACATGGCCCAGTACTGGGCTGCCCATTCCTTCACATGCAGGACTCCCACTGGTTCCCAAGAAGACAAGAAGTTTCCACGGCCCACTTTGGCCCCTTGGTGACCAGTGGTAGAACCATCACCTTCCTGTGGAAACTGGATCAGATTGCTTTGCTCTATGTTTCCTGCTACAAAGCAGGGTCTGCTCAGATAAAGAGCATGGAGGGCTGCTCTCTGCTTTGCAGTGGTTTGATGAGAATCCTCTGTGTAACCGAGAGGATGGTACCAGAACCAGCCAGCAAGAGGGAGATCTGAGGCCAGCACTGCAGTGTGTGATCCTGGCTGCGGCAAGGCTGAGCAGTTGGGGGTCAAGCTAAGGACCCGGTTTGTGTAAGACTGAGGGTTGAGCCAAGAATGGCATTAATAGACACCTAGGCACAGAGCTGATCAGTGGGTAGGAACGCCCCTGAGTAGCATCCCCAGGCCCCATCCTGGGACTCTCAGTGCTGCCCACCCAGGCCCCGAGTCCCTCTGTGAGCCTGGCATCCTGGGAGGACATTGTGAATGTCCCCAGGTCTAACAAGACCTGGAGTTGTTCCAGAGAGGACACCATGTTTTGTGCCCTGGACTTTTGCACTCACAGCAGCTTCACCCTGCAAAGCCATCCCAAAGGTGCCCTTGCTGACCACACACATCCTCTCCTCCGTTCACTCCCTCGCTCCGCACAGCCTCTCTTCTGTGGATTCCCAGTCCCTCCTCCCTCCTTCCCCTACTCATCCATCCCCTTTTGGCTTCCACCCTGAACCAACGGGCTGGGGCACAGGTCCTTCAGTGGAGCCTTAGCCAAACCCTGAGCCCTGGCCGGGCATCCTTCATGCATCACTGGCCCATTCCCGGCCTGGTCCCTGCAGCTGATCCCTTCCTTCCCTCTTGTCCTCAAGACCTCCCGCCCACCCTGGACTCCTCAGTCAGGGTCCTTTTCATTTCGTGGAGAAATGGAGCCTCCGACCTTCAGCTTGGGCGGGCTGTATCTCCCTGTCTTTCTGGCCACTCCAGACCGTCTTCCCTTCTGCCTGTAAATGAGGGTGTTTGTGCTGCTGCNGCTTCAGTCAGAAAACTGAGCCTGTTGGAGCAGTGGTAAAGGATCCACCTGCCAATGCAGGAGGCATGACTTCAATGTCTGGGTCAGGAAGATCCCCTGGAGAAGAAAATGGCAACCCACTCCAGTATTCTTGCCTGGAAAACCTCATGGACAGAGGAGCCTGGTGGGCTCCAGTCCATGGGATTGCAAAGAGTCAGCACAACTTAAGGACCAAACAACGAGAACAACAAGCTTGGATTTGGTGACCCTGGTATTCAGTGTTTGAGAAAAGATTCAGGAGATGCTCTTCACTGAAGTCTTCCAAGAATATGTCTTCAAGTTCTAGGGTGAGTGTGGGTGGCAGAGAGGGGACAGAGAGACCCAGGCAATGGTTCTGATGGCCCTTATTTGGGAGTCTTCTCCCCACCTCTGTTGCAGGGTGACACACGGCTCTTATTCATCCCAGCCTTGGAGAAGCCCATATTTTAAGATTGGGAGGGCACTGAAGGTGACCTCACCAGGCATATCTGATAGGATACACTCCTTGTGGGCCTCACATCTCTGTACCCACTGTGAACACCTGGTGATCTTCCCCACCACCCGGCCAGCCCTGAAGGATGGGAATCACACTGATTCTCTCTGTGTTCCCTTCACCCATCCCACCCAGTGCCTGCTGGGCTTTCAATAAATATTCACCGTACACTCAGTCATAACCATTCCTTGGAGCACCACCTCAGCACATGGCCCAGTACTGGGCTGCCCATTCCTTCACATGCAGGACTCCCACTGGTTCCCAAGAAGACAAGAAGTTTCCACGGCCCACTTTGGCCCCTTGGTGACCAGTGGTAGAACCATCACCTTCCTGTGGAAACTGGATCAGATTGCTTTGCTCTATGTTTCCTGCTACAAAGCAGGGTCTGCTCAGATAAAGAGCATGGAGGGCTGCTCTCTGCTTTGCAGTGGTTTGATGAGAATCCTCTGTGTAACCGAGAGGATGGTACCAGAACCAGCCAGCAAGAGGGAGATCTGAGGCCAGCACTGCAGTGTGTGATCCTGGCTGCGGCAAGGCTGAGCAGTTGGGGGTCAAGCTAAGGACCCGGTTTGTGTAAGACTGAGGGTTGAGCCAAGAATGGCATTAATAGACACCTAGGCACAGAGCTGATCAGTGGGTAGGAACGCCCCTGAGTAGCATCCCCAGGCCCCATCCTGGGACTCTCAGTGCTGCCCACCCAGGCCCCGAGTCCCTCTGTGAGCCTGGCATCCTGGGAGGACATTGTGAATGTCCCCAGGTCTAACAAGACCTGGAGTTGTTCCAGAGAGGACACCATGTTTTGTGCCCTGGACTTTTGCACTCACAGCAGCTTCACCCTGCAAAGCCATCCCAAAGGTGCCCTTGCTGACCACACACATCCTCTCCTCCGTTCACTCCCTCGCTCCGCACAGCCTCTCTTCTGTGGATTCCCAGTCCCTCCTCCCTCCTTCCCCTACTCATCCATCCCCTTTTGGCTTCCACCCTGAACCAACGGGCTGGGGCACAGGTCCTTCAGTGGAGCCTTAGCCAAACCCTGAGCCCTGGCCGGGCATCCTTCATGCATCACTGGCCCATTCCCGGCCTGGTCCCTGCAGCTGATCCCTTCCTTCCCTCTTGTCCTCAAGACCTCCCGCCCACCCTGGACTCCTCAGTCAGGGTCCTTTTCATTTCGTGGAGAAATGGAGCCTCCGACCTTCAGCTTGGGCGGGCTGTATCTCCCTGTCTTTCTGGCCACTCCAGACCGTCTTCCCTTCTGCCTGTAAATGAGGGTGTTTGTGCTGCTGCATTTTCCTCAGCTTTCCTGTCTCTCAGCGGCCCCTCTATCCCCTCTGCTTTGGCTGTCCCGGGGCTTGATTCTCGGGCAACATCTCTGTCCCAAGTTCCTGACCTCATCTCTGTAGTTCTGAGAATCCACTACCCACCTGTCTGATTGCATCACAGACTCGGCCTGGCCAAGAGAAGCCACCTCATGGCTATGAAGCACCGCCTCTCCCTCAGCTCTCTGTGAACCTCTGTCTCCTTTGCCTTGAGCCTCTCCTCCTCCTTTCTGGACCATGAGCTTCTAGAGGACAGGGACCATTTTCTTATCTCCCTGTTATGACATCAGATGATGTTATTCAGTTCAGAGATCACAGGACTGTAGGACAGAGTGACCTCACAGACAGTGTAATAGATGGGACCCTGGAACGAGAGACCACTGGGCTCTCATCCCCAACCCACCACTAGCTCCTGACAAGCCCCATGCAACTTTCTGCAGGGCATGGCTTCCCACTCCAGTAGACTTGTCTGGAGAATTCCATGGACAGAGGAGCCTGGTGAGCTACAGTCCATAAAGTCACAAAGAGTTGGACACAACTAAGTGACTAATACACACAGGCTGTCACAAGATCTTTTTTCCTATGGAGCATATGGATATGCCCACATTTAGGATTTTGTGGCAGTCAGTGTCCATCCTGTCACCGTGACCCCTTGGCTGGGACCCTTGGGAGAAGTGTCTCTGATTTCAGCACAGACATATTCTACCGAGCCTTCATCATAGTATCTCATACTGGATCATGTTGTAACAGATCAGCTCCTTGTTTGCCTTTTGCAAGTCTAAACAGTGGCTTTCAAACCCAATTGCATATTAAAATCATCAAGGGAAATTTTTACAGGTCCGATATCCAGGCAACACAATAGGTCAATTAGACCAAAATTTCTCGGGCTGAGACCCAGACATTCATATTCTTATGACACACCCCAGGCCATTCCAGTAGAAGGCCAAGGTCAGAGGCACCACCAAGCATGGAGGCAAATCTGTGACCCACTTGTAGCAAATACATGGGACTTCCTACATGTGGTTTCATGGAGGCAGCATGCTTTGCGTCATTGCCTGCCCCTACATTGTTTGTCTTACAGTATCCTTGTAAGTCACCTTCAATCCTTTCTGAACTCAGTGAGGTGAAAACAAACAGAATAGAAAGCTTCCTGCTTTTCCCTGGCTGGGCCCTGGGCACAGCTCCTGCCTCATTGGACCTCCCAGGAGAGAGCATTGCAGACGCCCTCCCCTACCCACAAGTGCCAGGCTAGAATGTTTGGTGCTGGTGATCCCACAGTGGGGAACTGCACCCAGTCGTCCTGGCGCACGTCCTAGAGTTCTCCGGGGACTGACAGGGTCATCCACCAGAGCAGCACTGTACCCAGGATGGTGGCTGCACCCTCCTCATCTGCCCTCCTTGGCCTGTGAGACTCAGCCCCATGCTTAACCATCGACTATCATCAGCCAAAGGCAGGCAATGCCCCAGGGGTGGAAACCCCATTTCTGGAGCTAAGTTGTTGAGGAACAGAATGCACCCAAGGGGTGCAGTTGCCCTTAGCTAATAGGGATGGGGTGGGGCACACATGGCAGTTTTCACTCCAGCTGCAAAACCTCGTTTGGCACCTGGGCCAGAAATAGCTTATCTGTAAACCTCAGAGTTTATTTTTGTGGCCAAGTTTGATTTTCCAGGTGACCTGTCTCCTTCCTTACATTGCACCTGCCCCAGAGACCAGGGCTGATGACTCACAGTTGTGAGTCTGTGCCCTACAAGAGGGCACCTGGCCCGGGGGGCCTGGGAGTTGACACCCAGCCTGCACTCTGCCAGCTTCGTTGTGTACTGTGAGGGCTCAGAGGGAGGGCACCTCTTACTGATTGGCAGGAAAATGCCAAATAGACTGGTAGTAGGCCCTGCCAGCGTCCTGCTATGGGAGAGAACCATGCACATGTTTGTCCAGTAACCATGGAAGGATGCTCCTGAATTTGTGGCTTCTGTCTCTTGTTGATTGTCTCGTATATTCACAGGTCACTCAGAACTTTTTAGCTTTTATCTTCTAATCATAAATTCTGTGTGTCTGTGTGAGTGTGTCTTGCAACGTGACAGAGACAGAAGGATTGAGGCTGCAGGAGGAATACCCAGCCTGTGGCAAAACAAATGTGTATTCCAACATCCATTCATTCATTCACTTAAGCACTCACTGGCAGCCGCACTGTATATTGTTCTAGGTACAGGGTCCAGTGAGGTCAGACAAAAACCTGTCCTCGAGCTAGCAGTCCAGTGGGGAGGCCAGCAAGTAAACACTTTCATATAATAAGATGTGACAAATACAACAATAGGAATATAGACAGGAACTTACACAATGTGCGATGGAAGAACTCATTCAGTCAACAAATGTTTCTTAAGAGTGCCTGCTCTATGCCAGGTATTATTGCAGCATGAGGGATATAGCAGTGATCATATGAGACCAAGCCCATGACCTAGAGCTCACGTTTGAGGCCATGAGAGTACTCAGCCACTAACTTACTTTGGTCAAACCACAGGCTTCCAGGAAGAGGAAGCTTCAAGCTGGAAATGTGTGTGCGTATCTGTGTGTGTGTGTGAGTGAGTGCAGGCAACATTTCGGGCAATAGGAACAGCTTGTGCAAAGGCCTGAAGGTATAAAAGGTCAGGAGAGCCCAGAGCATAAGTGCTAAAGGTGACCTAAGAGGTGGGAGATGTGGCTGGAAAGGTAACAGGATCTCTGCCGTGATGGGCACTGAGTGCCATGGAGCCACCCTCTCAGATAATGGAAACACGGCTGAAGGCTCACAGAGCACTGGTTAGAGACCACTGTCGCAGCCAAGCTTCCTGTGCCCTCCCTGACCCCAAGACTCTTTGGCAGCCGTCTGCTCTGGGCAGCTGCTACCGAGCCTCCCTTCATTAGAATACCCAAGGCTAAGGGCATATGACTTACTCTCCTCTTCCCACGGCCCAGTGCCTTCAGTTTGCAAAGTGTTTTCACATAATTTCATCTACTTGGTCATAAGGGAGACCCTAGGAGGTGGACAGAGAGTGATGATTGTTGCCATTGTTTATGCCGAGCACCAGGCTGAGGCTCAGAGAGGGTCGGTGGCTTGCTCGAGGTCATACAGCCAATCAAAGCAGAGTAGGAACTGGAGTCCTTGTCTCTTGATTCCTAATCCAGAGCTCTTCTTATCTCCATGTGAACTGCTTCTCCACAGATTGAAACCTAAGAGCCCTGAGCAAGTGTCAATCTGCACCTGCCTGTCTTCCACAAACATTACTTGACCACCTACTGTGTGTCAATCCAGCATCATATAACCATCCTCTGGGCCTCAATGTCATCCCTCCCATGGTGACGCAAGAAGCCCAAAGTCTACCATCCGGGGCCCAGGCGTCATCCACCTTCATCAAGTTGAACAGTGAATGGAATTACCCCCGCTGGCTGGAGACCGCTCCACTCACTCACAGCGTCCTCTCATCCAGGCCACTCAGAGGCGCGCTCGTTACAGCTGCTGATGTGTGTTTTTGCCCTTCCTTGTAAGGGAGCTGGTTGCTAAAAGAAGAGCGGAGACTTAAGCCTCATTCACAGAGCAGAAGCTTCCCTGTGTAAGACAGACGCAGCCTAGCAACCCTCACGGGCCATCTTTTGATTTGTAGCAACTCATTTAGATAAAAGCATCTGGTCCGTGAGGTAGCAACAACAACGAAAAATCATTAAAAGCATATTTCTGCTTTTACAAAGTAACCTAGTAACAGCACAGGAGGTAACAATTAACCTGGCCCCCCTCCTCCAGGTACACAAGCAGATGCAGGAAATGGGGGGAAAAAGTCAGGACAGGGAGAGGGTGTATCCAGGATCCCTTCTCAGATCAAGGCCCATGCTCACGGGTATGACCAAGGCAGCCCCCGCCAGCCCGCCAGAGAGCCTTGTCCTCCCAGTAGCACATACAGGAGCCATCCTGCTCCTCCAACCCAGAATAAACAGTGTGATTATTTATTTAGCACCAGTTCAGGGTTTTCTAAAATGCATTCAAAGTGCTCTGCACCTTGCACAGGTGAGCACAGAACTGCAGTATTGGCTTTGGGAATTGGATAAAGGATGTCTGACCCTGTACCAGATAGCCAAGCTTGCCTCCCATGACGTCCACCCCGGAACCCATGTACACACACGCACACAACCTCTGCTCCCATCCAGACAGACCTTGTGCTCCCAACTGACCCCGCTTCTGTGCACCGCACCTCCAGGCCCTTGTCCTGCTAAGCCTGCACCTCCCAGCAGAGCCTCACCCATCCCTGCCGATCTCCCAGCAAAGTGCTCCCAGGCCACCCACTCCTGGTGAAAATTTTCTCTTCTCCTCTGATTTCCTGATGCTGTTCGTCTCCTTGGCACCCTTTGGTTCTTCTTGGATCAAGGGCAGTCCTTTCACTGTCCAGTGTGCTCAAGGCTCATCCCCAGACTGTGAGCTCGGAGCTGATCACATGCTAACACTGTAAAAGGACTGATCACAAGAGGTCGACTCACACGGCCTCTGGGGTCCCTCAGCCCCTCTGTCTCCCTTCCATCACAGAACCCTCTCACCTGGCACCTGACTATTTTCTTGTCTGCTCTGGGAGACAGCTAGGAGTCCCCTGGGGCCAGGGGACTGGGTCTCAGTCCCTAGGTCCCTCCTCAAAGCCTGACCCAAAGAAGGCTCTGGAACATTTATAGGGTGAGTGAGTAGCATGTGTGCCTCACTCAGAAGACTCTCTAAACCTGCTCACCTGCTCAGGATCCTGCCATGCCCATCAGAGCAGCTCCCATCACCCACCTCAGAGCAGCAAAGGCCATGCACTGACCAGCCCCTGTCTCTTATACACATCTGCAATGCCCCAGGGGTGGAAACCCCATTTCTGGAGCTAAGTTGTTGAGGAACAGAATGCACCCAAGGGGTGCAGTTGCCCTTAGCTAATAGGGATGGGGTGGGGCACACATGGCAGTTTTCACTCCAGCTGCAAAACCTCGTTTGGCACCTGGGCCAGAAATAGCTTATCTGTAAACCTCAGAGTTTATTTTTGTGGCCAAGTTTGATTTTCCAGGTGACCTGTCTCCTTCCTTACATTGCACCTGCCCCAGAGACCAGGGCTGATGACTCACAGTTGTGAGTCTGTGCCCTACAAGAGGGCACCTGGCCCGGGGGGCCTGGGAGTTGACACCCAGCCTGCACTCTGCCAGCTTCGTTGTGTACTGTGAGGGCTCAGAGGGAGGGCACCTCTTACTGATTGGCAGGAAAATGCCAAATAGACTGGTAGTAGGCCCTGCCAGCGTCCTGCTATGGGAGAGAACCATGCACATGTTTGTCCAGTAACCATGGAAGGATGCTCCTGAATTTGTGGCTTCTGTCTCTTGTTGATTGTCTCGTATATTCACAGGTCACTCAGAACTTTTTAGCTTTTATCTTCTAATCATAAATTCTGTGTGTCTGTGTGAGTGTGTCTTGCAACGTGACAGAGACAGAAGGATTGAGGCTGCAGGAGGAATACCCAGCCTGTGGCAAAACAAATGTGTATTCCAACATCCATTCATTCATTCACTTAAGCACTCACTGGCAGCCGCACTGTATATTGTTCTAGGTACAGGGTCCAGTGAGGTCAGACAAAAACCTGTCCTCGAGCTAGCAGTCCAGTGGGGAGGCCAGCAAGTAAACACTTTCATATAATAAGATGTGACAAATACAACAATAGGAATATAGACAGGAACTTACACAATGTGCGATGGAAGAACTCATTCAGTCAACAAATGTTTCTTAAGAGTGCCTGCTCTATGCCAGGTATTATTGCAGNCACCCTGCTTATTTAACTTATATGTAGAGTACATCATGAGAAATGCTGGTCTGGAAGAAGCACAAGCTGGAATCAAGATTGCTGGGAGAAATATCAGCAACCACAATATGCAGATGACACCACCCTTATGGCAGAAAGCAAAGAAGAACTAAAGAGGCTCAATGAAAGTCAAAAAGGAGAGTGAAAAAGTTGGGTTAAAACTCAACATTCAGAAAACTAAGATCATGTCATCTGGTACCATCACTTCATGGCAAATAGATGAGGAAACAGTGAGAGACTTTATTTTGGGGGCTCCAAAATCACTGCAGATAGTGACTGAAGCCATGAAATTAAAAGATGCTTGCTCCTTGGAAGGAAAGTTATGAGCAACCTAGATAGCATATTAAAAAGCAGAGACATTTTTTTGCCAACAAAGGTCCATCTAGTCAAAGCTATGGATTTTCCAGTGATCAGTATGGATGTGAAAGCTGGACTGAAAAGAAAGCTGAACACTGAAGAACTGATGCTTTGGTGTTGGAAAAGACTCTTGAGAGTCCCTTGGACAGCAAAGAGATCCAACCAGTGTATCCTAGAGGAAATCAGTCCTGAATAATCATTGGAAGGATGTTTGCTGAAGCTGAAACTCCAATACTTTGGCCACCTCACGTGAAGAACTGACTCATTGGAAAAGACCCTGATGCTGAGAAAGATTGAAGGCGGGAGGAGAAGGGGATGACAGAGGATGAGATGGTTGGATCACATCACTGACTCTATAGACATGAGTTTGAGTAAACTCCAAGAGTTGGTGATGGACAGGGAGGCCTTGTGTGCTGCAGTCCATGGGTTCACAAAGAGTCTGACATGACTGAGCGAATGAACTGAACAAATGACATAGTAGGAGCCATTTCCCCAGAAGAAGAATGGAGAATATATTACCTTAAAAATGAGGGATTATGGTATAGAGTAAAAAGTGAAAGTGTGGCACCTCAAAAATTCTTTGTTTGCCTATCCCCTCAAATGCATTTTTAAAATCTCAACTTTATACTGTTTTTTAAGATTTTTAAAATTTGTACATGCTATATATTTAAATAATGAAAATGTAATAACATTATTTCATATTCAACTGTTTGTAAAATATTTTCAATGGAGTATAAATACCCACTAACATCCACTTAAAAATTAATGAGCATGGTGTAAAATCATGAAACTTTATGTTTTTCCTTTTTTTATTTTGAAATCATATTCCCTTGTACTTTCCTTGTAGAATTGTCTTCCAGTTTACTGCATTTTGTGTTTGAAAGTTATTTGTTGATTGCCCTATTTGTCTTTAAAAATATGTATAAAATTGACATTTTATCCTGTTTTATTTTCTATGACATCAAAGATCTAAGTATTCAGATATTCACTGGGTATTTTATTTTTTTAATTACCTTCTCACTGAATATAACACACATGTATAAAGAGTTACAAATCATATATATTTGAAATATTTCATAATGTAAAATTATGCTCACATACAAATACATAGCAATAAAAAATGACTAGCAATCAGAAAATATTCCTCTCTCTCTTACTGCTTCCCCTCAAAGTGGCTATTCTCCTGATTTCAAATGTTAGAGATTAGCTTTGTCTACTTTAGAACTTGATATAAATGAACCTTTAAGTGTGTCTTAGTTGTTGTGTGTGTGTCTTCTTTCCCTTAGTAAGTGTTTGTGAGTACCTTCTATATCATTACATGTAGCTGTCAACTACAAATTGGCACTTGGTGAGAGCACTACCAATGACTGAACAACAAGGACATTTGCCATCTACCTTCTAGAAGATTGAACCCTGTGCTGTTGTAGCTGTTGACCTTCAATACCACCTGAAGGAGTTCAGAGTGGAGTGAAGCACTCTGAGCTCCAGGGAATCTGGTGGGACAGGTCTTTCAGTTCAGTTCAGTCCAGTCACTCAGTCATGTCCAGCTCTTGGTGACTCCGTGAACTGTAGCACACCAGCCCTCCCTGTCCATCACCAACTTCCATAGCTTTCTCAAACTCATGTCCATAGAGTCAGTGATGCCATCCAACCATCTCATCCTCTGTCATCCCCTTCTCCTCCTGTCTTCAATCATTCCCATCATCAGGGTCTTTTCCAATGAGTCAGTTCTTTGCATCAGGTGGCCAGAGTATGGGAGCTTCAGCTTCAGCATCAGTCCTTCCAGTAAATATTCAGGACTGATTTCATTTAGGATTGACTGGTTGGATCTCCTTGCAGAACAAGGGGACCCTCAAGAGTCTTCTCCAACACCACCAGTTCAAAAGCATCAATTCTTTTGTGCTCAGCTTTCTTTATGGTCCAACTCTCACATTCATACATGACTACTGGAAAACCAAAGGTTTGACTAGGTAGATTTTGTTGACAAAGTAACGTCTGATTTTTAGTATGCTGTCTAGGTGAGTCATAACTTTTCTTCCAAGGAGCAAGTGTCTTTTAATTTCATGGCTGTGGTCACCATCTGCAGTGATTTTGGAGGCCCCCCCCCAAATTAAGTCTCTCACTGTTTTCATATTTTCCCCATCTATTTTCCATGAAGTGATAGGACAAGATGCCATGATCTTAGTTTTCTGAATGATGAATTTTAAAGCAACTTTTTCACTCTCCTCTTTCACTTTCACCAAGAGGCTCTTTAGTTCTTTACTTTCTGCCATAAGGGTGGTATCATCTGCATATCTGAGGTTGTTGATACTTCTCCTGGCAATCTTGATTCCAGCTTGTGCTTCATCCAGCCTGGCATTTCACATGATATACTTGTATGTAAGTTAAATAAGCAGGGTGACAATATATATGTACTTCTTTCCCAATTTGGAACCAGTCTGTTGTTCCATGCCCAGTTCTAACTGTTGCTTTCTAACCTGCATACAGGTTTCTCAAGAGGCAGGTCTGCTGCTGCTAAGTCACTTCAGTCGTGTCCAACTCTGTGCAACCCCATAGATGGCAGCCCACCAGGCTCCCCCATCCCCGGGATTTTCCAGGCACGAACACTGGAGTGGGTTGCCATTTCCTTCTCCAATGCATGAAAGTGAAAAGTAAGAGTGAAGTTGCTCAGTAGTGCCTGACTCTTAGCGACCCAATGGACTGCAGCCCACCAGGCTCCTCCATTCCATGGGATTTTCCAGGCAAGAGTACTGGAGTGGAGTTCTATTGCCTTCTCCGAGAGACAGGTCAGGTGGTCTGGTATTCCCATCTCTTTAAGAACTTTCTGTAGTTTATTGTGATCCACACAGTCAAAGGTTTTGGCATAGTCAGTAAAGCAGACGTAGATGTTCTTTCTGGAACTCTCTTGCTTTTTTGATGATCCAACAGATGTTGGCAACTTAATCTTTGGCCTCTGCCTTTTCTAAATCCAGCTTGAACATCTGGAAGTTCAAGGACTGTTGAAGCCTGGCTTGGAGAATTTTAAGCATTAATTCGCTAGCATGTGCAATGAATGCAATTGTGCAGTAGTTCGAACAATTTTTTGCCATTGCCTGTCTTTGGGATTGGAATGAAAACTGACCTTTTCCAGTCTTGTGGCCACTGCTGAGTTTTCTAGTTTCTGGTATATTGAGTGCAGCACTTTCAAAGCATCATGTTTTAGGATTTGAACTAGCTCAGCTGGAATTCTGTCACTTCCACTAGCTTTGTTCATGTGATACTTCCTAAGGCCCAACTGACTTCCAATTCCAGGATGTCTGGCTCTAGGTGAATGATCACACCATAATGGTTATCTGGGCCATTACAATCTTTTTTTGTATAGTTCTTCTGTGTATTCCTCCTGCTGCTGCTGCTGCTACTGCTGCTGCTAAGTCACTTCAGTCGTGTCCAACTCTGTGCGACCCTATAGATGGCAGCCCACCAGACTCCCCTTTCCCTGGGATTCTCCAGGCACGAACACTGGAGTGGGTTGCCATTTCCTTCTCCAATGCCTGAAAGTGAAAAGTGAAAGTGAAGTCGCTCAGTCTTGTCTGACTCGTAGCAACCTCATGGACTGCAGCCCACCAGGCTCCTCCATTCCATGGGATTTTCCAGGCAAGAGTACTGGAGTGGAGTTCCATTGCCTTCTCCGAGAGACAGGTCAGGTGGTCTGGTATTCCCATCTCTTTAAGAACTTTCTGTAGTTTATTGTGATCCACACAGTCAAAGGCTTTGGCATAGTCAGTAAAGCAGACGTAGATGTTCTTTCTGGAACTCTCTTGCTTTTTTGATGATCCAACAGATGTTGGCAACTTAATCTTTGGCCTCTGCCTTTTCTAAATCCAGCTTGAACATCTGGAAGTTCAAGGACTGTTGAAGCCTGGCTTGGAGAATTTTAAGCATTAATTCGCTAGCATGTGCAATGAATGCAATTGTGCAGTAGTTCGAACAATTTTTTGCCATTGCCTGTCTTTGGGATTGGAATGAAAACTGACCTTTTCCAGTCTTGTGGCCACTGCTGAGTTTTCTAGTTTCTGGTATATTGAGTGCAGCACTTTCAAAGCATCATGTTTTAGGATTTGAACTAGCTCAGCTGGAATTCTGTCACTTCCACTAGCTTTGTTCATGTGATACTTCCTAAGGCCCAACTGACTTCCAATTCCAGGATGTCTGGCTCTAGGTGAATGATCACACCATAATGGTTATCTGGGCCATTACAATCTTTTTTTGTATAGTTCTTCTGTGTATTCCTCCTGCTGCTGCTGCTGCTACTGCTGCTGCTAAGTCACTTCAGTCGTGTCCAACTCTGTGCGACCCCATAGATGGCAGCCCACCAGACTCCCCTTTCCCTGGGATTCTCCAGGCACGAACACTGGAGTGGGTTGCCATTTCCTTCTCCAATGCCTGAAAGTGAAAAGTGAAAGTGAAGTCGCTCAGTCTTGTCTGACTCGTAGCAACCTCATGGACTGCAGCCCACCAGGCTCCTCCACCATGATTTTCCAGGCAAGAGAACTGGAGTGGGGTGCCATTGCCTTCTCCGGTGTCTTCCTCCTATCTCTTCTTAATATCTTTTGCTTCTGTTAGGTCCATACCACTTCTATCCTTTTTTGTGCCTACCTTTGCATGAAATCTTCCCTTGGTATCTCTAATTTTCTTTACGAGATCTCTACTCCTTTCCATTCTGTTGTTTTTCTCTATTTCTTTGCATTGATCACTGAAGAAGGCTTTCTTGTCTCTCCTTGCTCTTCTTTGGAACTCTGCATTCAGATGCTTATATCTTTCCTCTTCTTCTTTGCCTTTTGCTTCTCTTCTTTTCCAGCTATTTATAAGGCCTCCTCAGACAACCATTTTGCCTGTTTGCAGTTCTTTTTCTTGAGGATGGTCTTGATCACTGCCTCTTATATGTCACGAGCCTCTGTCAACAGTTCTTCAGGCACTTTGTCTGTCAGATTTGATCCTTTGAATCTGTTTGTCACTTCCACTGTATAATCCTAAGGGTTTTGTTAGGTCATACTTGAATGGTCCAGTGGTTTTTACCTACTTTCTTCAACTTAAGTCTGAATTTGGCAATAAGGTCTTTAGATACTCGAGGGCTTCCCTGATAGCTCAGTTGGTAAAGGAGACCCCCATTCAATTCCTGGGTTGGGAAAATCCACTGGAGAAAGGATAGGTGAAGAATCTTTAGCTGGTAAGGAATCTGCCTGCAATGTGGGAGACCTGGATTCTATCTCTGGATTGGGAAGATCCCCTGGAGAAGAGAAAGAGAAATATTTCAGAGAATTCCATGGACTGTACAGTCCATGCAGTCACAAAGAGTTGGACATGACTGAGTGACTTTTACTTTCTTTCTCTTAGATACCTGGTCTTTAGATACTTGGATATTTTTAGGAACAAATTTTGTGATCTTAATTCCTGCATCTCCTCATATGTAGAAAAGCAATAAATCCCTTCATGGTGCCATCAGATCCTTGTGACTAGGAGAAAACCTCTTGTAATGTAAGCACTTAATTGCATTGTACTCCTCCTTCACCAAAAGCATACATCTTGACCTTTCCCCACCACCTCTTTGGAGCAGTCTCTTAGACCTATCTGAGATGCTGCGTTCCAAGCTGCTTTATTCATTTTGCCCCAAATAAAATTTCAGTTGCAGCTCTCAAGTTGTACATCTTTTTTTAGTCAACATAGCAATGGGTCATTCATTCTTACTGCTGTTTAGTGTTCAACTATGTGGCTATAACATTTTTTTCCCCCTTGACTTCCTCTTTGTCCCCTCTAATAAGATATAGTACTCTAGGGTTTGCAGTTAAGATGATGAGGTGTTTACCAGGGTGCCTCTCCTTGTCGGGGTCTTGAACTTGAATTTTTCCTAGCACTGAAAGCTGCAGAAAATATCTGTTTGGCCACTGGGAACTTTCTGTCTAGCTTCTTATATTCTGCTATGTGCAGTTCAAGAATTTGGCAGTTTTTTAAGCTAAAAACCAGTATAACATTAGGCTTACTTTCTTGTGCCACAGTCTCCTAGGAATATATCTGCTTGACCAGCTGCCCTCTCTTCCAAGTTTGGTTTTGGTCCTCCTCGTCTTTACTTTGTTTCCTCTAGCTCCATGGAATCAACAGCATATTTGCTGGATTCTCTGCCTTTTTAGTAGTTGTTTCCTACATGGACTATCTCTTAAGATATATGCCAAGAATTATCAATTGGCCTGACAGATAAGAGCCTGCAGAGTTTGTTCAGTTGTCTCTAATTCCCTTTCTCTTTAGGAAATTGGCTCCTGACTATTATTTCCTCTGTGAATTCTCCACCAATTTTGTGGTGGTGGTTGCTATTTGTTTGTTTATTTGTTTTGAATTTTATCTGAGTATGTCCATGTTTCTCCATGGTAGATTTGACTGTTGCAGTTATTCTATCATAGCCCTGTAGAATAGTCTACCATCATTTTAAGTAAACTTTTTTCTTAAAGCATAACATACAAATAGAAAATTGTACAAATACAAATGGACAGAATTAAGAATTTTCCAAAGTGAACATATGCCTGTAACAACCACCCAGATTAAAAAAAAAAAAGTAAAGTAGTAAATTATACCCTTGTGCCTTCACAGTCACTCCCCACAGCCATCTAAGAATATCTAATATTTTTATTACTAGCTTCTTAAGTTAGTTTTCCTTATTGTGGAGCTTTGTACCTAAGAAGGGCTTCCCAGGTGGTGCTAGTGATAAAGAACCCACCTGAAGGTGATATAAGGCATAGGTTCAGTCCCTGAGTTGGGAAGATCCTGTAGAATAGGGCATGGCAACCCACTCCAGTATTCTTGCCTGGAGACTCCTATGGACAGAGGAGCCAGGCAGGCTGTGGTTCATAGAGTCACAGAGTCAGACCCAACTGACGTGACTTAGCACACATGTATAGCTAAGAAATCAGTGTGGACTTGTAACACTCTTATTTTGCTTAGCATTTTGTTTTTTTAGATAATCATGTTAGTTTTTTCTTTTTTGATTTTTTAAAATCACGTTGAGATCTATTTTTGTTAAGTGGTGAATTATTTTCAAATATTCAACCATCTCTCAATTTCTAGAATAAAATTTGATTCTAACACTTGATGGCAAAGTATTATCTGGATTTGATATTCTGATATTGTGTAAGAATTTAAGTATCTATGTTCATAAGGGTTACTTATTGCATTTATGCTTAATTATTTCATACTTTTTGGTTTATGTCTATATTTTTACTATGTGTTTTCTATTTGAATCACCTATATTTTATCTTTTTTAAGTATTTAAATTAATCTAGTATACATTTCATTTTCTTGTTATTAGCATATATAATATAGCTATATATTATTTCTTTATTTTTTAATTACTACCATAAGATTCACATGTATCAGATTTATTGCAGTTGAATAAAGTGAACACTTTTATCTCTCTCCTAATAATTTTAATAAAGACTTTAAAACAACTTATTCCTATTCCCATATAACTAACTTTTGCTGTATGTTTTATTGTTTTCATGCTTTTTAAAAAATGAAAGTTATTTATTTATTTTTGAGGTTACATCCTCACAGCTTGTGAAATCTTATTTCCCTGACCAGGAGTCAAACCAGTGTCCCTTGCAATGGAAGCAGAGTCCTGATCACTGGACCATCAGGAGATTTCCTGTTTTCATGCATTTTAGTTTATATATACTTGAAACTGCATAGACAATATCAGCTTGAGCTCTCTATTTTGCTTTGGCACACATAAATTCCCACATGGCTACTGTTCTCCTGTTTTTCAAAACTTTCTTGTTTTCCTTATTTCCATCTGAAATTATCATTCTGCATGAAGAATGCTCTGATTTTCTTTAGATTAGACTTAGGTTGGTAATTATTTTTGAGCACATTCAAGATGTCTTTGTTTATGCTGGGAGTCTCCTGTCTATTTTATTTTATTGCTGCTCTGATGAAGGTAATGCATCTTTTTTCTTAGCTGCTTTCAAGATTTTGTCTAAGAGTTCAGCTGTTGTACTAAATAAACTAGATTTGGCTTTCTTTGTGCTTTTTTCTCCTTAGAGTTTTCAGAGCATCTTGAATATATATTTTTATATGTTTTATCAACTCTGTCAAATTTTCTCTCTGCTTTTTATGAAACTCCATATAAATATGAAATCTTTTTATTGGATAGCATATGACTCTTGCTCTTTTTTCCTCTTTGTTTTAACTTCTATATTTTCTCTTGGCTTGTCTTAACAGTTCACCAATTCTCTCTCCTACCATTGTCTAATTTCTTACTATGCCAATTAATAATTATGTTACTGAAAATTTTCAGTTTTAGATTTCTTGTTTAACTATTTCTTCAGTTAATTTTTTGGTAAAATTTTCCACCTATAACAAATTTTTTCTCCACCTTATACTATTTTTAATTTAATCATATTTTAAAGTTTTTGAGATGATACTCCAATATCTGAATCACATATAAGTCTTCTAGTTTATTTTCAGTTATATTTTCCCATATCAGTTATATTTTCCCATATCTTAGCTACTCTCACACTCATTGTTTAAATTATGGACATCGTGGATAAAACTACAGGTGTCCACATTATATATTTTGCCTTCACATACAGTTCATCCTTCCCTTTGTTAGGGAGATAGAATAGGCATCTTTACCTTAATTCAGTCAGAAACAGCTGAGTCAAACTCTTTTTGGATGTTTGCTGTAACTCCAGAACTTCTGTTACCCTCCTATTCTTAGAAAAAAATATCAGATTGTGTAATTGAGAGGCCAGTCGTCTTGGGTTTACATTCCATTGGCATGTCCTGAACTGATTTTTTTTTTCCTGTTTAAAACATCAAGACATTGAAAGTTTTTTTTTTTTTGGTCTTTCTATATCTTGTACTCATATGTATGGCTTTCAAGTTTTCAGGGCATTGAGTAAAAAATGTGTTTCATTTAAGTTCACAACACAATGAAAAAATGTGTTTCATTTAAGGTCATTTTTTTCTCAACAGGATTTTGAACTTCCTAGCTTTTAATTTTTTTTTCCCTCAGCTCCTGAAAAGCTACAAAATTTCTTAAGATTTCTCTGTCCCTCAGTAGTGTTACTCTGTCTAGAAAATGCCAAGTTTTTAAACCTCTTGTCCTACATTTGATAAGAGAAAAATATCAAAGGAAATATGCAGCTGCCAAATGTCAGCTCATCTTTTCACTGTTACTACTTTTCTGGAATTTTGCTCTTCTATTTCTGGTTGCTTCATTACTTATCTGGTAACTTTAAATAAATGTGTATTACTGTTGTGGTTGCTATTTAGCACCTTTTCCTAGTTATTAGATGAAACACTGATTTTCTGTAAGGTATTTGATCATACTCCACAATGCACATCTACTTTTATTTTTCTTAGATAATTTTGATTGGTGTAAATTTATATGTTTAAACTTATTTTCTTTAAGCAATTTAAAGATTTTTCAATGTTTGCAAGTACCTATTGTTTTCTTTTTTTGAAAATCAGCTGTCATTCTAATTTTCACTTGCTAAATAATAAGATAATGGTTCTTTGTTCTCTGCCTCCTTTCAAAGAAATTTCTCAAAAGTGGAACCCAGTAATTTCTGCTTGTATCATATTGGTCATAANTGTTTGCAAGTACCTATTGTTTTCTTTTTTTGAAAATCAGCTGTCATTCTAATTTTCACTTGCTAAATAATAAGATAATGGTTCTTTGTTCTCTGCCTCCTTTCAAAGAAATTTCTCAAAAGTGGAACCCAGTAATTTCTGCTTGTATCATATTGGTCATAACTGTGGGAACAGCCAACCAATTCGTAAAAAAGAAAAAGAAATACGTGTTTTCAGCTGACTTTATTGCGTGCCTCTTCTTATTGCACTCAGTGAGAATGGAAATTTGGCATAGACATTTCTCACTCAAAATATAATCATTGCAATGGAAAACTAAATTTTGTTGTTGTTCAGTCACTAAGTTGTGTCTGACTCTTTATGACCCCATGGGCTGCAACATGCAGGACTTCCAGATCCTTCACTGTCTCCCAGAGTTTGCTCAAACTCATGTCCCTTGAGTAGTTGCTGATGCTATCTAACAATCTCATCCTCTGTGCATTATTCTCCTTTTGCCTTCAATCTTTCCTAGCAATAAGGTCTTTACCAATGAGTTGGCTCTTTGAATCAGGTGGCCAAAGTATTGGAATTTCAGCTTCAGCATCAATCTTTCCAATTGTTCCAATTCAGGGTTGATTTCCTTTTTTTTAGGGTTGACTGGTTTGATCTTGCTGTCCAAGGGACTCTTAAGTCTTCTCCAGCACCACAATTCAAAGGCATCAATTCTTTGGCACTCAGCCTTTGGCCACCTCATGCAAACAGTTGACTCAATGGAAAAGACTCTGATGCTGGGAGGGATTGAGGGCAGGAGGAGAAGGGGATGACAGNTGAGGTTACAGAGTCAGGCATGACTGTGTGACTAACAGACACACAGAGTCAAAGGCTTTAGCGCAGTCAATGAAGCAGAAAAAGATGTTTTTTTTTCCTGGAAATTCCTTGCTTTATGAGCCAACAAATGTTGGCAATTTTATCTCTAATTCCTCTGCCTTTTCTTAACGCAACTTCTGCATCTGGAAGTTCTTGGTTTACGTACTACTGAAACCTACATTGAAAGATTTTGAGCATAATCTTACTAGCATGTGAACTAAGTGCAATTATTTAGAAGTTTGAGCATTCTTTGGCATTGCCCTTCTTTGGGATTAGAATGAAAACTGATATTTTGCAGTCCTGTGGCCACTGCTGAGTTTTCCAAATTTGCTGGCATATTGAATGCAGCACTTTCACAGCATCATCTTTGCGGATTTGAAATAGCTTAGCTGGGAATCCATCACCTCCACTAGCTTTGTTCGTTGTAATGTTTCCTAAGGTTCACTTGACTTCACTCTCCAGGATTTCTGGTTTAGGTAGTGACCACACCATCATGGTTATCCAGGTCATTAAGACTTTTTAATCTAATTCTTCTGTATATTCTTGCCACTTCTTGTTAATCTCTTCTTTTGTTTGATCCTTATTGTTTCTACCCCTTATTGTGTCCATCCTTGAATCAAATGTTCCCTTGAACAGAAGAACTATGGACAAAGTTCATAACATTGCTAGAAGGCAGTGAACAAAACCATTCCAAAGAAAGAGAAATGCAAGAAGACAAAGAGGTTGTCTGAGGAGGTTTTACAAATAACAGAGTAAACAAGAGAAGTGAAAAGCAAGGGAGAAAGGGAACTATATACCCAACTGAATGCAGAGTTCCAGAGAATAGCAAGGAGAAATAAGAACTCCTTAAATGAACAATGCAAAGAAGTAGAAGAAAACAATAGAAAGGGAACGACTAAAGATCTCTTCAAGGAAAACTAAATATATACTTCTAACTCTGGTAGTGAACAGAAGAGAAAATTAATAGAATGGATTTAAAACACTTCAAGAAGACAGGTATATCTTAAGTTTATGTTAGGAGAGGTATGTTAAATTAACTATTTTAAAAGTAAAATTCTACAACTGTAGCTTTTTTTTTAACAAGAAAACAATCTTTAGTGTGTAATACATCTATAACATGTAATATATCTATAGCATCTATTTATTTACATCTAGTTATCTAGTATCTATTTGTCTATAATCATCACCCTTGTGTATATTTAGGAGAAAATGTAAAGAAGGAAAGGTGAAAGACAGAAGAGGTATGATAATTTTATAGTTTTTCTATACATATGCCAATGTTTCAGCAATTATGGAATGGTGAAGTGCAGTAGGTGTGACTAAGATATAATGCAGATATGATCTATAGCAATGTTTCTCAAAATATTAGTGGTGAAGGACCTTTTTGTAAAGGTCAGTATCAGTTACAGACCAATATTCTGTAAATAAAAGTAAACCTACTGAGGAATAAACTGGCAAAGAAACAAACAGAAAGATGTCATCCCAATTTGATTACTAGATTCAACTGATGTAAGTTATTGTGTTAAATTGCTAATTCCTAAATATTGATTCTATTTCTGTACTTATCTCATCCCAGACTGCCAGCAAATAGCATGTGGACCATGCTTTTAGTTACACTAATCTAGAGGTTGTGAAGAATGAAATAGAAAGGGATGCATTGTTTTTGATTTTTACTTTTGTATTAATGTGAATATAATTTTGTACTGGTGTTTTTGTAGTATTAGTATTGGCTTTGACAGCTTGAACAACTGAATGGATGCTTTTAAGCATATATTTGTGGTGAGAAAGCTTAACAAGAATCATTTTGACAGGCTACATGCTGAATTCTGTGTATAACATGTTAACTCTGAAATGTCATTGAGCATTCATGATTGATATTTCATGTAGACCCTTACCCCTCTAATCTTCCCAGTATACTTAAAGATAAAATTACATGAGATTTTATTTCTTCCATTAATAATCTTTTAGTAGTATAATTTCTAAATTATTGTATGGCTAGAAAGATTATTGTATTTTCTTTCTGCTTGAATGTTATCTTGTATTGAAATTACATTAATATTTTCAAGCTCTTGCTTCATTTTCTCACAGAATCCATTATGGCCATATCATACCAAATTTATA
>SJYV01045960.1:3906652-3961623 GCA_006410875.1 Neotragus pygmaeus | reverse complement strand
TCATGTATGGATGTGAGAGTTGGACTGTGAAGAAGGCTGAGCACCGAAGAACTGATGCTTTTGAACTGTGGTGTTGGAGAAGACTCTTGAGAGTCCCTTGGACTGCAAGGAGATCCAACCAGTCCATTCTGAAGGAGATCAGCCCTGGGATTTCTTTGGAAGGAATGATGCTAAAGCTGAAACTCCAGTACTTTGGCCACCTCATGCGAAGAGTTGACTCATTGGGAAAGACTCTGCTGCTGGGAGGGATTGGGGGCAGGAGGAGAAGGGGACGACCGAGGATGAGATGGCTGGATGGCATCACGGACTCGATGGACATAAATCTGAGGGAACTCCGAGAGATGGTGATGAACAGGGAGGCCTGGCGTGCTGCAATTATGGGGTTGCAAAGAGTCAGACACGACTGAGCGACTGAACTGAACTGAACTGAACTGATGGTTATTTAAATTATTTTTATTGTCCTGATTCTTAAATATGTACAAATATAAACAATAAATTCTTATAACCATAAATGACAAATCAAAAGCACATTTGTAAGTTAATAAAAACAAGATGAGAAAGTCAATAACATTTTAATCAAAAGGACTGATTTGTTGTATGAGTTGACATTTTGTTGAAAAACTAAATTGTTTTTCACAGTGTGACTTGTGTATTGACAATATTGCTCAGGTGTTTTGGAGTTTGAAATATCTATGTTGCCATGTAAAATCTGATAAAGAATTTAGTCCACCATTTTCCTCTGGTTAAAATATTGGAGAACATTTATTCATACACAATATCCTGATATCATTTGGCTCTCACATAACAGTGATGGGCATATGCATATTATTCTCTGTTGCTCTTATTATCCTGCTACAATTAAAGTGGTAAAGGCACCAAGACAAATATACATGGGAACATAATGTTAAGCATTGAAATTGCATACTAAGTAATGGTTATCACCCAAACCATTCTAAAATTATACTTAGATATTATAATAGTATATTATTATCATAATGGAAATCAAGAGTCACTGACATGCTAATGTGCATGGAAGGCTTGAGATGGCACATTGATCAACTCATCAACCCAAAAGGACTTTTGTATTACAAATGAACTCCAGAGACATCTTCNGTCATGTCGAGCAAGGCGATAGCAGCACCGTTTGTTGAAACAGCATTTGCTCACTTCGTGTCTCTATCTAATGTTTTGGTCATTATCTCAATGTTTCACACTTTATCATATTTATTATATTTGTTATGGCGATCTGTCACCCCTGATCTTTGACATGACTGTTGCAAAAAGACTATGACTCACTTAATGTTCAGATGACGATTAGCATTTTTTAGCAATAAAGCATTTTTTAAAAATTTTTATTGGAGTATAGCTGCTTTACAATAGAGTGCTAGTTTTTGCTGTACAGCACAGTGAATCAACTCTCTTTTTTGTAATTAAGGTATGTGCCTCTTTTTCCCGATGTAATGCTATTGCACACTTAATAGACTACAATGTAATTCAAACATAATTTTTATATTCACTGGGAAACCAAAGAATCTGTGTGACTCACTATATTGAGATATTCACATTATTGTAGTGGTCTGGAACCAAACGTGAAATATCTCCAAGGTATTCCTATAATGGGACAGTTTGATGATTCTGGACGATTTCTTTTTTGAAAATTTATTTTGGGCCGTGTCCAGCTGTGGTCCTCTGGATCTTTTGTTCTGGCATACAGACTTCTCTCTAGTTGTGGCACATAGCCTCAGTTCATCCTAGGCAAATGGGATCTTCCCTGACCAGGGATCGAACCTGAGTCCCCTCATTGGCAAGCAGATACTTAACCAGTGGACCCCCAAGGAAGCCCCTCTGGATGATTTCTGAGGGCCTTTCCTGCTCTGAAATCCCATGGCCTTGATATCTCTGCCCCACCTACCTCACAGGAATGACGTAAGGTAGAACACTCCACACACCTGGCCAGCTGGCTGTTTGCCCCAACCTGTTCTTGCAAATAGTGCTGCCCTTTTCCACTCCATCCCCTGAGGCCCCTTGCCTTTTCTTTCATTGCTTGCTGTTTGCAAGGGATTTGTCCCACGGCCACATGGACCACAATTTTTATGAACCCCTGATAGCAGCTTTATCTAATGAGGATGAGATGCTTACACATATTTTCATTCTTTAAAAAAAAAATTGACTATTAATTTGTCAGAATTATTCATATTTTACTGATGATATTTTCCATGTATCTAATCAGGGAGCTCATGAATAGAAATGAAACTATTTAAATACAGAGATGGTGTACATTGTAAGAGCTTGTTTTCTCAAGCTGTTTCATAATGCAGTGAATACATTTATTTCTTCTAAAAACAGATTTTGCAACCATCAAAAAAAGTTTTTTAAATCTTTGATGAAATATGACTCTATTCATATTTATATGAAAAAATATGCTCAGTTGGTGTGAGTGGCATACGTATGAGTGTGTTTGCACACATGTGTGTGTCTGAGATGTGTGCTCATTAAAAGTGTGTTTCCTTGTTTTCACCATGGGGATGGAAGATAGTTTTCAGTGAGAAAAATGGAAAAACACATTTGGATCAAATCTTTAGGATGGATGGATGATGGTGAAAGTGCAAATTGAAACGGGGCTGAATAATATTTGAGATAATTATTTGTACCATGTAGACTTTTAAACTGCTCAAAATTCCAGGAGCACTTACCTACATTGAAAGAGGCTTAGAATCATTAAACAAAGCCAGATATTAAATATACTACTGCTATCTCTCGAAACATTAGCAAGTAATGTAAAACACATGGCATCTACTCAATGGAAAATCTGAGAATACAAATTATAATAGTTGTCTTATAAGACCTCTGGGAAACTTGAACTAAATTGCTTAATTCCATTAATAACAAACTATTACTCTAGCTATTAAAGTAACATAAGGTAATAGAGATCATGTCAGGAGATTGCACTGAGGCTCTTTCTTCACCTAGCACAAATTTATTCAGGGGCATTGATAGATTTTAATTGACTATGGCAACTGAATAGCAACAAAGGAAATTGAATGTCTTTTGAAAAGCTCCACATTTTGTAGAAGCAAATAGCAACACCAAAGTGAGGATTTGGGGTTGCTGGAAGAGGCGAGAAGGACATCAGAGAACATCTGTACCAGAAATATTTGCCTGTGATTGCCAAAAGTTTCTCAGGAACAGGCATGTCACCAGCCCAAGTATCTTTTCAGCCCCTACAGTCCAAATTGAAACAAAACTAATCCCGACTGCTGTAATCCACATGCTTAGTTATGGGGCACTCTTCTAAGATATAAGACTGGAGGGGCTGAAGGCTGCTGAGTCTTCTCTGGAGAGTTCTGAGCACAGAGTTAGTGTCAGCCTAAGGGACTGGCAATGGTGTGAGCGACCCCTGATCCTGGGCCAGCGATGTTGTGACTGACCTGTCACCATGACCCTGAATGTGAGGACCACAAAAGACTCTCTCAGTTCCCCTCAGGTCCAGGATGGATTCTGGTGATCTGTCACCTACTATTCTCTTCCACTTTTTACTTCTCATTGCCACTAGGATGTCATTCCTGCAACTCATCTAGGCCTTGCTTTGCATGAAGTTATTTTCTGTGATATGTCAGCTCTGGCTGCCATAATGAAATACCACAGGCAGAGTACAATAGAAACTTTGTTTCTCACAGTTCTGGAGGCTGGAGGTCCAAAATCAGAGTGTGTGCATAGTCAAGGTGTGATGAGAGCTGTCTTCCTGGCTTGCAGAAGGCCACCTTCTTGCCATGTCCTTATATGGCAGAGAGAGGGAGGGAGAAGACTCAGGCTTTCTCTACTCGTAAGGACACTAATCCTAAGGGATCAGGGCCCCACCCTTATGACTTCATTTAACCGGAATTCCATAAAACCTCTATTTCTAAACACAGTCACATTAGGGGGTAGGGCTTCAGCATATGGATTTGGGAGGGACACAGTTCAGTCCATAGTGTCCTGTTTCCTCATTTCATTTTGTCGGGCTAACCTCTCCTTCTCCACTCACCCCCAGCCCCAAGTGGTGTCTTAATGCTGCCTCAGTTCTCTGTTTGAAGGAAAACACATTTTTAAAGGAAATTGTAAAAAGATGTGAGAGGCTTCTGGAAGCATCCTTGTGTTGGCATTCTAGGAGGTGGTAGAGAGGCCTAAGAGCATCAGAGGACTTGTCAGCAAGGTCACAGAGTGCCCCTCAGTCACCCCCTTACCATGCTTTTTTTAAATTGAAGTATAACTGATGTTCCAAGATCATGGCATCCAGTCCCATCACTTCACGGCAAATAGATGGGAAAACAATGGAAACAGTGACAAACTTTATTTTTTTGAGCTCCAAAATCACTGCAGATGGTGACTGCAGCCATGAAATTAAAAGACACTTGTTCCTTGGAAGGAAAGTTATGGCTAACCTAGACAGCATATTAAAAAGCAGAGACATTACTTTACCAACAAAGGTCAATCCAGTCAAAGCTATGGTTTTTCCAATAGTCATGTATGGCTGTGAGAGTTGGACTATAAAGAAAGCTTAGCGCCAAAGAATTGATGCTTTTAAACTGTGGTGTTGGAGAAGACTCTTGGGAGTCCCTTGGACTGCAAGGAGATCCAAACAGTCCATCCTCAGTCCTGAATATTCATTGGAAGGACTGATGTTGAAGCTGAAACTCCAATACTTGGCCACCTGAAGAGAAGAACCAACTCATTGGAAAAGACCCTGGTGCTAGGAAAGATTGAAGGTGGGAGGAGAAGAACACAACAGAGGAGATGGTTGGATGGCATCACCAATGCTATGGACATGAGTTTGAGTACACTCTGGGAGTTGGTGATGGACAGGGAAGCCTGGCATGCTGCAGTCCATGGGGTCACAAAGAGTCGGACATGACTAAGTGACTGAACTGAACTGATAATTGATGTACACTAATATTAAAGTTCAGTTCAGTTCAGTTCAGTTCAGTCACTCAGTTGCATCCGACTCTTTGCAACCCCATGAATCAAAACACACCAGGCCTCCCTGTCCATCACCAACTCCCAGAGTTCACTCAGACTCACGTCCATCAAGTCAGTGATGCCATTCAGCCATCTCATCCTCTGTCGTCCCCTTCTCCTCCTGCCCCCAGTCCCTCCCAGCATCAGAGTCTTTTCCAATGAGTCAACTCTTCGCATGAGGTGGCCAAAGTACTGGAGTTTCAGCTTTAGCATCATTCCTTCCAAAGAAATCCCAGGGCTGATCTCCTTCAGAATGGACTGGTTGGATCTCCTTGCAGTCCAAGGGACTGTCAAGAGTCTTCTCAAGTTACAGGTGTACAATATAGTGATTCATGATTTAAAAGGTTATTCTCCATCTATGTGAAGTAAAAGTCACTCAATTGTGTCTGACTCTTTGCAACCCCAATGGACTACAGAGTCCATGGAATTCTCTAGGTGAGAACACTGGAGTGGGTAGCCTTTCCCCTCTCCAGGGGATCTTCCCCACCCAGGGATCAAACCTAGGTCTCCCATATTGCAGGTGGATTCTTTACAAGCTGAGCCACAAGGGACGCCCAAGAATACTGGAGTGGGTAGCCTATCCCTTTTCCAGTAGATCTTCCTGACCCAGGAATTGAACTAGGGTCTCCTGCATTGCAGGTGGATTCTTTACCACCTGAGCTATCAGGGAAGCCCATTCTCCATCTACAGTTATTATAAAATATTGGCCACATTCCCCATGTTTGTACAATACATCTTTGTTGCTTATTGTATGCCTAATTGTTTGTAGCTCTTAACCCCATAGCCCCTCCCCTCCACCCCCTTACCATGTTTTTGCTGAACTGTGTCCAAAGCCTTGCACCACCTGGCCTGGGGCGCATGATAATATCACTCCACAGGTGTTTGCAGCTGTGCCTTTGGGTGTCTGGGCTTTCCCCAGGCTTTTGTGTGCATCCTGAGCCTCACCCCCACTTCAGCCTGTAGGATGCTCGTAATCTTAGTGGCAGCAAGGGTAACGGTCAGCCCTGCTGCGTCCACTTGCATCAGGGACATTCTCTCTCCCACTACCCGTTGGTCCCAGCTTCTCTCCAGGACATCAGAGGAGCGTGGGGGACTGACACGCTCTGCAGTATTCACTCTGTGTTCACAGCGCCAGTGAGGGGACCGGCCCTTCTCAGGTCCTGTCAGAGCCAGGTTCTGGGTGTGGTGCCCAGGAATGGGCAGCGGTCCCGGCTGCGGGCGCCTGGCTTTCTGGCGCGGGGAGAATCTAATCCCGCCGCAACTGCAGCACATGCTTCTGTTTGAAAACCTCCTTGGCAGGCAGGACCTCCTAATTTTTTCCACTTCTTGTGATTAGCGTTGCAGACTAATCCTAGCACCAGACTCAACACCAGCTGTTCTTCCTCCACTGCTTGTTTTCACTTATAAACCGAATCCTGGAGCCGCTGTCACATCGGCTGGCCCTGCTCCTCCTCCAGTCCGAGCTGCAGCCGGTCACCTGCAGCGTGACCTCAGGCACGTTACCTTTCTGCCTGGCCACCTGGGTCCTTCCCACAGCCTGGGCAGCACTGGTAGGTCCCAGACGGCCAGTGAGGGCCACGCTCACTCCCAGAGAGGCCTTGGCTCACCTGCCAAGATGGTTTGATAGCAGCGGTTCCCAGAGTCAGGCTCGTCTTAGAGATTTCATTTGGCATCCAGAGACATTAGACATCCCTGGGTACCACATACAATGTTTGATGCAATCAGAGAGATTCAAAATAGTGCTCGCAGCATTTAGATAAGTTTTATGACCTGACAGTAAAATGAACATACATGATTCCACCTCTGAATGTAGGAACTAAGATAGTGCCAGACTATTGAGATGAGCTGTTTTCTCATACAGTTCTCTCTAGCACCCCTTAAGTTTGGAAAAGTCTCTTCAGGGAAAGCACCTCTCTCCTCCCTGCCACCACCTTGTCGCCATCCAGAGGACAGGGACTTCCCCCCAGGGAACCCTGTGTCTGTGGCAGTAGCATTTTCATCCTTCAGCAGGGCCCTGGGCAGGAAGCAAGGACTCAGTGACTTCCAGCCCAGCAGCAGTGACCAGAGCTGTCCTGTAGAGTCCAGGGTGGGTGATCAGGCAGGATCTTACTCAGCTTTGCCAAACTCTCTGGCAACTCCCCTTCTTCTGATGACTTCCATGGCCATGTTGGGGGAAGGTTATTTACAGCAGGCGGATATAGGAGCTCAGACTTGTGCCTCCATAGATGCCATCAATTTGCATTTCTATGAGAGTTTCTTGTGTACCTAGAAGGCCCTAAAGACAAATCAGAGAGTGTGGTGTATGGGACATCTGCCCTCAAAACACTCTAGCATCAAAAAGAATTGTGACTGTCAGAAATATCATATTCCTGTCGAAAGCCCATGAAATCAGCTCTGTAAATTGGGAAACATAAGTCACGGTTCTATTTGTTCTGCCACCATATAAGAATCACGAGTTTCTCCTAGGGTAGGAATCAAAACAAAGCAAAACCATGAGCCCTTTTAGAATGACTTAATGTCCAATCATAGCCACCTCTACCTGGCCGGGTTGTTTCTCTTGGTATGAAATTTCTGACTCCCTTCAATCCGCACATATTTGGGGCAGGTTGGCTTTTTTTTTTTTTTTTGGCAATTGAAATTTACTTGAAAACAGGATTAAAGTAAATCACTCATTTTTCCTCCCTGGCAGTCTCTCCATGGTTTTCCCTCTCAAGTGGCCGCGGTCCATTCTCATCTCTCTCCTTCCTCTTTCCTCTCCATTTCTCCTTCTGATGATTTCCTGGGAAAGAGCCATGCTCAGCACCTCAGGCAGTACACATGTACACATGCTCCCCCTAGTCTAGCTCCCCAAACATTTTAGTTACACAGACCTGTTGTGGGGAGTACAATGCAGCAATAGCTTAGCCAGGATGAGCGGAGGTGGCAGAAACAGACCAAAACTCACTTGTGCCCGGAGAGATAGGGCCAGGCAGAAAGGTACCGCAGGGATCTCAGAGCAGGGAAGCAGACAGCTGGAAGAGTCAGGGGAGGTTTGTTAGCACCGAGCATCTTCCACCGTTTCCTAAAACAACAGGGCCTTGAGGTCAATGGAGAAGAGAAGAAATGCCAGCTGGGTAGACAGAGAAGGCTGAGCCAAGCCTGGTGTGTGTGTGCATCTGACCTGAGCCTGACTGTGGTCAGGAGTGCAGGCCAGGGGCTGTTTTGCCCTGAGGATGCCATTGGGAAAAAGAAGTCTGTGTTATATGAGCACTGAGCAGAGAATGTCCAGGGGGACAAAGATGGTCTGGGGCAGGGCTCTCCAACCTCTGGGATCTAATGCCTGATGATCTGAGGTGGAGCTGATGTAATAATAAGAGGAATAAAGTGTACAGTCAGTGTAATGTGCTTCAATCATCCTGAAACCACCCCCCTGCCCTCACCAAACCCGGTCTTTGGAAAAATCGTCTTCCATGAAACCGGTTCCTGGTGCCAAAAAAGGTTGGGACCACTTGACTGGGGGAATGGTTAACTCCAGATTTCAGGCCAGAATCCTAGGATTATATACACTGGCAGTGAAAACAAGATCCTATGAGTGCTCAAACTCAAATGCCGGGCATGAGAGTGTCTTGTCGCCGTGGTTGTTTCTTTGAATGGAAAGTCATTGTCTGGAGAGCGGGCAAGGATTCCCCTGACAATCTGAAAGTCTAAGGGTTGTGCAGCAGTAAATCTCCTTTCTCTGAGATGCCCACCCCCCACGCCATAGGCTCCATTCTTCCACCTCGACCTTGACCTCAATGCCAGATGGGCTGGGGGCTGGAGTGCCAGTGAGGTGTCCTGACATCCAGGTGGATGTGGCAAATCAGAGCAGATGCTCAGCCAGGCAGGAGGGCTACTGCCTGGGGCCTCAGTGTGCTCTGCAGAGCAGGGAGCTCCAGGCTTCTGGGTAGGAGAAGCCCCTCTGGGCAGGGTCAGGAAGGGCTGGGGGTGGGGGCTGGGAAGAGGAGAACAAGCAGACTAGCAGGAGAACTTGATCCTGCTGTAGCCATCACCCAGCCACACCACTGCCCTCTTGCTTGTTGCCTCCATCAGGATATAGAGCAAGGTTAGGGCGGCGACTCCCTAGAACAGTACTGCCCACGGCCCAGAACTTTCTACAGCCGAAAAGATAGTCTATATTGTGCTATCTTGTGCTTTTGAGCACTGAGAATGTGGTTCATATGACTGAATTTTTTAATCTATTCAAGTAAAATATTGTAACTGAAACAACCGCATTAACTAGTAGCCACAGAATTAGCAACATGACCCTAGAAGACCCAAGGCAGAGCCGGGATGAGATTGCCCCACACCTCCCAAGACTCCAGAAGATCTTTGATATTTTTTTAAAAAAAATTTAATTTATGTATTTCTTAATTGAAGGATAATTGCTTTACAGAATTATGTTGGTTTCTGCCAAACATCAACATGAATCAACCGTAGGTATACACATGTCCCCTCCCTCTTGAACCTCCCTCCTGAACCTCCTTCCTACCTCCCCCAGCCATCCCACCCCTCTAGGTTATTACACAGCAGAAGATCGTTGATTCTGTCCCTTTCTATTCCTCAAAATGGCAGAGCAAACAGAGCTCTCAGAGAGAAATCACCCTGAAAATCTGAACGGGCAAAACACTTACAGAGGTCCCTATGACTGAGGTCTCCTTTCGTGGTTAAAATTGTATTAGGCGCAGAAGATCCTATAGGTTTCCCAAAGCCATGTCTTCTTTCTGCATTAACTTTCCTCTGTCAAAGGAGATGGTTTTGCAAGGCTTCATTATTTGGGGATTTGGGGCATATTCACTGAAGTCATACCCAGGTTCCCACTTACCACTGGATTTCTGGCTGCTGGGCATTCTCTCCTAGCCAGGGTGGGGGGACCAGTTAGAGTTGCCCCCACTCCTTGCTTCTTTGGGGGGTGATTAGAGAGGGAGTCGAGGGGCTGGCTGCCACCACTTATAGAAAATGGGCAGATGGGATCAATTTGATAAACATTCCACTGGAAATGCCTGCCTTCTTTGGGTGTAAGTTAGGAATGCCTAGACAGATATTTATTTTCTTGCTCTAAAACTGTCAGGCCCAAGTAGTAGCTAGATTTTCGGTGATTTGGTGAAGTGCCCTGGCTCTGGGATAACTGATAGAGTTGTCATAATCCCTGCCAGATTTCAGTAATCTTACTTCCCAGAGTTGGGGCTTAACTTATAGCTCAGTCGGTAAAGAATATGCCTGCAATACCGGAGACTGGGGTTCAATCCTGGGTCAGAAAGATCCCCTGGAGAAGGAAATGGCAGCTCATTCCAGTATTCTTGCCTGGAGAATTCCTGGTAGGCTACAGTCCATGGAGTCTCAAGAATTGGACATGACTTAGTCACTAAACTACCACCAGCACTTCCCAGAGCTGGGCAAGGATGTTAAGGATAAAAGGCATAGCTGGAGGAGGTCAGAGGCGATACATGGAGGCAGTCCCTGATCTGTGCCAACCACTTTCCCAGAAGAAGTAAATCGTGGGGGAGGAGTGGGTTGAGAGGAACAGGACTTGAAGATTCAGAATTTCCGGATCCATGTGTGGTCTCAGGAAATAATGGAGGGGTGAGGGAACTAGCTCACCAACCTTGTGTTTATGTCTTGTCTTTTCTCCCTGGACTGTTTAGGATTCTAAAAACTTACTCTGTGAAGCTCATTTGCTAGAAATAGAGGCTTGTCCACTGGCTGAGTGGCTCAGCTGGTAAAGAATCCACCTGCAGTGTGGGAGACCTGGGTTCGATCCCTGGCTTGGGAAGATCCCCTGGAGAAGGGAAAGGCTACCCACTCCAGTATTCTGGCCTAGAGAATTCCATGAACTGTATAGTCCATGAAATCACAAAGAGTCAGAGCGACTTTTACTTTCACCACTGGCTGAGAAGGGTGGAAACAGATGGTTGCTCTTCCTAGGGTTGTAGGCTTTGTGGCTTAAGGGCACTTGCTTTGGGTTTAATACTGTAAAAGTAATTAATTTATATGGGACTCTCCTTTTACCCATAAATATGGGTAAGGCAGGCCCTGTGCTGTCCCCCAGCAAGGGAACACTAAATGAGACCATTTCTGCCCTAAAGCAGAGGTTCCCTCCAGCGTGGTCTAGGGGAGGAGTAGCAGGATATTCAGATAGTGTTAGGAAAGAACTCAGGGTGATGTGATCATACCAGACACTGGTATACAGAAAACAGCAAGTCCAGGAGGACTGCCTGGCAAGGAGAGAAACTTGAGCTGAGCCTTGAAATGAATAGCAGACTTCAAATGTCTGGAAAGAGTGCAGGGGCTTCTTCAGTAGTTGGAACAAAGATGTGGTGGGGGGAGGGTGGGGACAGGTAAGTGATGGGAAGCCACAGAAAAAATTGTATTATTAATATTTTCAATTCTTTGGGTATATAGTAACACTTGCTCTGTTTAAATTTTGAAAATTTACAAATCACCTGGTATTTTTTATTAGATCCTGATTTGTGATTCTAACTGTTGGGACCAATGTTAGGGGGAAACTCTGCTCTTACTGCCTAGAAACACCCCCTGGCCATCACATGCCTCCTCCCAGGCCAGAAAGGTGTGGAAACAGACAGGAGTCTGATTGTAATCATGTCACTGTGATGTCAATGTGACAATGTTTTATGTGATGGTCAATCAACTGTGACTCTGAAGCCACTTAGAACACATTTTCTCTGATTTAAAAACCTGTTTGGAGCTTTGGAAGTTGATCTCTAGGTTTGTAAAATAACTAATCTATTTTGAGTTTAGAAACATAACTGTTTCCTAGAAAAGAGTTTTAAAATCTGATTACTTTCCCCATCTCCACACCTCCTTGAGGCTATTAAAAAAAAAAAATCAGATTTCAAATCATGCGCCTGGAATGAGTCGCTTTTTTGAGTTCAGTTGACGAGGCTGCACTTTGACATGCTTTTCAAGATTTGAATATTTTTATAAATCATGATTATGCTACTGTTTAATGAGAACAAAAGTAGAAAGAGCATCTGCTTGTCTGCGGCAGAGCGCCTCCCGGCCTGTGTGTGCTGTCTGGAAAAGTGGAGGCCCAGTCTAGAGAGCTGATGAGCGCCTTGATTAGCTGAAATTGCTTCCTGCGGTAGTTTGGGGGTGTCAGTGTTGTGATGAACTGGGTCGTTTCAGGGATCTGGGATGTAGTGCTGCTCTGNCCCGGCCTGTGTGTGCTGTCTGGAAAAGTGGAGGCCCAGTCTAGAGAGCTGATGAGCGCCTTGATTAGCTGAAATTGCTTCCTGCGGTAGTTTGGGGGTGTCAGTGTTGTGATGAACTGGGTCGTTTCAGGGATCTGGGATGTAGTGCTGCTCTGAGACTCAGAGTGGCTGGCGGACCAGAGGCAAGTCCAAAATCCCCAACTCTTCCCAGCATGGATGCATAGCCAGCTTCCCTTCTGATGCAGGTTGGGATCTTGGGGTCCATCCTTTGTGAGACTGTGAACTTCTCCAGGGCATGACTAGGGGCTGAGACAAGTTGAACTGAACTAACTGAGAGGCACGGTAGTGACTGCTGGCTGTGGGGAAGGACGTTACAGGCAAGGGAGGCTGACGTGATGTGACACGGTGGCCACAGCACTGCTATGTGGACAGGAGGGTANATGACTAGGGGCTGAGACGAGTTGAACTGAACTAACTGAGAGGCACGGTAGTGACTGCTGGCTGTGGGGAAGGAGGTTACAGGCAAGGGAGGCTGACGTGATGTGACACGGTGGCCACAGCACTGCTATGTGGACAGGAGGGTAGCTTCGGGGCCAAACACTGAGTTCCATTTTCATTCAGCCCTATCATTGGTGTTCAAGTTGAAGAGCTTGTGTGAACAGGATTTTAAATAATTTGGTGTCCTTTGTTTTCTAAGTTTTAGAACTTTGCAGCATGCTCATTTTCTTTCCAAACTGAGAAACTAAAAATATCTTTTATTTTTAAATTGTGACCATTTTTTATCTGAAAAAGTCATTGATCTGGAGTTCCTTACCACTACACCCCAGAAGTTCCTCTCTAAATAATGGTTTAATGTAACTCTATACAAGGAAATGCCTAGATCTTGGGTGTACTGTCCAATGGGTTATGCTCAGCTGTCCAGGTAACCCACATCTCTGTCAACAAAAGGAACGTTTCCACCAGACAGTTCTTTGAACCCCTTCCCAGTCAAGCTCCTTACTGCAGGAGCAGCCACTGAATGGCTTGTTTTTAACATGTATTTTCATTTGATGTTTTAATTTAAAACATTACTTGCATTTGGAAACTGTAAAGGGCTCTTTCTTTGGAAGAAGGTGGGTTGCTGGCTCCTGGGCACACGGTGTATGCACTGGAAGGTAGCCAGACCAGGGGGACACAGTGCCCCAGGCTCAGAAGGTGTCTGCAGTCTCTTCTCAACCCCACATCTGGAATCTCAGACATTCGCAATACCTGGAGAACAATGGATGGCAAGCGTATTCATTCTGTGCTTTTTCTAGGATCGCTTGCATGCAATTGTGCCTGCTGAGCAGGAAGACTCCAGATTAGAGGGAGAGAGAGAGAGGCCTACTCATCGGCTGCATAATCAGCAGTGAACAGATTTCTGCCCCAACAAAGAGAACAGTGTGTTCCTGAGACATTGCTGTGAGACTCCTCGGCTCGCTGGTGGGCGGCTCTCCTGGAAGGGAGTCGGGTATTTCAGCAGCTCCCCCCACGCCCACCACCCCTCCGTTTTTTGGCCCCAGACTTTCTGGCTCCTGAGCAGAGGGTGACTCCCATGGGACCTGGCAGAGGCTAGAGGTGGCTCTGGCTTCTCTGTTCCCCTTCCTCCCTCTGACCTTCAGGAAATAGGACTCCCGCAAACTCACCTGTCTGCCAGGTGGGTTCCCCGTNCCAGACTTGCTGGCTCCTGAGCAGAGGGTGACTCCCATGGGACCTGGCAGAGGCTAGAGGTGGCTCTGGCTTCTCTGTTCCCCTTCCTCCCTCTGACCTTCAGGAAATAGGACTCCCGCAAACTCACCTGTCTGCCAGGTGGGTTCCCCGTCTGTGTTCAGCCCTCCCAGCTCTGGTCACTGGTCTCCTTTCTGGCCACACTGGTGCCTCTTTCGAGGCAACGTGTGTCTCATTCCCTGATGCCGATGTGGCCACTCCCCGTTCTTATGGGAGCTGTGCTGGGCTCCCCGAACACTCCCCCTACTGTGTCACTCTGCCAGTGAGTCGTCATCGGGCTCTGTGAGGCACAGTGGACACTTCTGGCTAGAAGCAATCAGGCTGCCGGCTTGCAAGATGCCAGTGAACAAATAGCTGGGCTGTGATGTTCAGGTCAAGCCCTTCAAGGTCAGGATTCTCCCCTACTCTCCTCTGCGGTGGAACCCAGTGGTTCATTAAAACCCCATTAGGATTCAGGTCTTTCTGGGGTGACCAAGCCTCGACAAATTCTTCCTTGCCGTCTTCCTTTTTTGGTTTGTTTTTTGTTTTCTTCTCTTGCCTATAATTGTATTTTCCTCTTTAATCATGAGGTTTCAAATCAGGAGACCTAACCTGAGAATGGATGTGGTTTGTTTGAATGTCGCAGTCATGCCCTTTGTGAAATGACCCCCAAGCCTGAGAATTAAAGATGTGAGTAATTAAGGTGCATGGGACTGCAGCAGGTGAAGACACAGGGTAACTAGAGGTGCTCCCTTGAGGAGGAGCACAGGGCACAGCCCTGGACTGGGGTGCAGATGCCGTGGCCTGGTCCTCACTCCACTTCTGTTGTCACTCTGACCTTGACCAATCATTTCCTGGCCCAGGGATCAGAGACTCCTCTTGAGTGAGGGTTGGATTAAAAGGCCGCTTCCAACATGACCCCCTGAGGCTCTGTAATTTCTTTGATATCGGTGGTCACTTACATGTTTGCCGTGATCACTGCCAATTAGACACGTGAATGTTTAGCAGGTTCTAGAGATTCAGACCAGAAAATACAGAGGAGGTTATAGAAGGTAGCACTATCCTATCGATGGCCATGGTTCATGCAAACTCTTCCTACATCACCACCACCACTCAGCAACCCCCACCAGCCACGCTCAGACAGTGCAGCCTTGGAAAGCCCATGCCTCCCAGTGGAAGGCCCATGGCCACAGGGACCCTTCACTTTATTTTGTAGGAGCGGACCCCAACCACACAAGGACATGGGTAAGAAATGAGGGCCCCAACCCCACGAAGCAGCCCATGCCAGTGAAGGAGGAAGAATAAGCAGACAGGAGATCTTGGAGCATCACAGTCTTCAGTTCAGTCGCTCATTCATTCTCTGACCCTTTGCAACTCCATGGACCCCAGCACGCCAGGCTTCTCTGTCCATCACCAACTCCTGGAGCTTGCTCAAACTCATGTCCATCAAGTCAGTGATGCCATCCAGCCATTTCATCCTCTGTCGTTCCCTTCTCTTCCTGCCTTCAATCTTTCCCAGCATCAGGGTCTTTTCTAATGAGTCAGTTCTTCCCATCAGGTGGCCATGGTATTGGAGCTTCAGTTTCAGCATCAGTCCTTCTGATGAATATTCAGGACTGATTTTCTTTAGGATTAGAAATTAGGATTAGTTCTAATTTCCAATTGGAAATTAAGATTAGTCCTGTACATGTTGCTTTCTTTGTTTAAAAGAAGAAAGAGCCAGCCTTTGCGGCCGTGTGAATTATAAACACTTCTGTGTGCCCAAATCCTTCCCCCTCCTCCCCTGGGAGCCTCCTTTTCCAGCCCAAAGGAGTCCACCGAGCTGGGAGCATCTCAGAAGAGTACCCTCTGAACCAGCCAGGAAAGTTCCCGAGAGCAGGACCAAGCTGTACTCCTGTGGACTATCTCTTAGGGTCTTAAGGCCAGAGGTGCTATGGGGAGACCCAGGGAGCTTCATCCGGTGACAGCTTAGGCCAGCAATGAGTCTTCTTGACAACAACTCCAGGTCATAGAGGGGAAAGCATGCCATATTCCATGTAGTCTGTCCAGGGCCAGACAAGTTCATAATACATGTCACAGTGAGTTTTATTTTTCAATCTTTTTAGAATTAATATTTTGTGCTTTAAGGGACAAATGTCATTTCTCTGTAAAATTCACTCAGTTGGAAAAAGTTCAGACAGAGAGTGATGCTTTGACAGCCCACCAGCCTGAACTTCCGGAGAAGGGCCCTCTGAGGGGAGCTGCAGGTGAAAGAGGCAGCCGGCGCAGGGCATCCACAGGGGTGTTTCCACTGCTCACTGGGGCTAGAGGCTGCTCCTTCAGTCCTCCTCCAGCCCCAGGGGTAAAACGCCTGTGGCTGTAGACAAGGACTCGAAGGTGAATTTGGCCAGCTGTGGCCTTGGGAGCCCCAAGGGCAATTCTAGGATTCCTGTCTGGGGGCCACCAGGTCTAGAAGGAGAAGACCAGAGGCCGAAGCCCAGCTTTTCCAGAACCAGGCTCAGGGACCTCCCTGAAAGGGGCACAACTCAGGCAGGCCCTATTTGGGCAGCAACGAGGGACTGGGCTCTGAATTTCTTCTATTTCTAGCGCAGGCTGGGCTCGGATTCAGCCTGTCGTTCTGTGCTCCCTGAAGGAAGACTGCCCTTGGGTCAGCATGTGCTCTTGGGCCAGCGGGCAGCTGTGTTCCTGAGAGACCCGGCCTATGGCCTGAAGCTCTGGCCTGTAGGTGTGCCCCCACCCCTCCCCTCAAGCCCCCTCGCATCCCCTGATGGTCTCAGTGACCTCATCTGCACCCAGGCAGCTAACTCAAACTTCCAGGGGCACAGGGTGGCTTTGATCTACTGACCTATCCCTAAAAGGTGATCATTTCAGAAGCCCCTTTTGCCTTTAATCTTCCCACAGGGAACCCTGCAACCCGAAACAGGCTCTCGAAATCCCAGCTTGGATTTCCCTGGTGGTCCTGTGGTTAAGAATACACCTGCCAAGGCAGGAGACGTGGGTACAGTCCCTGGTCCAGGAAGATCCCGCATGCTGAAGAGTCACTGAGCCCATGGGCCACAGCTACTAAAGTCCCGCACACCTTTAGAGCCCATGTGCCACAACTAGAGCATACCCCCCACTCGCTGCAACTAGAGAAAGCCCACGCACAGCAATGAAGACCCAGCATAGCCAAAAGTAAATAAATTTTTTGAAAAATGAAAAAAAAAAAAAAAACAGCTTGGGTTTGTTAACAGGGCTCCATCATCCACAAAGCAATTTCCCCCAAACAGTGCTCCCCAACCCCGACCTACCAGAGAGATCTCTCCCACAGAGAGACCCAGAGAACAGGCAGCCTGGGTGATGAGAAGGAGACTTTTCAAGGGTGTACACGTGCCCATCTAGAAATCTGCAGGTTTGTGAGTGCACACACCATTTGTGGCTAAGACGAAAGGGAGGCCGGGTGCTGGGGCTGGTTATGAGCACCTCTTCAGCCTTTCCCTGGAGCCTGGGCATCCAAGCATTCCTGACCCAGTTTGAGAACGGCCTGTCAGTCCTGGGGTCTCTGAAGAGGACACTCCGTCTGTCGCTGCCAAGGCCAGCAGCTCCCGGCCAAGGTAATTAGGTCGCCTCCCCCTCCCCACGCAGCCCAGCCAGGCGGCAACCACGGGTCCGGCTCGGGGACGGAGTGGCTTCATTACTCAGCCGCGCCTGGCCCTTGAAAGCCACGGGAGCGCTCTGCATCCTTTCATCTCCTCTTTCGAGAAAATGATGAGAAAACAGGCAGGTTTCCCTGGGAGCGGTGGGCATTGTCCAGACGTATTCCAGGTGGGCGTGATTCAGAGTCTTCCCCCGCCTCTGGTGGTTCGTTTTCAACAGGCTGGGCAGCTGGCCTTGTTAACAGGTCGTTTGTTAGAAGACAGAGCTGCTCGTGCCCTTGAAGGACTGGGGAGGTGCCCATCCTGACCTTCCAGCCACATGTTCAGGGTAGACCTATCATCCCAGGTGCCTTTGTCATGAGATTCCACCTCCCTTAGTAAAATAAACCACAAACTCTCCAACTGGAGGCTGGAGAGAGTCCCAGCAGGGAGGCACGGTAGGACCCCACAGCCCCACCCGCATCCCCAAGTCATCTGTCCCAGGAGCATCTCTATCAGTGTTTATTGCTCCACCCCCTTGTCAGGAAAGGACCCCAGGTATTTAACACCCTTTGTGCCACTCTGACCTGACTGTGGGTGTTCAGGGCCATTCTCTTCTTCTCTGTGGTCCCTGCAATTGTGCTAGAACCAGGGCCCTCACCTGGAGCCATGGGAGAGCAACCGGGGAGCAAGACAAAGAGTATCACCTCACTGGACCATCTGGGCCCCCTCCCCAGTATCTGCTGCTCCTCCAAGAACCACCAGCAGCTCCTTTCCTGGGTCCAGCCAAATAGCAAACACCATCATCTCACGAGAGGTCAAACCGGATAAGTCCTCCTCAAAGGACCCCCAGGAGTAGGCGAGACAGAGGCAAAGCTCCCTGGAGGCCCACCCTCTGCATCTGGTCCCCATGTGTACTGCACATGCCCCCAGCCCCTGCAGGAAGGGTGCTGAAGGATCTTCAAGAACTGCACGGGAGCCCCGGAGTGGGGTTCGGGGAAGGGAGGCTTCTGAGTTCATGTCAGAGAAGCTTCCACACTCAAGTCTTCTAGGTTCTTTGTATACAGTGCAGAAAAGTCATGACCGGAGCCAGAATGGGCCGACCCTGGGGTTCTGAACCAAGCAGTGAAAGTGCCCTTTCTGCACAGATGGGCCAGCTGTCTGCACGCACAAGTGCTCCTGCACATAGGGTCCCAGGCTTCCTGGTTCAGGATCCAAGCCCACGAGCACTGTGAGTGTCAGGATCCTATGACATAAGGGGCAGCAAAATAGCCAAGACTCACAGACACTTACTGTGAGGAAGAAATAACCTGTGAAGGAAAAGTGCGTCTCTCAGAGGCCTGAGTGCATGCTCTGACCCGCCGGATAACAGGATCGCAGATCCCTTATCTCCGCTGTGACTGACTCAGATCCAGAGCAGCGAGACGGCAGGACTCACAGCCTTCCTTTCCAGCTCCCCACCCTGAACAGCAGCAATAGGAACAAATAGGATCCATTTGGGGATCTGATGTCACCAAGGACTCAGGTTTCTGACTTGGTAGAGCCCCTGGGAAAAGTTTACATTTTTAAGCCTAAGATTTCAGCATTTGCTCTGCGTGTGAATTCACTCATCTGTTTTTTTTTTATGGGTATACTATTTTATTAGCATTTAAACTTCAGTAGAAGTTCAATTCTATACTAGCCTTATGTTCAGAATGTTGAAGTGAAGATTTAAAATGGACAAAGCTTTAAGAATGCAATGTATTGAACACTGCACAATATATTAACTAGACAACCAGGGGATGGTGTAATTGTGTATTTAGGAGCAAACATATAGGGACAAGCCCTGGAATTGGATGAAAAACCCACCATTCAGGACTGAACAGAAGTCGTTGGCTGCTGACAGACTCTCCCCTTGACTTCAGACTTGAAACAAACTAAGGGAGTCTGTCAGTGGACACAAACCATTGAATTCAGGACCAACAGCAACAGGAAAGGCCAGATCCAGTTCTGACTATGGGACCAGCCTGAAGCAAACAGGGGTGGCCGGAGGCTGGAAATGCTGCAGTTGAAGTCCAGGATCTGTGGCCACGAGCAGCTGTCTTCTAAAAATCATTGATTTCAACCCTAAGGTGGTTTTCCCAAACAGGGTCACCCATCCACTGATTTGAGAAACCCAGGCTGAGGACCCAGGCTGAACATCTCTGAGGGCAGTTCAGAGAAGCCACCCCACTCAGGCCTGGCCTTTGGAAATTCACTCAGAGTAGCGCGTTTGCTCCTGTGGTGCTGTCTGTCCACCTGTCCACCAGTCAGTCCATCCTTCCCCTACCCTCAGCTCCCCAGCAAGGCTCTGGACCACTCCCATGTGGCCTGATGCTGAGCACAGGAGGGAGCAGGGAATGGCAGGGACCAGTGAGACTGGATGATCTGGTACCTGTTCTGGCCACTGTTGCCAGGTAAACCACTCCCAGACCTCAAGGTGTAAACAGGAGTCTTGTCATGTCCACAGAGTCTCTGGGTCAGGGCTTCAGACAGGGCATGGCAGGGAGAGTGTTTCTCTGCAGTGCCTAGGACCTTGGGTGGGAACACTCAGGCTGGGCAATTCTACTNGGGACTCACAGCCTTCCTTTCCAGCTCCCCACCCTGAACAGCAGCAATAGGAACAAATAGGATCCATTTGGGGATCTGATGTCACCAAGTACTCAGGTTTCTGACTTGGTAGAGCCCCTGGGAAAAGTTTACATTTTTAAGCCTAAGATTTCAGCATTTGCTCTGCGTGTGAATTCACTCATCTGTTTTTTTTTTATGGGTATACTATTTTATTAGCATTTAAACTTCAGTAGAAGTTCAATTCTATACTAGCCTTATGTTCAGAATGTTGAAGTGAAGATTTAAAATGGACAAAGCTTTAAGAATGCAATGTATTGAACACTGCACAATATATTAACTAGACAACCAGGGGATGGTGTAATTGTGTATTTAGGAGCAAACATATAGGGACAAGCCCTGGAATTGGATGAAAAACCCACCATTCAGGACTGAACAGAAGTCGTTGGCTGCTGACAGACTCTCCCCTTGACTTCAGACTTGAAACAAACTAAGGGAGTCTGTCAGTGGACACAAACCATTGAATTCAGGACCAACAGCAACAGGAAAGGCCAGATCCAGTTCTGACTATGGGACCAGCCTGAAGCAAACAGGGGTGGCCGGAGGCTGGAAATGCTGCAATTGAAGTCCAGGATCTGTGGCCACGAGCAGCTGTCTTCTAAAAATCATTGATTTCAACCCTAAGGTGGTTTTCCCAAACAGGGTCACCCATCCACCGATTTGAGAAACCCAGGATTGAGGACCCAGGCTGAACATCTCTGAGGGCAGTTCAGAGAAGCCACCCCACTCAGGCCTGGCCTTTGGAAATTCACTCAGAGTAGCGCGTTTGCTCCTGTGGTGCTGTCTGTCCACCTGTCCACCAGTCAGTCCATCCTTCCCCTACCCTCAGCTCCCCAGCAAGGCTCTGGACCACTCCCATGTGGCCTGATGCTGAGCACAGGAGGGAGCAGGGAATGGCAGGGACCAGTGAGACTGGATGATCTGGTACCTGTTCTGGCCACTGTTGCCAGGTAAACCACTCCCAGACCTCAAGGTGTAAACAGGAGTCTTGTCATGTCCACAGAGTCTCTGGGTCAGGGCTTCAGACAGGGCATGGCAGGGAGAGTGTTTCTCTGCAGTGCCTAGGACCTTGGGTGGGAACACTCAGGCTGGGCAATTCTACTGTGGGCCCTGGAATCAGCCAGGGACATCTCTCCATTGACTGGCGTGGAGGCTGGCTGCCCACAAACTCTGCTGGGCTATCTGCTGCAGCCTTTGTGTATGACTTCTCCTTTCACAGTGTGGTAGCCCAGGAGGGTGCATTTCTTACATGGAAGGTCAGGGCTGGGGGAAAGGGGTTAATCCTTTTGATGACTTAGCCTCAGAAGGCACACCTTGTCACTTATGCTCCATTCTGCCAGTTACCAGGGAATTACAAAGTCGGCCTGGATTCCAGAGGAGGAAACGGGGAAGCTTTTATTGCGGTGCGGGGGGAGGGGCGGTGGCTCCAGGTTCTAGAAGGGCTTGAGATTACAATCTGCCACCACCTCTCTGCTGCAGGTCCCTCCCATATGGCAGATGGAAACCCACAGCCTTGACAAGGTTCTCTTGCATCTGTTCTGAGCAGATTCCTTGAGCCTGACCACATTTGGGATTTCCACCCTGGGCTCCCCGTGGCCTGTGGTTTAATATAAGCAACTCTGCAAGCCAGTTCCCAGTGACAATGGCTTTTTTGTGGGGCCATTTAACATAAATCACAGCCTAGCACAGTAAAAGGCAGCTTCCGTGTAGCGGTAAAAGCTGAGACTCAAACTAGACTGCTAGGCTGGCTCTGTCACTTACTGTGTGACCTTGGGCAAATTACTTAAGCTCTCTGAGCCTTTGTTCCCTTATCTATGAAACAGGGACAATAAAAAGTGGTACTTTCTGTGTTAGCTGAGGCTGCCATTATAAAATACTATAGACTGAGCGGTTAAACAAGAGAAATTTATTTTCTCACAGTTCCAGAGGCTGGAAGTCCAAAATTGCAGTGTCCCCTGGTCAGTTTTCCACTCCAGTACCCTTGCCTGGAAAATCCCATGGACAGAGGAGCCTGGTGGGCTGCAGTCCATGGGGTCGCTAAGGGTGGGACACGACTGAGCGACTTCACTTTTACTTTTCACTTTCATGCGTTGGAGAAGGAAATGGCAACCCACTCCAGTGTTCTTGCCTGGAGAATCCCAGGGACAGGAGAACCTGGTGGGCTGCTGTCTGTGGGGTTGCACAGAGTCAGACACGACTGAAGCGACTTAGCAGCTTAGCAGCTGGTCAGTTTCTGATGAGACTTCTCTTCTAGGCTTAAAGATGGCAGCCTTTTCCCTTTGTCCTCTCATTGTAGCCTCAAGTGGCTGTCTGGCTCTCTTCTTACAAGGACACTAATCCCATCATCTCATTCCAGATCTTCCCAACCTAGGGATAGAACCCAGGTCTCCCACATTGCAGGTGGATTCTTTACCAGCTGAGCCACAAGGGAAGCCCAAGAATACTGGAGTGGGTAGCCTATCCCTTCTCCAGCATACCTTCCCAAACCAGGAATCGAACCAGGATCTTCTGCATTGCAGGTGGATTCTTTACCAACCGAGCTATGAGGGGAAAAAGCCTCATCTCACACCAGGAGGCTCTAATCTCATGATCTTATCTAAACCTAACCACCTCTCAAAGGCCCCACCTCTGAACATATCACCTTGGGAGTTAGGGCTTCAGCTCATGAATTTGAGGGTACACTGTAAGCACCTCCTTGTAGCAATTCCATAAGAATTAAAGGAGCCACTGGGACATGTCTAGAATGGTATTTGCCCTGTGGTGGTGGATATTCAATTGCTAAGTCATGTCAGAATCTTCGACCCCATGGACTGCAGCATGCCAGGCTTCCCTATCCTTCACCATCTCCCTGAGTTTGTTCAGATTCATGTCCATTGCGTCGGTGATGCCATCCAACCATCTCATCCTCTGTCATCCCCTTCCCCTCCCGCCTTCAATCTTTCCCAGCATCAGGGTCTTTTCCAGTGAGTCAGTTCTTCGCATCAGGTGGCCATAGTATTGGAGTTTCAGTTTCAGCGTCAGTCCTTCCAGTGAATATTCAGGGTTGATTTCCTTTAGGATTGAATGGTTTGATCTCCTTGCAGTCCAAGGGACCCTCAAGAGTCTTCTCCAGCACCACAATTCGAAAGCATCAGTTCTTTGGCTTGTGGTAGCCACTACAAAATACAGTGAAAATGATTAGGAGAGAAGCCCAGGGCAGGAAGCCACTGCTCTGAGTGGCTAGAAGGACTGTGGCTTGTAGAGTCTTAGGGACACAGGGCAGTTTCTATCTCTGCATTGCAAGGACTCACATTTTTGATGAGAAAGCTGAATCATATCCACGTGGGCTGGGGAGTACAGTGCGGGGTGATGGGCCAGCTGCCAAGCCCAAGGTCTTGCACTGAACTTCATTGTGGAGATTTTACCTTTCTTCATCTTTGCGTGTATGTGGCTTTCCTTTTTTTTTCCAAGTTCATAACTTATTCTCGTCCATGGTTTTGGGAGAGAGTGGGGGAGAGGAACCAAAGATGTGTTTAATTAAATATCTCCACTCCCTCCTCCTTAAGGTCATTCACAGTCAATAAGGGGGAGGAGAAATATCATTTCAGAAGGCCTTGCAAATGGAAAATAAAAATGAATGAATGCAAAAATATTCCTATCTAGCCCACATCCTTCCTTGGGTTGTGATTTAGAGTGTGCAGAGGGATGTATAGAAATACAAAGCAGCTTGGGAAAAAGTCTCAGCCCTGAGAATCTTATAGTATTAAAACTCAAGTAATCCCGCACGAGAGAAAAATATAGCAAAGCCTGCGCTTGGCCCCTGACAACTGGTGGGCTCCACCCTCTGTGACCTGGGGGGTTGTGGGAGGTCCCCAGAGAGCCCAGCGCAGGCTGCCTTTGACAGCTGAATTTTATTAACTGTTTTTTCATTACTCCTGATGGGCCTGGCAATGAACTCTTATCAGTGTATTGTGGCGAGTACAAGTCAATTAATTTCTTTTAAATAACTTCAACTGAAATCCTATTTGATTTATATTCCAAAAATGATTTCCATTCCATTCCTTCCTGAGATTATCGTCCCGGCTGAGTTAATCACACTGGCTGCATAGTCACCCATACCCCAGGGAGAAAACAGGATCAGGGAGGGAAGGAAATGAGAAGAGGGTGGATCTGAGAGCATTCTAAAGACCCTTTATTCAGTGTGAGGCCATGTGCTCCGTGACAGGAGAGCTCGTTTAAATCTTGCCTGCAGAAAGGCTTATCTCTAGTCGTTGTGGCAAGGCGTGAATTGAGAAGCATACGAGATGTCCAGAAGAGGGAGGAGCTTTATCCAAGAAGCAGGACTGGTGGCCCACCATGGCTGCCAAGGTTTGGGGGTGTACCACACCCTCCCAGCATGCAGAGTTTACCGTAGTCCCTGGGATCGGAGTCCCAGGACCGTCCCACCCCTGCTGTGAGCGTCCAAGCTCTATGTGGGCGGCTCTGTGGGACCACCCCAGACATGGTGTGGGTGACAGTGAGCAGAGCTTCCACAGGCCTTGCTGTCTGCCAGACAGAGGCTGGCACAAGCCAGTGCACCACCTTCCTGAGGGTCTGCCCACGTGCCCTGGTCTGTCACCAGCCAATCTCCCCAGGTGACAACTCCGGGCTTTTCTGGGTGGCAGGGAGGACAGTCACACCCTCTCGGAAGAAGTGGCGTTGAGCTAGGTGGCATCTGGCCCCAGGGAGCAGAGCTTAGCAAGCATCTGTTGGGACAGTGACAAGGAGCTCCGCGGGAGGGTGACCCACGTTCTGGGAGAGGTGCTGTGGCTCAGTCCCAAGGCCGGGCGGGCATGGGGTGGGTGAGAGATGCCTTCTCAAGCCATGTCCTGCCCTGATGCCAGGATGCTGAGTCGGGCCTGGCAGATGGTCAGGCGACAGCAAGTCACTGCCCTGGGGTAGAAATAGCTGGTGAAGAACTCAGAGCAGTTCAGAAGTTTGACAAAGATGAGTTGGGGCCCCCCAAAAAATGTCTCTGCAAAATATGTGCTATGGAGGTGAAAGTCAGTTGCTCAGTCATGTCCGACTCTTGGCCACCCCATGGACTGTAGCCCGCCAGGCTCCCCTATCCTATGGAGTTTCCCAGGCAAGAATACTGGAGTGGGTTTCCTCCTCCAGGGGATCTTCCCTATGGATCCTATATTACTAGTTTGCCGGGCTGCCCTAACAAAGTACCACAGACTGGGCAGCTTACAAAACAGAACTTTATTTTCTCATAGTTCTGGAGGCCAGAAGTCCAAGATCAAGGTTCCTGAAGGTTTGGTTCCTACTGAGGACTCTGAGCGAAGGCTCTGTTCCAGCCCTCTCTCCTCGGCTTGCAGACAGCCGTGTTTACACACACTTGCGTCTTCACACCCCCCTCCCTCCACGTCTGTCTGTGTCCAGATTTCCTCTTCCGAAAAGAACACCCATCTATTAGCTGGAGCCCACCCTAATGGCCTCATTTTAATTGAATTACCTTTGAATAATCCCTGTCTGTAAATTGGGTCCCCTTCTGAGTCACTGAGGGGCTAGAACCTCACCATGTTCTTTTGGGAAGGACTCAGTTCAGCCCGTACAGCTGCTGTCCTGGGGTAGCAAGATAGCCGCATTCCCCAAGCCGTGAACCTGCCAGCCAACTTCAGAAGCATCTGGGGCACAGGCTTAAGATGTGAGTTACGAGCCAGAGTCACTGAATCTAAATCTCTAGAGGTGTGTCTCGGGATTCAACATTAAAATAGGCTCAGTTAGCTCTCCAGTTGATTCTGGTCCCCTCTGAGGTTGGGGTGTGTGTGTGTGTGTGTGTGTGTGTGTGTGTGTGTGTGTACAGGCAGGAAGGAGAGAGTGACCATAAGGATGACACAGCTCAGCCTTCAAGGAGCTCCCTAGTCAAAGAAACAACCGAACAGCTCAAAGTGCCCTGGTGACGAGAAGGAAGGCGGTTCCCCGAAGCAGGGCATGTCAAGGAAGGAGTTGCAGAGGTGATGTTTGTCACGTCTTCCTGCGCACAGAAGCAATTCAAGGCCGAGGACCAGAAATAGGAAAGGACAGGGATACTGGAAGATGTGAGGATATGTAGAATGACTCGCCTCTCTATTAAATATACATTTGAGCTGTATCGCTTTTGTCTTTATCAAAAAGTAAATGTGGATTTTTTTCTGGAATTCCTGTTTGCTGTCTTGGATTGTGATTGTCCGTGTCTGACACATGGACACTCAGCAGAGGGCTGCTGACTTCAAGGTTCGGGGCGTTCTGTGTGGTTTGTGGCCTGATGGCTTCATCTCTGGAGGGAGATGTATAGCTGGTGGGGTGACTCAGCTAGTGAACAAGACAGTTTGGTGTTTCTGACTCCAGCAGGTGGGTGTGGATGTTGTTGCTCTAAGTGACATTCATCCAACCTGTCTTCCTGTTTGTGTACTGTTCCTGGTCCACGAACTCATGACAGGAAACCACATGGAAAGAAATATGTCAGGCCTGGGAAAGATAGGAAGCACAGAGAGTCCTGCAGACTTGGGGCTGTGTTCATGCTTCCTGGCTGGGTCACCCTGCAAGTCACCCTTCTCCCTGGGTCTAGTGTCCCTCATCTGTACCATAGGGAGAATAATAATACCTCTGGCGTAGTTCTGTGGTGAGCTCTAAGTAGGTTAATTATGAAAGGACTTTCAAATTGTGCCTGGAATGTAAGGATGCAATAAATGGTAACAATCAATATATATATATTTTTCTACCTGGGTGAGTGATGTTCTGAGATTTACTTCAAACAAGATATCAGGGTTGTTTTCTGGGGACTGGCTAGTCACTAACAAATCCATTTCCTTATCATGATCTATATAGCTCAGTGATTTTTCTGCTCTCTGCTCCAAGCGGAGGCAAGAGAACTTTGCCGCTCAGACTGAAATGAAGCATCAGCCATCTGTGCAGGTCTCAGCCTTCCTGCAAGAGACTGGCCATGGTCACTGCGTGTTGGTTAATATTCCTGTTGCTGGAGATTCTGGGAATGAACAGCCTGCTCAGATGACTTATCTGTTCCTGCAGTAGGCTCTCTGCTTCCTGTGAGGCAGTGGCCCTGGTACACACTACCAGCTCTGCCTCAACTACCTTTAGAACCAAGCCCCAGTGCATGGGCTGTGGGCACAGCCCAGGCAGCACACTGCAGGCCACTGCCACTCACCCTTGGCGGGCTACGTGTGTGATGGACTCTGCACTCCTCCTGGGAGCACGGTACTTCTCAAGCATCTCCCTGTGACACTGGAGCAAGTTCTTCCCTGTGCCTGCACTTTAAACTCATGATGAAATGTTGAATTTGAGGAAGAGGGGTAGGTCCAAGTGTCAGAACTCCTTGACTCTTATTTGTGGACGAATTCTCAGTTGCTCAGTTGTGTCCAACTCTTTGTGACCCCGTAGACTATAGTCCACTAGGCTCCTCTGTCCATGGGATTTTTCAGGCAGGAATACTGGAGTAGGTTGCCATTTTCTCCTCCAAGGGATCTTCCCAACCCAAGGATCGGACCTGTATCTCTTGCATCTTCTCCATTAAAGAAAGGTGAAAGTGAAGTCGCTCAGTCGTGTCCGAATCTTTGCGACCCCGAGGACTGTAGCCCACCAGGCTCCTCCATCCGTGGGATTCTCCAGGCAAGATTACTGGAGTGGGTTGCCATTTCCTTCTTTACTATCCAGCCAGTGGGGAAGTCTATTGTAGATTAATGCTCTAATCCGATTTTTTTGTGTGCAAACAATCTTAGGGAAACGCACCAGAGAAGACTGATAAAAGCAGAGCTCCCTGGTTAAGGCGGGACTGCCCTTCTTCCAGATCCTCTGAAATTCCCACTCAGCATCCTAGGATGTCTCCTAACCTCCTGATCCTGCTCTGATCTGGGTATCCTCCTTGCCTTCTGCACTGGCCCCCTGCCACTGGTCTCCCGACAGTATCCTCAGCCCCTTCCCTGCAGAGTGGACAGGACAGGGTCCAGATGAGAAGGGACCACTCCCGCCAGAACAGGGCCAATGTCCTTTTGGATAATCCTTACAGACCTCTCCACTCAAATGCGTTGTTTGAACCTGACTTTTCTGCACTCTCCCAGTATCAGACTACCAGCGCTAACTGGAGGGCTTGAGCTGGGAAATCGAACATGTGTTTATCCAGACTGTTCTTTGTCCCACTCTGGTTACTAGTCCCCTCCTCCCTCCCACGTCACTCAGGGGACAGGAGGACAGCGGGAGGAATCGGCAGTGCTGGGCATCCGGAAGTGAGAAGGCAGGACCCACGGAGGATGCATGGGCTGTGGCGGGGGAGCCTGGGAAGCCTAAATGGCCCTGTCTTCAGACTTTCACATCAGCCTACAGCCACCCTGATTTTTCTATTATTATTATTTGAACACCGCCTTGGCCCTATTTTTAAAATCCGCTGCACTTGAGCAATTTTTTCTGACGTCAGCTGGCTGCCGGCAACTCTGCTTGAAAACAAGAATAACCAAATCTTCTAAGGAGTAATGCTGAACCTGCTTCAAATGCAATAAATCACAAAAACCATTGTTTACGATAAGTGGTATCTGATTGCTGTTAGAACCTGTGTTTATTGCTTTTGTGCATTATGGTCTCTTGTAATTTGGACAGCCAGAAATTGTATTCCTTTATGCAGCGCGTAGGCAGGGTTTGTAAGGAGGGAGGCATCTGTAATTATGCTGCCAGGGAGTGGGTTTGGGGAGCCTCGGAGGAGTGTGAAATGCAATCACCTGTTTTTCATCTGAGGACCGGTGGGTGCACCAGCCTTTCCACTTTCCCTGGCCTTGGAACCCTCCAGGCTCCTTCAGAGACCAAAGCGGAGGGCAACAAGCAGCGGGGGCCTTGCAGTCATGGTTCCCCGGACAAAAGAATCCGAAAGTGGCCTCCAGGAGCCGAGCGAGGGGTGGGCAGGCGGCCGCAGCCCCGCAGGAAGCTGGGCAGATGGTTTTCCCTGAAAATTGCCTCAGACGCCCCGGCAGATTTCTTCCCTTAGTCTTGCCCATCCTGACAAGTGCCCACTCAGCATCATCAATGAGGCCTGACAGCGGGGGTCCAGGGTCAGACACCGGCAGAATTCTTGGCACCTCTGTCTGGAAAATTGGAAAAGAAGCTACTTGGCCACGAAGCCTGGATCTCGACATGCAAGACACGTAGCGAATCAGTCAATCAGTGGATCACTGATGTGTCTTGATTTCTTTGAGACCCTGTTGGGGAGAGAGGCCTTGTCTGGGGCATGGTAGGTGGTCTCTCATCCCCATGACTCCAACATCTGGACTCCTGGAAGAGGGTCGAGTTTCTCCTTGATTGGAATGGACCACACTCCATCTGTCCACACTGTGTTCAATCTGCTGGCTCCCCCATCTGGAAGGCTCCATCCTGCTCACCTCATCTGGGTACAACCCGCCCAGCCTTGACATGCCTCGACTTGCATCAAAGTCATCCTCGGACTGGTTCCTCCTCCAACGTTCTCAGTCTCAGTAGAATTTCACCACAATCCCCCAGTCTTTCCAACCTAAAAACTGGGATTCATCCCAGACACCACGCCCCCCTCCACCCCAGCAGTAGCTCAGCACTCAGAGCACTCTCATGAATGAACTCAACAGCCAGTCAGTTGCCAAGTCTTACCAAAATCTCACTCTGTTTCTCCACTTTCTCCCTCTTCCGCAGCTCGACCATCATTGCCCTTAGCTGTTCTCAGCAGGAGCCCCTGCCAGTCGCCTGGTGCTCTAGGACCCAGTTGGTGTTTGGGGGCTATGTCTAGGTTTCTGCCTCCCGCCTCACCTCTTCCCTCCCTTGTCTGTTTTGCACCATTTACCCCAAGCCCATCTCCATTCTCAACACATCAAGCAGCTTCTTGCCTCTGTTTTCATAACTAAGGTGGTTTTCTCTGCCTAAAACATCCACCTCCCCCTGGCTTCCCCGATCTGGAAATAGCTCAGACACCATCTCCCCTGGAAGACTTTCTCCAGCTGTGCCCATGGGCATTGGGGTTCCTCATGGCTCCTTGTTTTCCCCTGGAATAACTCATATCACAATTACAATAAACTGTGATTGTCCCCACTTAAAGGGAGAAACACTGAACTGTCTACCATCCCCGGCACAACGTCTGGCCCATAGCAAGGGTCGTTCTACATCGAACTTGCACTAAAGCTCAAAGAGCATGGGAAGGGCAGACAGCTCAAGTTAAGCCCTGACTGTACATGGCTGCAGTTAGAGCAAGTTCACAGATGGCTCCTCAATGACACTGCACCCCCGCACACTTCCTTGCACAGCCCAGGCATCAGGTGTCTGTCCAGCCTATTCCCCCAGGACCTGAGCACTCACATGGGACAAGGACTCCAGCCACAGTGGGATCTGAACACAGAGTAGGCGTTCTCATGGAGGCTCCAAGTGAGCCAGCTCAGGAGAGGCCTGGCCTCACGTTCAGAACTGATATTTATCCCCCATAAGCATGCTTTCTTGACAAGGTAAATGATCAGTTGCAAGCCTCAAACTATAAGCTCTGGTCTGACTGCCCAAGCCCTGGCCTTAATAGACACACAGCTGAACAACACGGAGCTGGTCCCGCGTCACCCTTAGTGTTCTTATTCTTAAGATTATTAAGGAAGTATAGTTGTTGTACAGTATTATATTTATAGGTATACAATATAGTGATTCACAATATTTAAAGGTATACTCCATTTATGGCTATGAAATATTGGCTATATCCTCCGGGCTGTACAACATATTCTTACAGCTGATCTATACCTACTAGTTTGTGTCTCTTAATCCCTAACCCCTCTTTTGCCCCGCCACCTCTGCTCTTCTCACTGGTAACTGCTGGTTTGTTCTCTATATCTGTGAGTCTGCTTCTTTTTTGTTATGTTCAGTAGTTCGTGGCGTTGTTTTAGATTCCACACATAAGTGATATCATACAGTATTTGTCTTTCTCTGACTTATTTCTTTTATTATGGGTGTGGTTTTGTTGAGTACCATCTATGAACTTGCTCTAACATGCAGGCGTGTCAATCAGGGCTTAAATGAGCTCTCTGCCCTTCACGTGCTCTTTATTTTTTTTGTAATTTTATTTCTTTGTTTATTTTTGACTGAGCTGGGTCTTCACGGCTGTGCAGGCTTTCTCTAGTTGCAGCGAATAGGAGCTAAGCTCTAGTTGTGGTGTGCGGGCTTCTCATTGAGGTGGCTCCTCTTGTTGAGGAGAAGGGCCTCTCGAGCGCACACTCAACAGCTGTGGTGCACAGACAGGCTTAGTTGCTCTGTGGCCTGTGGGATCTTCCTGGATCAGGGGCAGAACCTGCATCTCCTGCACTGGCAGGCAGATTCTTTACCACTGAGCCATCAGGGAAGCCCCCAAGTGCTCTTTAGATCCATGTTTATTTCACTTAGCATAACTCCAAGGCTCCTGGACCTGGGATTCGAGGTAACATATGGATCCCTCCTGACCTGTCCAGCCTGGCCAGCAGAGCAGTAGAGGAAGTGGGCAGAGAAGCCAAGGCAGGGTCCCCCTTCTGGGAGACCCTTGCTTCTAGGGCCATGGGCAGCTACTGGCTGACCGGGAGCTGCTGGTCACAAGGCACCCCTGCATGCAGCCTGGCAATTGCACTTATCAAAGCCAAGTGTCACTGTTTTTAGATTTGTTGATTTCAACAAGTCTACCTTTAGTTCACTTACACACACACACACGAATGCAAAACTGGCCAAACTCATCACAGCACCAGGAAAAATGGGGGACCTCTTCCCTCTCTTCGTCCACCCACCCAGCCTCCCCACCCCCTCCTCCGGGGCAGACTGGGGCTTTGATTCCCTCAGCGAGCTAGATTATGATCTCACCCTCCATGGTGGAGCCAGACAGGCCCATGATCACAGACAGCTTTGACTCTGCAGCCAAATACAATGTGAGTTACCAACCCCAGATCCCCAGTGGACTTCTTAGGACTCAAGCTGTTTATAAGCTGGGGCCTGGGAAGTGGGTAGATCCTGGATCAGTTGGCCAATCAGCAAATCCACCAGGACCCTGGTCAGGGCCTGGCTTGGGCCCTGAGCAAGCTGGGGAGGAATTAGTGCACAGGACCCCCACTTCCCAGGCCTTCACGGTCTGGTCTCGGGTGAGGTAGCAGGGCCTGGTCTCCTGACCTACGAGCATCCACACCTATGGCTCTGAGCATAGTGGATGGTAGGGCTTTAGGGAGCAAGAGGCAGTGTGGGCTGGGGGGCTGGGGACTGCCATGCCTCTGTCCATCCCAGTTCAGCTGCCTCGTGGGTCTGAGACCACAAGGCCTGCAGGGAGGAGACGTGCAGAGTGTGCTGGGCATGTCTCCTGTGCTCTGGTGTCCGAGGGCCAGGGCAATTAGCACCCTTTCTTAGCTTGTCTCTTCTAGTCCAGGGGCCTGCCATCTGCAGACTTCTTTTTTCTTTAAACTTAGCAAGATGAGCAGATTGACAGAAATTTTTAAAAAGAACTCAATATATAGAAAATTTGAAATTATCAGCCTTTCCAAGTTCTCGCATCTCTTCCACATGCAGACAGAGTGGATACCAGACTCGTAGTTTCCATTTTCCTCCTAGCGGGACTCCACTGCCTCTCTCTGTCTCCTCCATCCCTAGATGGACTCCCCCCAGACCCAGCCCCCAGCTCAGCCCTCCTGGAGGGCCGTGCTCTGCACCTTGGCACCCTCTGGGCCTGCACTGGAGGCTGGAAAGCCTCTTAGCCCCCACCAGGCACTGTCTGTGCTCTGCTCTCAGGCCCAGCCGGAGCCGCCCACTCAACCCGTGGCTGTGGTCCTGGGTCCTGGGAACAGACTGCCCTCCGCGGCCACTCCCAGCTCAGTCCCACCGCACCCACAGCTGTTCCCCTCTCCTCTCTGCCCCCAGATCCTGGATCCAGCAACTGTGCCCCAAGAGAGTGGCCCTGGGTGGTGTGTGGAGCTGAGATGCTAAGAGCAGGACGGGAATCAAAGTGTCCCATCCCCTTCAGCTCCAAGAGCCACGTTTTCTTTGGTTAGTGGCTCCTGGGTGCAGGGAGAGGCCTCACCTGTGAGCCCAGAGAGGGCCAGTGCCAGCAGACAGCAAGTGAACTAGGAGCTCATCTCGGGGGTACTGCGCACAGTGCCCTGAGATGGGTTTTCAGGGCCCAGGGCTATTTAGAGGCTCCCAGCATCCTGTGTACAGAGGCTCTGGGGGGAGCTGCAGTTGCCCAGGGGGACGGATGGACCCCCGCCCTGGGTCAGCCGACCTCACGCCCTGCTCCTGCCCTGCCATCAGGCCTCTTCTGTCCATCCCCAAAGCCCCATCCAGGACCCTGTTTGTAGCAAGCTCCTGCTCGCACCTCCTCAAACTTTGAGATCCTCGGGGCCCCTGTCCCCTGACCTCTCTCCAAACCTCCCCCTCCTCCTGGCCTAGGGCATTCCCACCTTCTAGCTGAGCCCCAGAAAATGCCTTCTGTTAACTCCCAGATGATCAGTGGGCCATGGCCTCTGGACCGCTGCTCAGCACCCAGCCAGCCCAGGCCAGCCCCATGACAGGACCAGGCTGTCACCCTGCCTGAGGGCCAGACAAACCACGTCACCTTTCAAGGGATTTCCCTGCTGGTCCAGTGGTTGAGACTCTGAGCTTCCAGTGCAAGATGGACGGGTTCGATCCCTGGTCAGGGAGCTAAGATCCTGCATGCCACAGCCAAGAAGGAAAAATTAATAAATGAAATTTTAAAACCACCTCTCAATATCTCCCACCTGGGAGAAAAACCAGGTAACGGAGATGTAGGATGGAGCTTAAGGCCTTTACGTCTCATTAAAGGGGATCAGCGGCCACTCCAGGGGAGGGCAAAGCTCTCCATCAAACAAACTTCAGCCCAGGGAGTGCCAGACCCGCCCTCCCTCGGAACTAGGTACTGGGTGAGGCTGTGCATTGTGCTGATTTTCTCAAGCTCTGCCTCTACAGTTCATGGCATCTAGGCCAAGTGCCTGTGCCTCCCAGGGCCTCGGAGTCCTAATCTGTGAAATGGAAGGGCTGGGGGGAGAGAAGCCTGCAGGGGCCTTTCAGCCTGCCCTTCTTTGATTCAGTGACCACGTAAAGCCTTTTAAAGTCTTGGATGTGGGTGATGGGGAAAGGACAAAGCATGCTTGTTTGCATGTGCTAGAATCCAAAGAGTGCACTCTCTAGCATACTCCCCACCCCTTGCTGGCGGTCAAGGCCAGATCACTGCCCTGACTTCTGTTCCCTGGATCCTGAGGAGACTGTGAGGCCATCAAGAGTGCACTGGGAAGCGTAGACGCTGGTGATTAATTACACATCTTTTCTTTCAGTGAGCTATTTACATACCTCCACTCTTAAGGGAAACAAACTTCTGTATTATAAAATATAAAAGTTTTCCCATGCTAGTAAGGTCAATTTTTCACGCACTTTTTTTCCTTAGGACAACACAAGTCCTCATTATAGAGATTTTCATATTTTAGCAAAAGGAACGGGACTCACAGAAATGAGATCCCCGAATAAAGTTCAGTTCATTTTCATCTCTCTTTCCTTTCCGAATATTATTGCTGGAAATGTTACATTATCATAAACTAGAGTTCAGGCTGTATATAGGTTTTCACAATTATTATTTTTCTCTGGATACAAATTTTGATCACTGCCAGCATTTTACAAACGTTCCTCTCCCTCATGCCAGCATTTTCTTTGTAGATATGTTTCTTTGCTGGGTACACAATCCAGGTGATGAGAATTGCAAGAGTTTATGATGGAGGATTCCATCTGTCCTCTTCTCTGTCAGCCATCTGGGTCAAGGATCCTGGGGCTGGGGTGTGCAGTGAAGGAGGGGGCTAAGCAGGGGGCTCCCCCAGATGACCCTTCTTTCTGCAACCCAGAAGACCCCTGGAGAAGGCTGTGAGCCCGAGACTTCCTGTCTAGCTACCTGCAGGAGGAAGAGAAAGGGCTTTTATAGAGCAGCCTTGGAGCTAAGAGGTTCACATGTTGGAAGTTTCCAAGTGGGCTTGCTTTCCCCTCAAACATGTCACAGGACTTCCCTGGTGGTCCAGTGGTTAAGAATCCACCTGACAATGCAGGGGATACCAGTTTGATCCCTGCTCCAAGATTCCGCATGCCCCTGGGTAAGAGAAGCCACTGCAATGGGCAGTCTGCACACCGGAACTAAAGAAAGGGAAACCCATCGTGCAGCAGCAGAGACCCAGTGCAACCAAAAATAAATAATTAATTTTACAAAAAGATCACAAGCCTCGGGCAGGACTGACACTCAGGCGTCACAGGAGTTTGGGGCTCAGGCCTTCTCCCTGGCACACTGCTGCTGTCCGTGCCGCCTGGCATTTTCGCCTGTTCACCAGCTGGGTGGTGGACTCAGGCCCAGCGGCTGCCCCTCTCTGCCTCTACCTCCTCCCAGGTGTCTGCAAATGCCTCTCCCCGCCCACTGTGCGCTTTCTGTGAAGCTCAGCACCCACCCACCCCACTTCCTCCCTGTGCCTGGTAGGGGTTGAGAAACTGGCTTTGCACCCAGATAAATCTGTATTTGAATCCCACTGACCCAGCTTCATAAGTTAGGAAAGTGTCTTCACTCCTGGATGAGCTCCTTCATCTGTAAAGTGGAGTTTTGTAAGAGTATGGCCCAGGTGGGAAGATGGAATCCGGTCACATGTCAATCACCTTATGCAAGGCCTGGCACCCATAAGTGATGCCTGTCTTCATGCCCATGCCCATGCGGGTGCCTGTCTTCATGCCCATGCTTCCTCTTGCCCGCCTCTGGAGCTCCTCTTTGCCACTTTCACTCCCAGTGAAACCCTAACTTTCTTTTATCTTAACCACGCTGGGTAAATCCTTCTGAAGGGCGGGCTCACGCACTCCCCTCTTCCCAGGCCTGTTGCACATCAGCGCACAGTCTCTGCATGGCCCACGCAGGATCCTCAAAGCACCAGATAGCAGTCACCTCCCCACAGCTGAGAGTGGGTGCTCCCACTGCTTAGGAGGAGACAGAGGCTCCAAGAGCTCAAGCCAACTGCTCAAAGATATATAGATGATAAATGTCAAAGTCAGGACGCAGGCTCTGTGGAATTCCAAACTCTGTGGCTCGAAGAATATCATTTAGTCTGCAGTGATGCCATGATGCTCTGGGGTCCAGCCCACGGAAGCAGTTAGGAGATTTGTGCCTGAACTGAAGGCCCCAAGGCTGCTGTGCTTGCCTAGGTCGTGCCCCTGTTCTCTGCGTTTCTGCCTCTCTTCTCATTCTGACCCATTAAACTTGCTCTGCTCCCTGTCTTACCTGAGGCAGCAGCACCTCCCCCTCCTTCACCTGCTGAGGATCTGCTTGTTCGAACCATGTGCAGAAGAAGCAGTCATAGGCTACAAACAAGGATGCTGGGACTGTCCTGTGACCAGGGAACTTCTGCATTATATAGCCATCCACTTTGCTTGTTCTAAGGTTCTTGACTTGTGGCTATGTTGGAGATAAAGGAAGGATGGTTCTTCCTCATTTCTGGGTGGACTGGAATTTTCACCGTTTTGAAATCTGATTTTTAAAAAATTTTTTTGCAGAAAAAAGATATGCTTTTTTACAGGCTTGGATAGTCACCCAAGTGGGTGGTATGTGAAGGTGAGGCAAGCCTTTCAGGTCCCCCTGGAGAATGGGCTGGCTGCTTCCAGGGGATCCAAGGTCCTGGAATGCAAGAGGAGGAACCTGAAGCCCAGACCCTAGGGAGGGGGTCTGGTCTCCTCCAACCCCAGGCTTAAATCTGGACCCTCAGCTGACTCCAGTGTCAGCTCTCTCTGGGTAGTACAAGCTACCATCTCTAGGCACCAGGCTGCATACCTGTTAAAGGGGTATGTGGCTCTGCCCCCACCACCCCCCAGAGGCAGCAAGTGCCGCATGGATGTGAGGACTTGTGGTGTGGCCTTGACTTTGTCACTGTCCTGATCACGGTCCTTAAAGAGCTGACCCCATGGCAGGCATGAGAGCTGTCAGAACCTAGTGTTAGAACCCGGGTACCTGCCCCTCAGGGGTGGTTAGGGACACTTGGTGGGAAAGAAGGATGGTTTCCCGAGCGTAGGGCAGGAGAGAGAGGGCAGAGGCCCTTTGGACTGCCTGGCATTCTAACTTCCACTGGTTCCCTCCCCAGCCCCAGTGTGCATTTCATTCCACAAACTCCAAACTGGGAAAGCTTGTTGCCTGGATCCAGAGCTCAGGGCATCTGGGGAGGACCAGGGCAGAGGACTCGCATTCCTCTGGGAGAGCAAAAAGGGTGCATACAGTTATTCTCCGGAGCAAGTTTTCAAATCCCTCCCATGATCCTTCCTCCATTCTAAAGCAGAGGACAGAAATGCTAAACTATGGTTCTTGCCAGTGCTGATAAGGAAAACCAGAAAATGCAGGAGTCTCATTAAGAAAATCCTAAATTTTAGTCTTATCACTGCTGCAACATAATACAGTAAGTATGTTAATTCCACCCTCCCCCTGCTCCCCCACCCCCCGAAATCCCTTTCAGCTATAAAGCTGCAGAATGAACGGCCCCACCCGCTACAGCCTCAAGTCCTGTCTGATTTCGGATTTTCCCCTTGCCTGGAGTTACGGAGTGAGACTCCAATTTGAATGGACAAGGCTTCGCCCTCTCACACTTCCAGCTGCCCCTGCAGTAATCAGCTCAACAAGCATTGTCTGAATCCCTACTGTGAGCAGGGTGCGTAGTAGGAACTGTGAAATGTCAGAGTCTAGCTGAGTCCATCTCCCTGTGAGAGCCAATGAGCTGATTCACTGTGCTGATTTTCGGGCCAAGCTGTCAGCCGAACCTTGTGCCCAACAAAGACTCATTTCAACAGGCTTCTCTCATCCAAGCGATTATTTGCTCTTTGTACTGCTTGGACTTGGCAAGGATCCTGCAATTCCTGTTAGCAAAGAGGGAGCAGGAACCTTGAAGTAAGTACTCATCTCGTAAAGAAAGGATTCGCTGTCCCTTGCGGGAGCTGGCCTGGACACCTTCAGCCCTGCTCTGCAACGATAATGAACTTTTTGACTAGCACTCTTCAAATTTCTTCCCCACCTGGCATTTCTGTGGCTCCCAGCAACACCTCCGTGAGGTGGGTAGAGTAGCTCCAGTTCTTCCCATTTTGCAGAGAAGGAAGTGATGCCAGAGAGTGGGTGAGGTGACGTGACCTGCTCCCCATCTCATGCATGTGCCAGGGAGTGGCAGCACCCACCCAAACGCAGTGCCCAGCTCCTCAGGGCCCGGATCCTCATCTACATCTCTTTCCACTCCTCCGAGCCCCTGAGGTGGCGTGGGTGCCTGTGCTCTGTGCAGAAATGGGTGCTCAGAGGGCCTGAGGAAGCAGGAGACGCTGAACCACCCGGGACGCGTAAGAGGCACCAAGGGACACAGCGGGGCTGCCGCTAGAGTCAGTAACAGATGTTCACGGCTTGCGCGTGGGGGGTCGCGGGGCCCTGGTGAGAGGGTGGCCACGCTGCTGGCAGGTCAGTGGGCCAAGCATCACATTTCAGCAATATGATCTTGGTACGGAGAGTGAGGGGAAGCGTGCTTGTGGTCTTCAGCCAGGAGAGCGGGGCTTAGGGTCAAAAGGGACTGGGGGCTGAGATGGGCTGGGGGCCATCAGGGGGACAGGCAGTGTCGAGAATCCCTCTGGTTCTATCTGCTCCATTCCTTTGCTGGCCTTGCCAATATTTTCAGAATAAGCAATGCTCTGTATCCCTCCCAAGACCCAGTAAGAAAATCGTGCTTAAAAGAGTCTCCGAAGGACTTCTCGGGGAGAGGAGCACCCTGGTATGAAAATGGTCCAGAAAACCACAGGCCTCCCAGTTTCCTTGCCTCTCACTAAAAGGATTAGAAAGGTGGTATTCCAACTGTGTGGGGTGGGTGAGGGGGACAGTTTATATTGGCCAGGGATCTTTCTTGGAAGTAATTTTAGTCCCTATAATGTTTCACTTTAACCTTCTCAGACTAGTTCTCAGCTGGGTGACTTAGTGATCACCAAAATGTGCTGGCATTCTGGGCTCTGAGAATCCACACTGTGCCTTTTAATGAGTGGGGTTTTTTTAATTAATTTTTATTGCAATATAGTTGATTTACAATGTTGTGTTAGTTTCTGCTGTACACCAAAATGAACCAGTTATCCATATACATCTACTCACTCTTTTTTAGATTCTTTGGTGGGGTTTGTTTTTAAAAGATTTCCCTGAGCCAGCAGAGCACCCAGGTGCAGCCACAGTGCTGGCCTTGGGGACCAGAGGCCAAATGCGCGACGTAAGGCTGCCAGGAGTATTCCGTCTAGACACGGAGGAGGGGGCAGGGACCAGAGGAGACGGGGCTGCGGAACTGCGGAAGACGCAGCCTGCCCCCGAAAAAAAGAAAGCTCCCTTTGTTCCTCTGCCCACCGCTTGCCCCTCTGCCTGGCCCCACAGAGGAGACCTCTGGGGCTCAGCCCGGAGAATTCCTCTTCTTTTTTTGCTTCCTCCTACGCCACGTGGCTTCAGACCATGACATTTCTGTTCGATGCTGTCAGCGCCTTGGTTTGAGGAGAATGTCTCTGTACCCGGGTCGCCTGGCCAAGAAGAAACGGTGCCCGGAGCCTGCTGGCATCTGCCCTGGCCGGTCCGCCTTCATCCTTTCCCAGGCGATGGGGCAGGGCTATGCAGGAGGTGATGGGCAAGCCCAGGACCCCAGGGCCAAGCTTGCATGTCTGGCTTCAGCCTGACGGGGAGGGCAAGGTAAAAAACCAGCTGAAACTTGCCTCGCTCCTCTGAAGTTTAGTGATCAAATAGCCACCAGCCCCTGCCCCTGCCCCTGCCCCTACCCAGAGGCCAGCCTGCGGAGCCAGGGCCCACCGCCTATTTTTAGAAAGCTATCAGGTGTGCAGGACACCCAGTTGCCTTTTTCCACCTGTTTGGGGTCATTACAGGGATCCAGTGTCTCTGCCACAAGGCCCTGCCTGTTCTGCCACAAGAGTCTCTGCGGCCAGGGAAGCCACTAAGCTCCCTCCCTGTGGAAACCAGCCACCTCTCTGGCCCTGCCCGGCTGTGGCAAGTGAGTCTTTGGGCCCGTGGTCGTTTTGTCATTGGAAGCACAGACATTGGACACTAAGGCTCGGCCTCCTCTGCTTCCTTGAGAGGGAGTTTTCAAAGCTCAGAGACTAACTTCAGGCAGGAAGAACCTTCAATCAGGAGCCCGCCATGAGGAGTGCGTGTCCATTGAGCAACAGCAAGCCGAGTCCTTGCTCGACCAGGAAGGTGCACAGTGAGTGCCATCAGGCCGGGGAGTGCTGGTGCACTCGGGGTCCACTGCCACCAGATGCGGGGAGCTGGGGGCTCTCAGAGGAAGAGCTCAGGCAGGGTTTGATCAGGGAGTGCAGTGGGGTGGGGGTGGGTTGGAGGTGTGCCAGGCAGAGGGAACCTGCTGAGCAGGATTGTCCCAGGTGTGACTAGGAACCATGAGGAGACAGCAAGGCTGGCTCAGGGGGCTTTGTGGGGACAGAGGGACAAGAGCCTGGAGTGTATGCTGAGGTGGTGCCTGGTGCAAAAAGCCTTGGATGCCAGGTGAGGTGCTTGGATGTGATCTGATGGATCAAAGCTACTGGGGATCAGAGTAGGGAGAGATGGGGAGCAGCGGTGTGCTGGCCAGCTCTGCTCCCTGCTATGTGATGGCGTGAGGTCTTCCTGGTCACAGAGCAGCTGCCTTGGAGCAGTATCTTTGTGGCCCCACCCTCCACACCCCTTCCAGTCTGGTGTGTGTGATGAGCTCCGGCAGGCTTGGTGACTCCCAAGAGCCCAGCTCTCCATTCAGTGACATCCTGTTGGTAGCTTGAAATTGAAGTTGGAATGTTTATTCGACAGAGACTCACAGACGCTAGGAGCCAGGGTCCAACTGGTTCTGTGTTTTGTCCCCCACTGCTGCCAGAACCAGCAGTTAAACCTTAACCAGCACAGCCCTGAGTAATGACAAGACCCTGAAGGGGTTTACGCCGAGGAACCAGTGTGGGGTCAGCAGTCACCACACTGAACTGGGAGAGCACGTTGGTGGATGTGAGCTGTGCCCCCTTCTTTGTTGAGGAGGCTGGAGGGTGGGCTTGGAGGCAGCCCTGTGCCAGGAAAGTTCAGCTGTCTTCATTCTCCATTGGCCGATTCTGAAATCAGACTCCTTAACACAGACTAGGGAATATTTGACTCTCCTCATCCAGAGGAAACCGCTTCCTCACCGGAATAGGCTCTGTACCAGCCACAGTGAACTGCTTTCAGCATCTCAAAGGCAGACTGCTTCTCCCCCATCCAAACCTGGCACTGAGGGTTTCTGTTCATAGATCTGTTCATAGATCTCCTGCTGCACCCTGGCCAAGCGTGCGGGCCAGGATGTGGTGGGGACCCGGGAAAAGCCACCTTTTTCCAGGTGGACAGAGGAGCTCGCTGGCAGAGGAAGCATCTGAGTGGGGCTTTCTTTCTTAATGGTGGGTCTGATTAGTCTCAGCTACATGATGAAAGCAGTAGGATTTATTCAATGCTTCAGAGTCACAAAGCACTTTGCCCAGAGGATCCTCCTAACAAGTCTGTAAAATGGAAATGGAAAATGTAAACTCCCATCTCAGAGATGAGGAAACTGAGGGCCAACTGGTCAACCCCAGGCCTTGACCCTGACCCCTGAGACCCTCTGTCCTGAGTTGGCTCTTGGATCCGGGGGCTTCGAATGATTCATCCCAAGTGATCTCCAGTGTTAGGAGCAGCCCAGCCTCCTCCAAGAGATCCAAGTCCAAGGCCTGACCCCAGAGACAGATCTGCAGACTTCATCACCACTACCCCTCAAGGACTTGCCTCTTAAAAACGGGCATTAGTGCTGGCAGTGAATGCACTGTTGCTTTTGTTGCTCTTTTGGGAAAAAGAAAAACCTGGCTTCTTCGAGCTGTTGTATTTTATTTTTCTGTAAAGAGGAAATTAATTTTAGTCTTTCTTTTTGGTTTAAAATGTTGTTCTTTGCTTTTTCCGCCCTACAATTTAAAAGGAAACATTTGTCTGTTGAGAAAAGAAATGATAATTATAGACTAAAAATTGTTTCTATTCTGATTTGAAAAAGTGACAAAAAAAAATTCCAATGCACAGATGGGGCCCTGCTGACTGGGAGTGTTTAACAATGAAGCCCCAGGCCGGCTTGGGGCTCAGAATGGCATTCAAGGTGGATTTGGGCTCCAGTGTTGCCTGGGAGAGGGGCTTTCTCCGAGGCTGGTCTCCACTTCTGATGCTGGGTCATAGTCTCTGTGGGGTTTGGATGCGCTGATCCTCCATGTGGTCCAGTAGTGGACAGCAATTTACCTGTGGATGGTGTGGCCTCTGTTGGGTCAGCTGTGTGCTGAGGCCAGGCACTTCCTTGTGTGGCCCCGTGAGCTTGAGAGCCTCCTAGCCTTATTCCCTCAGCCGAGAGTTTAACAAAATTGCAATTGCTCCAAGTCCTCCAATCAATAATGCAGGAAACTGATTAGACTGTGAAATTAAACTAATAATGTCATGCTATTAACCCTAGATCAATGAGGAAAGAGCTCAGAGTGAAGGCTATTTCCTCAACCCATATTGCAAATAGCCATACATGTATTTACTTTTCGGAAGAACTCCTAGGCGCACGTGCATTCCCAAGACCCCTCTCTTTCCCACAGATCCGGTGTGATCCCCCGTGCAGTGTCCCACTTAAGGGAAGAACAAACTGAGGCTGAGTGATTAATGCTGCGTGGTCCCACAGCTAAAAAACAGATGAGCCTGGCTCTGGAGCCCTGATCCAGAGCCGTCTGGTGTCTCGAGTCCTCTCCCAGGGCTACTCTGGAATTAGTGACAGTCTCTGTCCTCCCGTGGCCTCGCCACCAAGAGGAGGAGCTAGCACACCCTCCCCGTTGTGCCTCCCACGGCTGGTCCTCCGCCGGGACCTGTCAGTTCCATCACAGTGGAACGTTGCCAGGGATCAGACCCTCTCTCTAAAAGTGGTGATGGTATTTAATAACTAATTACTCTAATAATCCTACAGAAATTCTGGAGACCTGTTTTAGGAGAGATGTCAATTAGAGCCATCTGCACGGTGAATAAAGGAACCCTACCCCAGCTGTACTGTTGAAATATGTTAGCGTGTTCCTACCAGCGGCCATATGGTACTTAACGAAAGTGAATTGTTCACACTGCACAACCCGCGCCTCCTGATGAATGCCAGCATTTTGTTTTGGAAAATAGTTCCTCAATCGTGTGGAATATTTGTCAATGCAATAAGTAGCAAGTTGGAAGCTGGCAAGCCCTTGAATGCAAAAAGACTTGCCTCACCTCAAGACGTTCTTCCTCCATTCTGGCCCATCCCCTGCCCCTGCCGACAGCCAAGCCCCACTTCACCCTGGTCCCACATCCCACCGGGGCCCAGTCCTCAGCATCTGCTTCCAAATCTGCTCGGGAGAGCCGAGGACACGCAGGGTGCTGGCCCCACCCACACTTGGCCTCTCTTTCCGTGTGAGAAACAGCAGCATGATGTCTGAAGCTATGCAGACTGGAAGCACAGGGCCTCCAGCTGGAAAGGCACGATGCATGGGGCAGAAGTCACCCAGGAGTTGAGGAGTGGGTGCAGGACATTTAACTGGGTGCGTAGCTTCAGGGAAGGGTTCGCTCTATGTTTGCAGTCTGTTTCTTTCAAGAGGTACAAAGCTCAGGTTGGTACCTGGATGCTCAGAGAGGTGGCGGAGAATGGTTTCTGGGGCTCAGCAGAAGCGTGCCTGAAGACCCTTCCTTGTCACCAACACGACAGGGCCTGCAATCCGTAGTGACTTCAAATTATTGCCACCTGGTGGCCACTCCTGACCTGCACCCAGACAGCTGGGTCCAGGGTGCAGGCACCCTGTGGGTTCTGTTACCCACAGGCAGGTTTCCAAAGAAGACCAGAGCCAGGGCCAGACTGGTGAGGTGTTGAGAGCTCCACCCCCACAACCCACCCGCTGCCATGTGCTGGGCAGGGGGACACCCCACACACACACTGCCTTCAGGGGCTTTGTGCCCCTGACAAGCTGAAGGTCCTGCTTCCAGGGCCATAGGAGGAAGTTGTTTTATTGTAGTCGGCTCAGAGGCCAACAAGATTTCACTTGCCAGCAACGTGTATCTCAGAATTTTCCCTAGAACCAAAGTCACTTATTAACACTTAATAAAAGACAAAATTGGCTGCGGTTCGTGATACAGAAGATCTGCTGCAAATCCTGAAATCCGAGATGTTCTTTACAAAACCGTGGTCCCTTCAGTCTCATTTATTTCCAGCTCAGCAGCAACAGATTTCCCAGTTACAACAGTGATCCGAAGTCCAGCCGAACGCATCCCTGAAGGAAACCCTTCTGGGTGAAAAATAGCAGGAATAAGCTCCCATCTGTCCAGTCCAGCAGACTTCTCCCTTTGCTTTCCACATCTGTGCCCTGCCTGTGGCCCCGTTCTCCTGACACCTGCCCTATCACAGATGTGGGTATGAAAGAACCACGGCACAGTGACACCCCGGTAGCGACCTCAGCCCGGTGACGACGGCCTAGGGCAGCCTCCATCATGCTTGACCATGAAAGGTGCCCAGAGCATCTCAGATAAGTCACTAGCCTTTCCATGGGCTAGTTCCAGAATGACCCTGGCAGACTGGAGCTCACGCTGCTGCCTTTCCACCCACTCCATCTGGGGACAGTGCCTGGCAGTTACCCTCAAGAGTTCACCTTTCCTCATTTGAGGGTGGTGGCGGTGGGCGGGGGAAAGGGTAGAGGAAAGCTCGGGCCAGTTTGACATATGTTGCCTGGTCTGAACATGAATGCTGTGCTCAGATGCTGAATTTGATGAATTGCGTTATAAAATTTAAAAACAAATTTAAAACTCTATTAACTCCCCGTAATGGCCTCCTCCTGGAATACACAGACAGCAACGGCTCACTGACAAGGAGAAAAAATACTCTCGTTTGCAATGTGCTTCGCTTGCAGCAGAATGGAGGCGGGTGGGTGGCAGAGGCCACACACCCTCTGCACCCTGCCGGCTTCCTGCTCCTGGGTCAAGAGTGAGGCCCTGGTGAGCAGGCCATCAGGGGATCCACACGGCCAAGGCTAGACTTCGTCTGGCTCCTGTGTCAAAAGCCACATTGCTCTTGCTTTCGAGGCTAAAACATTTCTTTCAAGACTGAACCGTGACAGTGATGAGCTTCCAAGATGTGTGGCAACCTGGAGGGGCAGGGTGGGGAGCCTGTGGTTTAGGGGTCAGAATGTGATGTGGGGCTGGAGGAGTGTGTCCCCAGGGTCACCCACCCCACCCTTTGCCCCGGGAGAAGGGGCAAGGCAAGGAGGTTGTTCATTGGTCGCTGCCGGCCTCTGCAAATCCAGGAGCATTGGGGGCAAAGGGCCTGGCTCCAGAATCCCAACTGGAGAGAGATGGACTTCTGTCGAGAAAGGAGGCAGCCTCACAGCTGTGTGTGCACGTGGGCCAAGGGAGGAGCATAGCTGGCAGAAAGGAGTCCCAGGGGAGAGCTCCTTCTGTGTTTCTGCAACTCAGAGACCCCAAGCTCAGAGAGGAGGGTGAAGGGCTGTGCCACCTGGTCTTTGAGTTCAAGAGGCTTTTTGCCAACCGGGGGCTTCTCCATGTGATGGCAGCTCTGTCCCTCGGTGCGCTTCAGGGGTTTGGAGGTGTTTGGGGAGAATGAAGCATGGTGTGCACATATGACAGCCCTGGGTGTCCAGAGGCAGTGAAGAAACCGTGTGTGTATGTGTGCATAGGTTGAGGGTGTGTGTGCACATGCATACAGATCTCTATGTGTGCAAGAAGGCTGTGCCTTGTGACATGGCTGCCCTGGGGCTGCAGAATGTGCATCAGGAACCGTGCATTTCTGGGAGCACCCTTCAAGGCAGTAGGGAAACAAGACTTGCTTAAGAAGCCTGAGCCTCCCCTGCCCTCCAAGACTGCTGGCTGTTTCACCCACTTTGGGGCTGGACTGGGGCACTGAGGGGCCACGGCCAGACTCTGGACCCACAGCCTCTCCCGGGAGCTCAGAATCGGATGCAATGCAAAGATCTCTAGGTTGCGGGTGCAGCTTCTGTGTGGCTCCTCTCGGGAAGTCTTGACAAGGATAAAGGCCAGGTAGACCCAGGAGTTCCTGGAAACTTGCTCCCGTGGCAGCTCCAGGTGGGGTGGGGCATTTAGTGTAAAGAGAAGGGAGGTGACGTTTGTAATACTTTGAGAACCCTCCCTCTCTCTACGGACTAACAGTATAAGCAAGAATGGAGGCTTCACCATAATGAAGAGAGCAGAAATTCCTCCTGCCAGCATACTCTCTAGAAGGTCTGCTCCTGGACAGTCATGTTAATTACAGGCTAACTGTGCCTGCAACCTTTGTGGGCCTGCTTTGGGCCATTTTGTATAAATAAGACTGTCCATAGAGAAAAAATAATATTGCTAATTAGCCTCCATTGTTTTAAGTAAATGAGATTTTCCTACAACAGTAAAAGAAAACAGAGATGTGTGGGGATAGAGTTTACAGAGCTCTTTCTGTGACTGTAATATTCCTCCTGCCATCTCAGTTCAAATCTGAACCAAGGGAGGAACCACCCAAGTTCCCAGTCTTTGGAACATGATTCAAAGCAACACTGGTTCCTTTCTTGTTTCCCCTCTGTGCATGCGGCAGCCTGTGCTTCCATTTTTGTGTGTTTCTTCCCATAGTACAGTGAACAGCAGAACAACATGGCTTCAGAAGCATCCAGACTCGGGTTGAGTCCAGATGCAATGCTTTGTGAACCTGGGCAATCACTCAGCCATCCTGCACCTGATAGAACTTTGCTCATTAGGTACTCCTCATCATTATTCTTTTATTTTTGTCAAACAAAATCCTGAATGTGAAACACCAAGCCCAGTGGTCTATACATAGTAATAAATTACATCATGCACACATGCGTGCTAAGTCACTTGAGTCGTGTCCAGCTCTGTGCAACCCATGGACTGTAGCCCACCAGGTTCCTCTGTCCATGGGTTTCTCCAGGCAAGAATGCTGGAGTGGAATGCCATGCCCTCCTCCAGGGGCTCTTCCCCTGGGCCAAACCTGCGTCTTTTCCATCTCCTGGCATTGGCAAGCAAGGTCTTTACCTCTAGCACATGGTTTTTCTGTCTCGGTGCCCTTATTAACACACGATGTCCCCCAGCCTGAAATTGTCTTCTCTTTCATGCCTTCTATTGAAAAGCTGTGCATCCTTGAAAAGGCTGGCCTGAACGTCCCTACTTCTAAGAAGCCTTCCTGGCGGTCCCCCACCAGAATGATGCATCTCTGTGAAATCCCAAGACACAAACCTTGTGTTTCCACCCAGATGTCTTTCTTTCCATCCTGTTCAGTGTCTCTGTGTCTGCCTGTCTCCCTATTCCTACCCCTGACCTGCCATGGCCACACCCAGCCCCAGGCCTGGCCAAAACTGTATGCGCAGGACACACTTGTAGAATGAATGGGGTTTGAATTGTTGCGTGAACCCAAGGATATACAGTGTGCTTTGGGCTCCTGTGGTTCAGAATTTCCCTTGCCAGACTACTGGGGGAGTCTTTAGGCTGCAAAATTAGAACGGAAAATAAGTGCCTTTTATGGTGACTCAGAGCCAAGGACATCTGGGGTTCACAGCCTAGAACCGCCAACCCCAACCCCTCCCCCAAGGCTTTTTGTAAGTCCCCTAGCCCTGTTGATGCTGCAGCAATTTGGCTCTGAAAGAAGCTGCTAACTTGCAGTTTGGCATGAAACAACTTTCTGGGCTGATGGAAACAGTCTGTATCTTGATTGGGGTGGTGGTTATGTGGATGCATACATTTGTCAGAACTTGTCAAACTGCACACTTAACATCGGAGCAGTTGCTTTATGGAAATTATACCTCCATCGAATTAATTTGTTTTTAAATGCAACCCAACCAGACAGGCCAGGTGGAAAGTCCTATTCTTTTTTGAGACTTGTGGCTAAAGCCAGGAGGTCCTGGGATTGCTCTGGGAGGAAAGGAACAGAACAGCCTCTGCCTCTGTGAGACTGTCATCCTTTCAGTCCGGAGCTCAGCCTCAGTGCATGGGTACATCCCCGCCCTCTCCCCTAGACCTTACCCCAATCTGCCTGCCACCAAAGAACTGCCAAGCACTAGCTCTCCGCTTTGCAGTCTCACTCAGTCCCAAACTGGAGTCTCCCACCTCCCATCAGAGGAAGAAGAGTTAACATTATTGTGAATCCAAAGGCACCTCCAATGGATATTCCCACACCCATGTTTGTAGCTGCATTGTTCACAATAGCCAAAAAGTGGAAGCAACCCAAGTGTCCATGGATGGATGAATGGATACACAAAATGTGGTATGTACACACAGAGGAATAGTATTCAACCTTTAATGAGAAGGAATTACTATATTCATGGATCTATGCTATAACATAGGCTTCCCAGGTAGCTTGGTGGTAAACAATCTGCCTGCCAATGCAGGAGACGAGGGTTCCATCCCTGGGTCGGCAAGATACCCTGGAGAAGAAAATGGCCACCCACTCCAACATTCTTGTCTAGAAAATCCTGTGGACAGAGGAGCCTGGCAGGCAATGGTCTGTGAGGTCACAAAAGAGTTGTAGACAACTCAGCAACTTAACAACGATACTACAACAATGGTGAGCCTTGAAGGCATAATGCTAAATGAACCAGACCTCAAAGGATAAATATGAAAGGATTTCACTTATAGGAAGGACCTAGAGTAGCTAAATTCATAGAGACAGAAAGGAGGAAGGATTTTCACAAGAGGTTGGAGAGAGGGGAAAACAGGGAGTTAGAGTTTAATGGGCACAGAGTTCTAGTTGGATTAGATGAGAGCATTCTGGAGATGGATGGTGGTGATGGTTACACAACAGTGTGAAAGTATGTAATACCACTGAAGTACACACTTAAAATGGTCAATTTTATCCTGTATATTCTACCATGATAAAGAAAATCTTTTAAGAACAACAACAATCCAAGGCCTATACCTGCCTTCTGAACCCCACAAATTTCGATATCTGAGATTTCAGAGGCAATGCTTTGCTGATGATTGCGTTTCTGATCCTGAAAACAAAGCAGCAGGAAACAGGCCATCTGACGCCTACCCCTTTCTTAAAACCCAGGCGCACGCCCTCTCAGAGTAGAAAGCCAGGGTGCCTTTGTCGAGACGACACGCTCACACCCCTGGGTTAACTTGATTTCCTCTTGTTCACTCTCTTAGGCAACACCCGGCCCCAACGTGACAGCTGAGGGGTGAATTTTCCTTTATCACTCCGGAAACCCCCAGCTCCGTAATTGAGGTGACCCGGTCCTCAAAACCCAGGGGGCCCCCAGCTGCAGAAATTAGAACACACTCCACGGAAGGAGCCCGGCTGTCAGGGCGGTTGGGTCCTGGCCTGTAATGTGGAGTGACACTCAGCACTTGTCACAGCAGGGAGCCGGGCCGCAGACCGCCACCGGCTGAGGGCTTCAGGAGGCCGGCTTCCCGCCTCTGCCTGGGGGGCCAGATTGGAGTTGTCCCATGAATGTCATAACCCTGCAGCCGTCACCACCTCAAACTCAGTCAGGGCTCACACTTTGCAGGCTTCCAGGAGAGACCGTCTCCTCATAGCCGCATCCTGCACGGGCTGCTGACCTCTTTGTTTGCAAAACTCACCCAGAATGTGAAGCCCTGATCCCTCTAGTCAGGCCTTGAGGGGAACAAAGGGAGGATTTATCCAAAATGCCTGAGCCCCCTGGGTGGAAAGAAGCCATATGCTGTTTACTCCGGATTGACATAAATAAATACCCACTACACGTGGTAAACAAGCATGGCGACACTGAGACAAAACTTCGAGGCTCTCCTCCTGCCTGATGATTTAGCAGAAAGTGAAACACTCCACACACAGATACACACACACACACTCACAGACACACACACAAACTCACAGACACACACACATACACACTCACAGACACACACAGACATACATGCACACACTGACACACACTCTCTCACATACACACACAAACTCACAGACACACTGACACACTCACATACACACACAGACACACACTGACACACTCACAGACACACACACACATACACACAGACACACACTGACACACTCACAGACACACACACATACACACTCACAGACACACACAGACATACATGCACACACTGACACACATACTCTCTCACATACACACACAAACTCACAGACACACTGACACACTCACATACACACACTGACACACATACACACAGACACACACTGACACACTCACAGACACACTGACACACTCACATACACACAGACACACTGACACACACTGACACTCACAGACACTGACACACTCACATACACNATACTCTCTCACATACACACACAAACTCACAGACACACTGACACACTCACATACACACACTGACACACATACACACAGACACACACTGACACACTCACAGACACACTGACACACTCACATACACACAGACACACTGACACACACTGACACTCACAGACACTGACACACTCACATACACACAGACATACGCTGACACACTCACATGCAGAGACACGCATGCACACACTGACACACACATACTCACTCACAGACATACTGACACACTCACATACACACAGGCACACACTGACACACTCACTGACACACTGACACACTCACATACACACACTGACACACACAGAGACACACACGCACACACTGACACACACACTCTCTCACATACACACACAAAAACTCACAGACACACACACATGCACATACTCTCTCACATATGCACACAGACATACACACTCACACAGACCACAGATACTCTCTCACATACACTCACACACACACAGACACACACACACACCCTTCTCCAAGACGGTGGGAAGGACTGTCTGGACCTGCCTGGTCTCCCCTTTGTCTGTTAGGCGCCTGTTCTCTGCAAAGCCTGGAGGAGTATGTGTCACTCCCCCACCCACACCAGCCTCACCCTGTGATCACTTTTCTGCAGTCTGCTTCTGCATTTGCTCTGAGGGCCCTGTGGGTGCCGTCCATGTGCACCTGGACCGTGGGCAGTCTGCAGCCTCAGTGACCACTCCGTGGACTCGAGGAGGGGGGGTCTGCTTTCCCTTCTTTGCCCCCTTCATCATTCCTTTGAGAAGGGAAGGGCATTAAAAGTCCTTTAAGAAGGAAGAGTCACTTCTCAGCTGGCTTTGAGCTTTAGATTCCTGCAGTGGGCAGAAACATGGAGTCTATGATACTTTATGTGGAATACAATTTAACACACACACACACTCACCTATAACAGATCAAGAAGAGGCATCCTCTTAAACCACTCGTAACCAATACTATGTCAGCTGCATTAGTGCTTGGAATGCAGAGTTGTTTTAACTATAAAATATACCAGGATTCATTTGTCGGCAGAGTTCAGAGCACAGAACTACAGGGACTGAAGGAAGCAGGATACCCCATCTGGGTATTTGGGAAAGGATGATCCATGGCCTCTTTGTTGGGATTCTGGGCATTTGGCGATTGGCCACCTCTAGGAAACTGCATGTTGAGGGGGAGCTGGAGTGGAAGGTGTCCAGCCAGCCCAGCCCCTACATCCACCCCTGATCAGGTAGAAGGGCTGAATGATGCTGGCTCAGTTCGGTATTCAGGGACTGACGGAAGCTTTGGGATGTGTCCGGAGGATGTCAGGATTTATGCCATAGCCTTTGTGACAGTAAGAAATGCTTCCCAAACCCCATGATGACATATCCATGAGGCAGGAGGGGGCCCTGGTCTGTAAATCAAAGTGCCTCTGTTGACACAAAGTGTACCTACAGGTCTCACTTTGATGTTAGAACACAAGTGTGATGCTGAGCCCATTGGGCTGGACCCCAAATAGCATTTAGGAAAACAGAGACCAGAAAAGAGAAAGGACTTGTGCAAATTGACACCATCTATAAGTGCAAGAACTAGGGCTGGGACCCAGGTTTCTCCTGACTCCCCATTCAGTTCTTTGACCACCTAAATGGATTCTGGGCTGGGTAAGGCAGCACTCTTAGGATGCAGTCAGTACTCCTGAGGACTTGTTAAAAGGCTGATTCTGATTCAGTAGGCTGTGGTCCTCACTGCATTCTGCGTTACTAACAAGTGATGCTGGTGCTGTTGGTCCTAGGACCACACTTGGGGAGATACAGATGCTTAAGGTCAGCTCACCTGGCAAGGAGGCTAGTGGTTGGGTATGCCAAGCTGGAGTTCCTAATTCTGCATCCTATCTGCTTGGCTCCATTCTTATTCCATGTTATCTTTTTTTTTTTTTACCAACAGGTCTAAAACCTTTTGGCTAAGCCCCCAACAAGTAGGTTATGCATCACCCTTAGTCAGCTCCTTGCTACTCAGATCCCTGGCGCTCTCTGGCCCCCAGGAAACTGGAGTCACATCTGAAAGGTACAGTCTCGTCCCAGACACTGGGAAGAGAATGCCCGTGGCTATGAGGGAATGAGGTGAGAAATGATCTCTGGTTTGTGGAGGGGGGGTACCCCTTGTGAGATGCATCACTTTGTGAGTTGCCTGGGCTGTGGCTTGCCTCGCTCTACTGTGCAGTGTCTGTCCTCCACATTTGTGATGGTGTGACAGTGTGCACCACTGTTCTCTATCAGAATAAGAGGTCCTCAGTGGCAAGACTGTTGGGGCCTCAGCTTTTTCCACCAATTCTTTCTTATCAGGAAGCCTCCTGCCCAGAGCCTAGATTGAGCAAAAGCCAGAGAACAGCTCTGAAGAGTTGACAAAGCAAGTAGGGATCAACAAATGTGCGCACCCAAATCTTTTCCTTTTTTTCCTTCATCCATCCCTAGGGTTTCAATTCGAATTGTTCTTTAAAAAAATATAAACTGATTGTAAGATTGATTATTTGCATTCAAATTTCAAAGCAAATGTTGCAAATTTCCAATCTGGCAAGAGTAAGGAAGAGAGTTGGAAAGATAATAGAAGTAAGAAATGTTAGCTAGAAGCTAATCAGAGATGTGTGCTCAATCATTTCCAACTCTTTGCGATGGCATGGACTGTATGGCCCGCCAGACTTCTCTGTCCATGGGATTTTCCAGGCAAGAATCCTAGAGTGGGTTGCCGTTTCCTTCTCCAGCAGATCTTCCCAACCCAGGGATTGAACCCAGGTCTCCTGTATCTCCTGCACTGGCAAGCAGATTCTTTACCACTATGCCAGAGAAGCCCAATCAGAGATGAAGCAACTGAAAAACTCTGGAAGTCCATGTGCACAGTTAAGGAAATACTGCAGTATGGACCCATCAGTGTGAGGGCACCGGGTCCCATGGCAGTCTTTTAGTCCTAAACATGATGCTGTTGAATAGTCCAGTGTCTCTGTTATGTCCAGCTCTGTTCAGCTTATTGGGAAGTATTTAGTGTATTTCAGAATACTTTTTCCTTACAATGGCTAAAATATTTTATTCTTGTTCAAGATTGAAAGGACTCAATTTCAGTTAACTCAAAATGTGTCTGGACATCAGAAAAGTAAGACTTTCACCAGTAATCCCAGTGAGTGTGGATGATGCTACACCACCCTTATTCCACCTTCTGCTGGTTATTTTCTAAATCTCTTCCTTTTTCTCTCTTTCTTCTGACCTCTTAATGAGCATATTCTCCATAGTTCTAGTCGTCTATATTTTTAATATTTCTACAATTCAAACAGTTACTCCCTAAACCCTAATGACTTCAAAAACATGTCTCCAACCTCCAGCTTCCTATTAAACAACCCTCAGCCTGATGTCCTCCCACCTGAGAGTCCATAGATCGCAAGCCCAAATCCTCACTTCCCTGAAAAATCTCCATCCTCTTCTGCATTCCTCACTTCAGTGAAGGGTCTCACCATCCCCAGGTCCTGGACACTGGCTCTGATGTCTCCCCCGCTTTGTCACTACTCGCTGCGGCACCTCCCTGACGCCTCTGCCAAAGCTTAGCCCCCATCCTCTCATGGGTCCTCCCCTGGGCTGTTTGCGTGCCTGTTTCTAGCTTTCCACCCTCCACTCTGTCTCCCTCATATCTACCTCCAGTCCCCAGGAACTGCTTCCTCTTCCTCATACTTCCTCCCCAGAGACCACAGCTGTGCTGTCCTATGCAATAGCCACAAGCAATACACTCTTTAAATTCAAGTTAAATAAAATTTAAGATACATCCCTGGTGTTTAAGAATTCACCTTGCAATTGTAGGGGATGTGGGTTTGATCCCTGATCAGTTCAGTTCAGTCGCTCAGTCATGTCCAACTCTATGCAAACCCATGGGCTGCAGCACACCAGGCCTCCCTGTCCATCACCAACTTCCACAGCTTACTCGAACTCATGTCTATCAAATCAGTGATGCCATCTAACCATCTTATCCTCTGTCATCCCCTTCTCCTCCTGCCTTTAATCTTTCCCAGCATCTGGGTCTTTTCTAATGAGTCAGTTCTTCGCATCAGGTAGCCAAAGTATTGGAGTTTCAGCATCAGTCCCTCCATTGAACACCCAGGACTGATCTCCTTTAGTATAGACTGGTTGGATCTCCTTGCAGTCCAAGGGACTTTTAAGAGTCTTCTCCAACACCACAGTTCAAACTCATCAATTCTTTGGTGCCCAGCTTTCTTTATAGTCCAACTCTCACATCCATACATGACCACTGGAAAAACCATAGCCTTGACTAGATGGACCTTTGTTGGAAAAGTAATGCCTCTGCTTTTTAATATATTGTCTAGGTTGGTCATAGCTTTTCTTCCAAGGAGCAAGCATCTTAATTTCATGGTTGCAGTCACCATCTGCAGTGATTTTGGAGCCCCCAAAATAAATAGTCTCCCACT